>JAXLNS010000006.1:104357761-104430530 GCA_037215915.1 Pantherophis vulpinus | reverse complement strand
AGGCCGGAACTCGAACCCAGGGCCTTGCATCGGAGAGAGACGAGCTTCTGGCGCTGCCCAGATGACCTCATCGATATTCCCTCCTCCAGCTCTCAGCGGTGGGACTTCTGTGCCGGTTTTCCATCCGAAAATTCCTCCCCTCCTTCTCCTTTGTAGTGGTCGAGAGGGGGGAAGGTGACGTCAAAGCTTCTTGAGAGACACATTTGTTTTTGAAGAGGAAAAAAAAAAAGAGGAGAGAGAGAAAAGAGAGAGGGAAAAAAAAAAAAAGGGAATTGGCAGAACAGCCCTAATCCTCCCGCCGCTGAACCGTAACCGCCGAAAAGGGCTGTTATTAATTAAGTCAAAGAGGAGGTTAGGAAAGGAAAACCGGAGCTCTGCCCTAGGGAAACCCCGAGTTCACCGGGCGAAAAATGTCAGATTGGGGGATCTGAAATCCGTTCGGAGCCAAAGACCCCCCTTATTGGCCTCCCCCACCCACCCAGCGTTGGGCTGTACTTCCAATCGTCCCCAGCCTACACGGAGCTTGGTAAAATGGAGCTACATGGAGTCCCTCCGCCCTCCAGCACATCCAGAAGATGTCGATTTGGCCAAAGTCAATCCATCGGAGTAGAGGCGGAAGGGACCTTGGAGGTCTTCTAGTCCAGCAGCCCCCTGCTCAAGCAGGAGAACGTATCCCATTTCAGACAAGTGACTATCCACTCTCTTCTTAAAAACCTCCAGTAATGGAGCACCTACAACTTCTAGTGGCAAGCTGTTCCACGGGTGGCTTTTTTTCCCCCCGTCAGGAAGTTTCTCCTTAATTCCAGGTTGCTTCCCTTCCTTGATCCGTTTCCATCCGTTGTTTCTTAATCCTGCCTTCTTGTGCTTTGGAAAAAAATAAATTGCCCCCCACCCCCAAATGCCATATCTCTTCTCCCCCCCCGTCTTCCTTGGGCCAATTCGGGCGACCCAAACGAAACATGAGCTAAATTAAATCGAAAAAGATGTCAGAGCATCCAAAATAAAAAAATAAAAAAATAGCCGCTTGGAGCGAAATCCTGCTGGCTCACCGCTCTCCCCTTCTCCGTACCGTTCCGTATTTTTAGCTTGTGCCCGAGGCCGCAAAAATTGGGAATCCTGCCTTGGAAAACGAACTCCGGCCAAGATGTTAAGGGCTTTGGAAGCGAAAGCCGGCGCTGAGCTTTGATGGAAGGATTGCGCGCACCCCGGCTGGCACCCAGCTCTCTTTTCCACGGTGAAGAGTGTGTATATACACACACACACACACACACACACACAAAACTCATGTCCCCTGAGCTCTCGCGAGGAGGATGCTCTCGGGGTTGGAAAGCTTTTAGGAAAGAGAGGCTTATATTTCTGTCAAAAGAGGGAAGGTTTCTCCAGGATGCCTGCGCCAAGGTTACCACGACAGAGGAGGAAAGTGCGTTCTTGACTGAAGGGGTCAGATGGAAAACAGGGCCGGCGAGGGATGGTTTTAATTTAAAAAGCGAAGGAGTCAGCAGCAGCAAGCAACCCAGGCAAATTGTCATCCAGAGTGGCCTTGCCAGGGAGCAGGCCCTGCCACTTTGATCTCCGGGTTCGGGATGCAGGGTTCCCAACCTCCAAAGCATCTTTTGAGTCGCCATGTGTGAGTAGGCGGCGATATAAATTTTCTAAATAAATAAATAAATAGCATCTTTTCCTTGTCTTCTGCTCAAAATGGGACTAGAAACTCCCCATCTCCTGGCAATAGGCTCAGAGTCACCCAGCTGGCTTTCGTGCTTAAAATGGGACTAGAACTCCCCCATCTCCTGGCGATAGGCTCAGAGTCACCCAGCTGGCTTTCGTGCTTAAAATGGGACTAGAACTCCCCATCTCCTGGCGATAGGCTCAGAGTCACCCAGCTGGCTTTCGTGCTTAAGATGGGACTAGAACTCCCCATCTCCTGGCAATAGGCTCAGAGTCACCCAGCTGGCTTTCGTGCTTAAAATGGGACTAGAACTCCCCATCTCTCTGGCGATAGGCTCAGAGTCACCCAGCTGGCTTTCGTGCTTAAAATGGGACTAGAACTCCCCCATCTCCTGGCAATAGGCTCAGAGTCACCCAGCTGGCTTTCGTGCTTAAGATGGGACTAGAACTCCCCATCTCCTGGCAATAGGCTCAGAGTCACCCAGCTGGCTTTCGTGCTTAAAATGGGACTAGAACTCCCCATCTCCTGGCAATAGGCTCAGAGTCACCCAGCTGGCTTTCGTGCTTAAAATGGGACTAGAACTCCCCATCTCCTGGCGATAGGCTCAGAGTCACCCAGCTGGCTTTCGTGCTTAAAATGGGACTAGAACTCCCCCATCTCCTGGCGATAGGCTCAGAATCACCCAGCTGGCTTTCGTGCTTAAAATGGGACTAGAACTCCCCATCTCCTGGCGATAGGCTCAGAGTCACCCAGCTGGCTTTCGTGCTTAAAATGGGACTAGAACTCCCCCATCTCCTGGCGATAGGCTCAGAATCCACCCAGCTGGCTTTCGTGCTTAAAATGGGACTAGAACTCCCCATCTCCCTGGCGATAGGCTCAGAGTCACCCAGCTGGCTTTCGTGCTTAAAATGGGACTAGAACTCCCCATCTCCTGGCGATAGGCTCAGAATCACCCAGCTGGCTTTCGTGCTTAAAATGGAAACTAGAACTCCCCGTCTCCCTGGCGATAGGCTCAGAGTCACCCCAGTTGGCTTTCGTGCTTAAAATGGGACTAGAACTCCCCATCTCCTGGCGATAGGCTCAGAATCACCCAGCTGGCTTTCGTGCTTAAAATGGGACTAGAACTCCCCATCTCCTGGCGATAGGCTCAGAATCACCCAGCTGGCTTTCGTGCTTAAAATGGGACTAGAACTCCCCATCTCCTGGCGATAGGCTCAGAGTCACCCAGCTGGCTTTCGTGCTTAAAATGGGACTAGAACTCCCCGTCTCCTGGCAATTGGCTCAGAGTCACCCAGCTGGCTTTTGTGCTTAAAATGGGACTAGAACTCCCCATCTCCTGGCGATAGGCTCAGAGTCACCCAGCTGGCTTTCGTGCTTAAAATGGGACTAGAACTCCCCGTCTCCTGGCAATTGGCTCAGAGTCACCCAGCTGGCTTTCGTGCTTAAAATGGGACTAGAACTCCCCGTCTCCTGGCGATAGGCTCAGAGTCACCCAGCTGGCTTTCGTGCTTAAAATGGGACTAGAACTCCCCATCTCCTGGCGATAGGCTCAGAATCACCCAGCTGGCTTTCGTGCTTAAAATGGAACTAGAACTCCCCGTCTCCTGGCGATAGGCTCAGAGTCACCCAGTTGGCTTTCGTGCTTAAAATGGGACTAGAACTCCCCATCTCCTGGCGATAGGCTCAGAATCACCCAGCTGGCTTTCGTGCTTAAAATGGGACTAGAACTCCCCATCTCCTGGCGATAGGCTCAGAATCACCCAGCTGGCTTTCGTGCTTAAAATGGAACTAGAACTCCCCGTCTCCTGGCGATAGGCTCAGAGTCACCCAGTTGGCTTTCGTGCTTAAAATGGGACTAGAACTCCCCATCTCCTGGCGATAGGCTCAGAGTCACCCAGCTGGCTTTCGTGCTTAAAATGGGGACTAGAACTCCCCATCTCCTGGCGATAGGCTCAGAGTCACCCAGCTGGCTTTCGTGCTTAAAATGGGACTCGAACTCCCCATCTCATGTTGATCAGCCCAAAGTCACCCAACTGGCTTTTGTGCTATGCTTAGGGACGCATCCAAAGTCACCCGGTTGGATTTCGTGCGTAAGACAGAACTAGAACTCACCGTCTCCTGGTTTCCAAGCCAGAACCGAACTGGGTCTCATAGACTGATCTCCGTTTGCGACCTTCCCAGCTACTTCCTGACTAGCCAGAGTCAAGGTGGGGAGAAGCCAGATCTGCCTAAGGACTTGCGTGATTGAATTCACAAACTGCAACGATTCGCTTAACAACTGCAGCCAAAAGAATCGGGCATGACTCGCTGAAACAACCGCCCTGCTTAGCAACGGAAATTCTGATCCCAATAATGCAGGGGTGGCATTCACTTACTTTCCCTACCGGTTCGCAAATGTGAGCGCTGCGCCAGATTTCCGCACATGTGCTTTGCTGGCGGGTGTCCCTTCCGTGCATGCGCCCCGGACCTCAAAAATATGCCTAAATAGGATGGCATAGAGCAGGGACTGGCCCATCTTGGATTTCTGCTACCGGTTCGGGCGAACCGGTCTGAACCAGCTGAATACGACCTCTGCAATAATGGTCATAAGTCGAGGACCCTTTGTATCTCAGCATCCTGGGCTAGTTCCTTCTGAACGTTTTGCTTTCCGGATGCCGGGAAACTGTTCTAAGCTGTTCATATCTTTATCCTTCCTTTCCCCCCCCCCCCCCCCCCCCCCCCCCACTGTTTCCTGAATATTTAAGCCTTTCAGTTTTCATCTGCTCTTTATGACTTTCCAATAGAGACACGCTGGCATTTTCCCTCTTGAATGAAATCCTTTGCAATTGCGTTTTCCGTATCTCCCTTCCGACTAGGAACTTCTTACCCAGCCTTTTCCATTCGCTTCTGCCACGAGACGCTTCTTGCGACCTGGGTTTTTAAGTTTTCAAAACGAAGACGCACGAGGCACGGCATCCTAAGAAGGAAAGCTTGAAGTGGAAAGAAGAAAGAAGAAAGAAGAAAGAAGAAAGAAGAAAGAAGAAAGAAGAAGAAGAAGAAGAAGAAGAAGAAGAAGAAGAAGAAGAAGAAGAAGAAGAAGAAGAAGAAGAAGAAGAAGAAGAAGAAGAAGAAGAAGAAGAAGAAGAAGAGGAAGAAGAAGAAGAGGAGGAGGAGGAGGAAGAAGGCGGTTTTTAAAATTGGAGGGGGGAAAAAAAAAGATTAATAACCTGCGTCTTGCTAAGATATTTTCAAAATGCGAAATGTCTGTCGGCAGAACGAAGAAATGGAAGAGAGATTAAATGTAAAGAAGACCAAGCTGATGGAAGCAGGTCGATCAACCATCTTTGGAATTGACAATGAAAACATCAGAGGGATGGAGATCCCAAAGATGCCTTTTTTTCAAGAGGCAACTGGATTTTCTTATTTTTTCTTCGAAGACGTTTCGCTTCTCATCCAAGAAGCTTCTTCAGCTCTGACTGGATGGTGGGGAAATGGAAGGATTTATACTCCTTGCAGACAAGGAGTATAAAGTCATTTGCATCCTTTCAGAGAGTTGTTGAGGCCACTTGGAGGTTGATCTGTGTCTTCAGGGTCGCCTGAGTGCAAATGGGTGTGGAGCAGGGGTGAAATCCAGCAGGTTCTGGAGAAACGGTAGCGGAAATTTTGAATAGTTCTTGAGAACTGACAAATACCACCTCTGGCTGGCCCCAGAGTTGGGGTGGGAATGGAGATTTTTGCAATATCCTTCCCTTAGGAGTGGGGAGGGAATGGGGATTTTGCAGTATCCTTCTCTTGGAGTGGGGTGGAAATGGAGATTTTGCAGTATCCTGTCCCTGCCACGCCCACCAAGCCACATCACACCCACCAAGCCATGCCCACAGAACCGGTAGTAAAATAAAAATTGAATTCCACAATTGGTGTGGAGCCGTCTTGGAACTGCTGAATGGACCGTGTTGTAGGAGGACAGGAGATAGATGATGTCACATCCCTCCCTCCCCCTCCGTTGAGAAAGGGCTGTTCAATTTTGACATAGATGGCCTCTTTGACCCCTCTTTCAATCCAGCTCTCTCCTGAATGTGGACTTTGCTGTTTTCAAAAGAGCAGCCTTTGTATTTTAAATGCAGACGGAATGCTGAATCCTGTCCAGATGGATTTGTTCTCCCTATGTTGTGCCACTTGTTTGTGAACTGACTGTTTTGTTTCTCCAGTGTATATATCTGGACAGGTCTCACTGCAGTGTATATCACATTCCTCACTTTGTGCCTGGGTTCAGCGTTGGCTGAAGACACTTCCATGGTCAAGGGGCCAGCAAGGCTATATGCCAAAGACGCACAGAATGCTGTTACCATCCCACCGAAGTGGTGCCTATTTATCTACTCACATTTCCCTGCTTTCAAATGGAGCGGTGCAGCGGCCTAGAGGTGGAGCTCTCGCCTCACAATCAGGAGGCTGTGAGTTCGATCCTAGATAGATAGAAGCCGATATTTCTCCTCTCTGGGCACAATGAGAATATATCTGCCGAACAAAACTCCGCGCTGGTGACAGGAAGGGGCATCCGGCCAGTAAAACACTCTACTAGCTCCATTCAGTTGCCCCGACTCCACCCCGCAAGGGATTATGGGGTCATTAAAGGAAGATGATGATGATTAAGATTTGCCCACTGCTAGGTGGGCAGGAGCTGGAGCAAGGAACGGGAGCTCACCCCCATCGCACGGCACACAGATCTCAAACCAGGTCTCAAACTTTCCAGCTCACAGGCTCAGTGTCTTTAACCCCTGAGTCATCGTTCCCCCTCGTTTTATTCTATGGGAGCCAAAAAAAACCCCCCAAAACCAGGAGGAGAGTAGAAAGGCCTTTTCAGACTAACCCATATCATTAGAAAGCTTAAAACTTTTGCGAACCACAGCCGGCTACTTCAGGGATTGCTGTGGCTCATGAATTATTGGTTATTTATTTATTTGAACGGTAGGGTTGCCCTTCCCCCAGCGCCCAACCAGGCAGCTAAAAAAAAAATTAATTAAATTAAATTAAAAACACAAACGAAAACAGCGAGCTAAATTTGTAAGTTAAGTGCTTGGAACGCTTGACTTTTTTTTTGACGCTGGAAGAACCCTTCAAATAATGGTCAGCTCTCTCGCTGAACCCGTGCGTTAAAAAAATTGCAAAAAAAACAAACCCCCACCCCCGTTTCATAATAAATACAATTCGATTCTGCCCACACGCCGTTCCCATTCGACAAGGTTTGTAGAGCAGCCAAGCATCAGACCAGCAGCCTAGGTCACAGGGCGTAAAAATTCCCACCGCCCGCGCTGCGTGGTGCGCCGAGTTCAAAAAGTGATGTTTATATTTAGTTTTTCAATTAGGATCTCTTGCAAGAAGCCCTTGGCTTCTGGGAAAGCCTAGCTGAGAAAGGCTTCTGTAAAACGTTAACTAAAAGCCACCCCCATCCCTGCTCCTCATCCGGATCTCAGGTTATCGTTTAAGTAAGGCGCCTAGTTTGGGCAGGTACAAATCAACCTTTAACGCATAACGAGAAGCCCAGGGCACCTTTCAAAAAAAAAAAAAAACCTGTGCTCTGAATTCCATGAGAAGACAGATAGTTTGCTCTTGTGGTGAAGGCGACAGGCTAGAAAACTCTTGAGACTCTGAGTTCTAATCCTGCCTTAGGCATGAAAGCAATCTGGGTGACTTTGGTCAATCACCAGGAGACGGTGAGTTCTAGTTCCTCCTTGGGTATGAAAGCAAGCTGGGCAGGGGTGGGTTCTACTTAACTTTACTACTGGTTCGCCAACGGGAGCATGCGCTCCCTCCCTCTCTCTCTTTTTCCCCTTCATTTCTTCCTCCCTCCCTCTATCCTTATTTCCCTCCCTCTCTCTTTTCCCTTCCCTTCCTCCCTCCTTCCCTTCTTATTTTCTTCCCTTTCCCTCCCTCCTTCTCCTCCCTCCCTCCTTCCTTATTTCTCCCTCTTTCCCTCCCTCTCTCTCTTTTCCCCTTCATTCCTTCCTCCCTCCCTCCTTATTTCCCTCCCTCTCTCCCTCCCTCTCTCTTTTCCCCTTCCTTCCTTCCTCCCTCCCTCCTTATTTCTCCCTCTCTCCCTCCCTCTCTCTTTTCCCCTTCATTCCCTCCCTCTCTCCCTTCTCCCTCTCTCCCTCCCTCTCTCTTTTCCCCTTCATTCCTTCCTCCCTCCTTATTTCCCTCCTTCTCTCTTTTCCCTTCCCTTCCTCCCTCCCTTTTTATTTCTTCCCTTTCCCTCCCTCTTCTTCCTCCCTCCTTCCTTATTTCTCCCTCTCTCCCTCCCTCTCTCTCTTCCCCTTCATTCCTTCCTCCCTCCCTCCTTATTTCCCTCCCCCTCTCTTTTCCCTTCCTCCCTCCCTTCTTATTTCTTCCCTTTCCCTCCCTCTCCTTCCTCCCTCCTTCCTTATTTCTCCCTCTCTCTCTCCCTCTCTCTTTTCCCCTTCATTCCTTCCTCCCTCCCTCCTTATTTCCCTCCCTCTCTCTTTTCACTTTCCTCCCTCCCTCCCTCTCTTCTTATTTTCTTCCCTCTCCCTCCCTCCCTCCCTCTCCCCCCTTCTGTTATAAACAGATTGTTGGAGGAGGAGGAAGAGGAAGAGGAAGAGGAAGAGGAAGGAGACCGGGGGTGGCGGTCCTGGATTGGTTGTTTTCTTGCAGACCTGAAATGCCTCCCACTCAGAGGTCCCACCTCCTCCTCCCGGGACCCCCACCCCACGGCCATCTCCATCGATTGACCTCCTTCTTCACGTGGCCTCTGAGGGTCTCTGTCCCCAGCCAATCCCCTCCCCAAATTCTCTTCCCAGTAGAGTCCCATCTCCTTGTACAAAGAACGGCCCTTTTGTGCCAGGAGTCAATGAACCGGAAAGAACCATTTCTGAAGCGCGGAGTGATGGATGGGCTGGTTGTCTCTCCCTCCCACCGGGACGCCCTGCCTGGCTGCCAATTCTGTCTTCTGCCGAAGGGCAAGTTTTGTGCGCTCCTCCACTGCCCCAAATGGCTCTCTTGAATGGGCCTCCGCGGTTTCCAAGAAATAATGGCACATTATTTGGTGATTGGCCCAAAGACTCTCAGTCAGCTTTCATGCCTTAGGCAGGACTAGAACTCCCAGTCTCCTGGTGATTGGCCCAAAGTCACCCAGTCGGCTTCCATCCCTAAGGGAGGACTAGAACTCCCAGTCTCCTGGTGATTGGCCCAAAGTCACCCAACCGGCTTTCATCCCTAAGGGAGGACTAGAACTCCCAGTCTCCTGGTGATTGGCCCAAAGTCACCCAGTCGGCTTTCATGCCTAAAGTAGGATTAGAACTCACCGTCTCCTGGTGATTGGTCCAAAGTCACTCATGAGGATTTCATCCCTAAGGCAGGACTAGAACTCCCAGTCTCCTGGCGATTGGCCTAAAGTCACCCAATCAGCTTTCATTCCTAAGGCAGGACTAGAACTCCCAGTCTCCTGGCGATTGGCCCAAAGTCACCCAATCAGCTTTCATCTCTAAAGCAGGACTAGAACTCCCAGTCTCCTGGCGATTGGCCTAAAGTCACCCAATTAGCTTTCACTCCTAAGGCAGGACTAGAACTCCCAGTCTCCTGGCAATTGGTCCAAAGTCAGCCAATCAGCTTTCATCTCTAAAGCAGGACTAGAACTCCCAGTCTCCTGGTGATTGGCCCAAAGTCACCCAATCAGCTTTCATCTCTAAAGCAGGACTAGAACTCCCAGTCTCCTGGCAATTGGCCCAAAGTCACCCATCCAACTTTCATAGCTAAAGCAGGATCAGGACTCACAATCTCCCAGGTTCTGTTTCTCTGTTATTTATTTTATTTATTGTTTATATTATGGAAACTTAGCAATTCCCACCTGGCTGCAACCTGATGTGTGTCCTGGATTAGTGATCTCAAAGTGTGTGTGTGTGTTGTTGTTGTTGTTGTTGACGTAGACCCCAGGATGAATCTCCTTCAGACCCTCCCTTGCCTTTGCTTCAAGCTTCAGGGACGGCAGCGAGTTTCATCTCGGCCAGCCGGCTTGTCTCGATTTCCGATGGATGCCCTGCAGAGGAGCTAAGAATTGGCACGGCACCTAATGAGCCAACGCGGGGGCTGCATCAAATGCCAACCGACAGATAAAACGGCTTAATCGAGCCGTTGCTCTTTAATAGCCGGTTAATTTTCCTTTGGGCTCAGAAGGAGAAATGGTTGCAAAGAAAGCCAGCCTCCCTCCCTCTCTTTCTCTCTTTCTCTCTTTCTCCCTCTCTTTCATCTCTCTCATTTCTCTCTCTTTCTCCCTCTCTCTCTCTTTCTCATCTCTCTCTCTTTCATCTCTCTCTCTCATTTCTCTTTCATCTCTCTCTCATTTCTCTCTCTTTCTCCCCCTCATTTCTCTTTCTCATCTCTCTCTCTTTCTCCCCCCCTCTGTCATCTCTCTCTCTCATCTCTCTGTCTTTCTCCCTCCCTCTCTTTCTTTCTCATCTCTTTCTCTCATCTCTCTCATTCATCTCTCTCTCTCATTTCTCTTTCATCTCTCTCATTTCTCTCTCTTTTCCCCCCTCATTTCTCTCTTTCTCATTTCTCTCTCTCTAATTTCTCTCTCTTTCTCCCCCCTCTCTCTCATCTCTCTTTCTCATTTCTCTCTCTTTCTCTCTCCCTCTCCCTCTCCCTCTTTCTCATCTCTCTTTCTCATTTCTCTCTCTTTCTCTCTCCCTCTCCCTCTTTCTCATCTCTCTCTCATCTCTCTCTTTCTCCCTCTCATCTTCTCTCATTTCTCTTTCTCCCTCCCTCTCTTTCTCTCTCTCTTTCATCTCTCTCTCATTTCTCTCTCTCTCCCCCTCTCATTTCTCTCTTTCTCCCCCCTCTCTCTCATCTCTCTCTCTCATCTCTCCCTCCCTCCCTCTCTTTCTTTCTCTCATCTCTCTCTCTCTCATTTCTCTCTTTCATCTCTCTCTCATTTCTCTCTCTCTCTCCCCCCCCTCTCTCGTTTCTCTCTGTCTCATCTCTCTCTCCCTCCCTCTCTTTCTTTCTCTCATCTCTCTCTCTCTCATTTCTCTCTTTCATCTCTCCCTCATTTCTCTCTCTCCCCCTCTCATTTCTCTCTCTTTCTCATCTCTCTCTTTCTCTCTCCTTTCTCTCTCTTTCTCACCCCCCTCTCTCTGTCTCTCTCTCTCTGTCTCATCTCTCCCTTCCTCCCTCTCTTTCTTTCTCTCATCTCTCTCTCTCTCTCATTTCTCTCTTTCATCTCTCTCTCATTTCTCTCTCTTTCTCACCCCCTCTCTCTGTCTCTCTCTCTGTCGGGATCTTTTGTCCGTAAAAGGTCAGCTCTCCTCCCAGGGTCCGAGAAAGTTAGTGCAAATTCAGGCACCCGGTAGGTGGGCTTGATGGGACCCTGGTTTCATTAACCCCCCACCGACTCAATTAACCCCCACTCCCCCTTCTCCCAGGCACACAATGCAATTCAGCCTTTTCTCAAGTTTCTCACCCAAACTGGAAGCAATCTTCCAAGCGTGATCTTTGCCGCTTTATAATGCCTTGGGAAGAAGACGTTCGGAATATTGCATCCGGTTTTGGTCGCCACGATACAAAAAAAAAAAAAAAAGAGAGAGAGAGAGAATTTGAGACTTTAGAAAGAGTGCAGAGAAGAGCAACAAAGAGGATTAGGGGACCAGAAGCTAAAATATACGAAGAAGAACATATGAAAAATCTTAAGGGAGGGTCTCACTCGTCCAGGTCATAGTTGTCCCCAAGGGGCTTTTTCGAGAGGCAACTGGACTTCCTTTGTTTTTCATTGAAGACGTTTCACTCCTCATCCAGGAAGCTTCTCCGGTTCAGTTGCAGGAATTGGATTTGAAAAGTGAAAAGAAGGGCCAGGGGTGGGTGACATGATAGCAGTGTTGCAATATCTGAGGGGCTGCCCCAAAGAAGAGGGGGTCAAGCTGTTCTCCAAAACACCTAAGGGCAGGACAAAAAGCAACGGATAGAAACTAATCGAGAGAAGCAACCTGGAACTAAGGAGAAATTTCCAGAAAGTTAGAACAATTAATCAGTGGAACAATTTGCCTCCAGAGGTTGCGAATGCTCCAACACTGGAAGTTTTTAAGAAGATGTTGGATAAGCATTTGTCCGAAAGAGTGTAGGGTTTCCTGCCTAAGCAGGGGGTTGGGCTAGAAGACCTCCAGGGTCCCTTCCCACTCTGCTATTCTCTCATTCTGAATTTGGGTGCCGTGCCTTGGGATTAATCCGTGCAACCGCTTGCCTCCAGACGTTGTGGGTGCTCCACAGGTTTGCAAGAAGAGATGGGACAGCCATTTTTTTTTATTCTGTTTGAGCAGGGGGTTAGACTAGAAGACCTCCAAGGTCCCTTCCAACTCAGTTATTCTGTTATTCACAGCTGCCACATCATCAGAGTCTTTAGAGCAGGGGTCTCCAACCTTGGCAACTTTAAGCCTGGAGGACTTCAATTCCCAGAATTCCCTAGCCAGCTGGCTGGGGAATTCTGGGAATTGAAGTCCTCCAGGCTTAAAGTTGCCAAGGTTGGAGACCTCTGCTTTGGGGAAAAATCCCCGACCCTGTCGGCCCCCCTCTGCCTGAGTTGGCCAGTGCTCCCTCCCTCCCTCAAACCACCTTTCCTTCTCCTCCCTCTGACTTTCCCCTTCCCTTTTTCTCTCTCCTTTCTTCCTATCCTGCCTTCCTCTTGCTCTCCCCTTTCCTATCTTGCCCTTCCTCTTTTCTTTCCTTCCTTCCTTCCTCTTTTTCTTTCTCCCACTATCCTTCCTTTCTCTCCCACTTCTTCTTTTTCTGGTCCTCTTGCCCTCCTTTCCTTCCTTCCTTCTTTTGCTTTTCTTCTTCCTTTTCTTCGTTCTCCCCTTTTCCTCTTCCCCCTCTTTCTGCTACTCTTCCTCTCTTTTCCTCTTCCCCTTGCCCTTCCTTTCCAGACCTCCCTCCTTCCCTTCCCTGGCTCTTCCCTTCCTTCCCACTTCCTCTTTTCTTGTACCATTTTCTTGGACCCAGTTTGTGGGGGCAATAAGCTGACTTTGTATAAAAATATACAAAAAGTATGAAGGCTATTGCTTAACGCACTGTAAACCGCCCTGAGTCTCCGGAGAAGGGCGGCATATAAATCAAATTATATATAAAAAAAAAAATAGCAACTACCAAACATCCTTGGGATCCCATCCTTGAGCATGTTCCCCGGCTGGGAAAGGAGTCTTAAATGCAGAAAAAGCATCATTTTACCAAGCAGGCTGCCAATGTACACACTCCTTCTTTTGACACGAAAGTGGGGAAGAGTGCATCATCCCTCATTATGCAGATGTGCGGTCTGGAATTGTCCAGGCTGATTCCGGCTCACCCGGGCTGGAGAGGAGAAGGATTGTATTCAGCATGGAAAAAAGTTTTTTTTTTTTTTTCTTGCCCGGGGGCTGTTGAATTATGGCTTGCTCTCCACTTCCCTCCTCCTTCCACCGTGGTATTATTCCCCGTGGTATCTTCTCCTTCTCTCCGTTTCATTGCTGGGGACGAGCTGCTCCAGTCTAGTGAAAAGAAGGAGTAGGGTGTGTGTGACGTGATAGCACGTTCTTCAATATATTTGAGGGGCTGTCGCAGAGAAGTTGGGGGGGGGGTCAGCTTATTTTCCAAAGCACTTGAAGGCAGGACAAGAAGCGGGAGATGGAAATTAATCAAAGAGAGAAACAACCTGGAACTAAGGAGAAATTTCCTGACGGTGAAAACAATTAACCAGTGGAACAGCTTGCCACCAGAAGTTGTGGATGCTCCCAACACTGGAGGTTTTTAAGAAGAGACCGGACAGCCATTTGTCTGAAATGGTATAGGGTTTCCTGTTTGAGCAGGGGGCTGGACTAGAAGACCTCCAAGGTCCCCTCCAGATTCTATTCTATTCTATTCTATTCTATTCTATTCTATTCCATTCCATTCCATTCCATTCCATTCCATTCCATTCCATTCCATTCCATTTATTCTATTCTATTCTATTCTATTCTATTCTATTCTATTCTATTCTATTCTATTCTATTCTATTCTATTCCATTCCATTCCATTCCATTCCATTCCATTCCATTCCATTCCATTCCATTCCATTCCAAATAAAGATTATAATTCTATTCCATTCCATTCCATTCCATTCCATTCCATTCCATTTATTCTATTCTATTCTATTCTATTCTATTCTATTCTATTCTATTCTATTCTATTCTATTCTATTCTATTCTATTCCATTCCATTCCATTCCATTCCATTCCATTCCATTCCATTCCAAATAAAGATTATAATTCTATTCCATTCCATTCCATTCCATTCCATTCCATATTTTCTACTCCACTCCACTCCACTCCACTCCACTCCACTCCACTCCACTCCACTCCACTCCACTCTATATATGGGTCAGTTGCCAAGCATCCCAATTAATTAATTATAAACAGTGTAATCAATTATAAAATTATAAACAACTAACAATGATTAAGGGTCTGGAAACAAAAACATATGAAGACGGGTTGCAGGAATTGGGTATGGCTAGTCTAGAGAAAAGAAGGAGTAGGGGAGACATGATAGCAGCCTTCCGATATCTCAGGGGCTGCCACAAAGAAAAGGGAATCAATCTATTCTCCAAAGCACCTGAAGGCAGGAGAAGAAGCAATGGGTGGAAACTCATCAAGGAGAGAAGCAACCTAGAACTAAGGAGGAATTTCCTGACAATTAGAACAATTAATCAATAGAAGGGGTTTCCTTCAAAAGCTGTGGGTACTTCATCACTGGATGCTTTTAAGAAGAGATCAGACAGCCACTTGTCTGAATGGTATAGGGCCTCCTGCTTGAGCAGAGGGTTGGGCTAAATGACCTCCAAGGTCCCTTCTAATCCTCTTAATCTGTTGTTTCTAAACTCTTCCCCGGAGAGGAAATTCTGGAGAGGAGAAGAAGAGAAGTCCAGGGACCAAAGGAAGAGTGAAAACTTCTCCATTTGGTGTGGAAGCACCCAAATTAGAAGCCTTTTTTTAAAGCCAGGGGCTAAATATGATTTGGAGGAGAGGAATAAAGAAATGAAATAAAACAGAGAGACAGAGAATGAGAGAGAGAGTCAAGAATCGTGGCTCGAAGGACAGGAGATAAATTATTTGTTGGAAATTCGCGACAGGTTTAGAAAGCGTGTGCCATTTGTGATGTTGTCCAACCTGTACAGTACGGTTGGCTGTCGAGGTGGGCAGTCAAGGAAGGGACCAAAATACTCACTATATACCTCCACTAATTCAGAATAACAGAGTTGGAAGGGACTGTTAGGAAATGACTATTACCTAACTTGTTGGGCTGGCAATATATAAACCCTCAATATAGCTTTAAGACTGCTGTATTGCATCATACTGTGTCCTGATTGGTTAGCTCTGTAGCCAATGTCCTTAAGAGGGAGCTAGAAAAATGGTTTGTTTCTCTTTGCTGTGCATGCTCTCTGATATCTCTGTATGCTACTATTTGCAAATCCAGAAGAACTGTTTATTGTGAATGACTATGACGACTGGTAAGAAGACTTTGTTATTGGATTATCCCTGGACTGTCGTTTTGCTATCTCCTGCTTTATATGTGGACTGTTTATTGGACTGTGCCTTACTATTTCCTGAAAGTAAACACAACTCTGTGTATCTCTGTGTTGGCTGTGTTTATTCGTACCTACTCTCAATCGCTTTCATGTACACACCCTTGCTACTCAAGGGTTACTCTGCGAATTCCTTAACAGGGATCTTGGACGTCTTCAAGTCCAACCCTCTACTCAAGAAGGAGACCCTATACCCGTGATGGCGAACTTTTGTCACACGTGCCGGAAGCGGCACACAGAGCCATATTTCTGGGCATTTGAGCTGTCACCCAACTCACCTGCAGCTATGCATGCGCCCCAGCTGCTGTTTGGGCCTCCGCTGCGCATTCGTGCAATTCAGGGGGCCCAACTGGTCTTCGGAGCTCTCTTGCACATGTGCACATGTTTGCACATGCGCATGTGAGTACTGGTGTTCAGCGTGCACATACAGACAGCGGTTGTGCACATGCATTGCGCACATGCGCAAAAACAGCACACATGCGCAGAAGGTGTGGTTGAGCGCTCAGGGCATGGTGGCATGCGTGAAAGCTGTGCATATGCGCAGATGGTGCGGTTGCGTACGCAGCGCATGGGCAGGAGCCATGCGTTAGCACGGATGGCACACACGCAAAGTGCGCGAAGCACGGACCTGTTCGGCACTCGGTGAGTAAAAGGTTCGCCACCACTGCTCTATGCCAGTGATGGCTAACCTTTTTGCCATCGCGTGCCAGGAGCGCGTACCCACACCCATAATTCTATGCGCCCTGCCCCTGCGCATGCGCAGGTGACACCCCCGCCCCCCCACTCCTGGCACGCGATGGCACGGTAGGCCCGTTTTTTTGCTCTCCCCAGCCTCCAGAGCCTTTCTAGGAGTCTGGGGAGGACGAAAACGCCCTTCCACACCCACCCGGAGGCCCTCTGGAGGCTGGAAATGGCCTGTTTGCCAACTTCCAGTAGGACCGGAAGGCCTATTTTTTGCTGTCCCCAGCTTCCAGAGCCTTTCTAGGAGTCTGGGAGGGCAAAAATTGTCTTCCCCTCCCCCCACCCCCAGAGGTCCCACCCGAAGTTGGCAAATGGGCAGTTTCTGGCCTCCGGAGGGCCTCGGGAAGGAGGGGAAGGCCGTTTTCGCCCTCCCCAGACTCCTAGAAAGGCTCGGGAGAGCGAAAAACGGGCCTTCCCCACCACCCTCCGAGGTCCCCCAGAGGCAGAAGTTTCTCTACTTCTGTTGGGCCCAGAAGACCTGAAAATCAGCTGGCCGGTGCGTGCATGCGCGCTGGAGTTGAGCTCACGTGCCCACCAATATGGCTACGCGTGCCACCTGTAGCACGCGTGCCACAGGTTCGCCATCACGGCCCTATGCCATCCCGAACAAGTGACTGTCCAGTCTTTTCTTAAAACTCTTCTTAAAATTGTGGAGCACCCACAATTTCTGGTGGCAAACAGTTCCCCTGGTTAATTGTTCTCACTGCCAGGAAATTTCTCCATAATTCCAGGTTGCTTCTCTCCTCGATTAGTTCCCATCCGTTGCTTCTTCTCCTGCCTTCTGGAGTTTTGGAGAATAGGTTGACCCCCTCTTCTGTGGGACAACCCCCCCACATATTGGAAAACTGCTGTCATTTCACCCCCATAGTCCTTTTCTTCATTCAACTAGCCAGCCCCAATTCCTGCAGCCTTTTTTTGTATGTTTTAGCCTCCAGGCCTTTACTAGGTCTTCATTAGATCTGTTACGGTGGTGAATCTTGCTTTCCCTCCGCAGTTGTACGGCAGGGAGCCTGGTTCATTCATCTAGGGCAGGGTTGATGTGTGGGAGTGTTGTGTTTGCAGCTTGTGTGCGAGTGTGTGTGTGTGTGTGTGTGTGTGTGTGTGTGTGTGTGTGTGTGTAGGGGGGCAGGGAACGGTCCTGACCCCTGCCATTTGAGAAGAACCACAAACACTTTTCTCTTAACAAAAGGAGTGGAAAAAAACGAGCCTTTTCCCCTACCGGCCATCTGATTCCTTCTTGAGGTTTGGAAAGTGGATTGATATTCCAGCCTTTTGATGTTGGCGTGTCAGGTTTTGGTGAGGCCGGTTTGATCGCTGCTGATGTGCTGGAGAAAGTTGCCTAAATGTGTTTTTTCTTTTTCTTTTTTCTTTTCTCGTTTCCCCCCTCCTTTCCCTCCCTTCTCTTACTCCTGCAGATGAAACTCTCGTTTACTTTGGACAAAGAGACCGGGATGCCACAAGGCTGCTACAGCTATCAGTACCGGGACAGCAACAAGTAAGGCTCGGCTAGGCGGCATTAACACAGGGACAGAATCAAGGGATCACGGGAAGTTGTTAATACCGCTTTATAAGGCCTTGGTAAGGCCACCCTTGGAATCCTGCATCCACGATGTAAAAAAGATGTTGAGACTCTAGAAAGAGTGCAGAGAAGAGCAAGGGAGAGGATTAGGGGGCTGGAGGATAAAACATGCGAAGAACGGTTGCAGGAATTAGATACGACTAACCTAGTGAAAAGAAGGAATAGGGGTGATGTGATACCCTGTTTCTCCGAAAATAAGACATCCCCTGATAATAAGCCCAATCAGGCTTTTGAGCGCATGCGCTAAAATAAACCCCCCCTCCCGACAATAAGCCCTCCCTGAAAATATTTAAACGTGTGTGCAGCTGGTCCCCGCCATTTCCTCTGGTTAGGGTTAGGGAGACAGAGCTGGAAATCAGGTAAGACGGCAAGAGGAGCCCCATCTTGCTCCACGTGCCCCAAATTATTAAGACCTCCACGAAAATAAGGCCAAGTGCTTATTTCGGGGTTCAAAAAAAATATAAGACAGGATCTTATTTTCAGGGAAACACGGTATTCTACTCTATTCCATTCCATTCCATTCCATTCCATCCCATCCCATCCCATCCCATCCCATCCCACTCTACTCTACTCTACTCTACTCCACTCCACTCCACTCCACTCCACTCCACTCCACTCCACTCCACTCCACTCCACTCCACTCCACTCCACTCCACTCCACTCCATTCCATTCCATTCCATTCCATTCTATTCTATTCTATTCTATTCTATTCTATTCTATTCTATTCTATTCTATTCTACCCTGTTTCTCCCAAAATAAGACCTCCCCAGATAATAAGCCCAATCAGGCTTTTGAGCGCATGGCAATAAGGCCAACCGCTTATTCAGGGTTCAGAAAAATATAAGACAGTGTCTTATTTTCGGGGAAACACGGTAGCAGTCTACCAATAGTTGAGGGGCTGCCACAGAGAAGAGGGGGTCGATCTATTCTCCAATCCATCTGAGGGCAGGACAGGAAACAATGGATGGAAACTAATCAAGGAGAGAAGCAACCTAGAAATAAGGAGAAATTTGCTGATAGTTGGAACAATTAACCAATAGAAAGGGTTTCCTTCAAAAGTTGTGGATGTCGCATCACTGGACGCTTTTAAGAAGAGATTGGACAGCCACTTGTCTGAGTGGTACAGGACCTCCTGCTTGAGGAGGGGGGGGCTGGACTAGATGACCTCCAAGATCCCTTCCAATTCCTTTACTCTGTTAAAGGGCTGCATATTGTTCCTTTGCAAGTGAATGCGCTAGGCGCCCCCTTCTTCTCACGCGCTTCTTCCCACGCACTCTCCAGCCCGAAAGGGAGGTGGCAGCTTTGTGTTTTTAACAAGAGTTAAGAGTCTTGGTTTCCTTTTTTCCCTTTCTTTCTATTTCACCTCCCACTCGGAAGCTGTGGCGGGAACCGATCCCCCAAGGATTGACGAAGATCACCTGAACAGGATGGTTTTCTTACAGATGTTCCTTTACAAGTGCACGGATGGTGGTACCTAGTTAAGTAATAAAACATCTGCAAGAAAACCATCAAGCTCAGAGAGCTCAAAAGACCCCCACAGTCGTCCGCCTCCTTTTGTTTCTGAACTTTTCGATTAGGGAACCGTGATTTATTTAACGGAATAACAAGAGTTGGAAGGGAGCTTGGAGGTCTTCTAGGCTAACCGCCTGCTCAGGCAGGAAACCCTACACCACTTCAGACAAATCTCTTCTTAAAAGCCTCCATTGATGGAGCAGCCACAACTCCTGGAGGCAACTTCCGTTCCACTGATTAATTGTTCTCACTGTCAGGAAATTCCTCCTTCGTTCCAGGTTGCTTCTCTCCTTGGTTAGCTTCCATCCATCTCTTCTTGTTCTGCCTTCAGGGGCTTTGGAGAATAGGTTGGCCCCCAGTGGTGAGTTCCTCCCGGTTCGGCTGAACCGGTAGCGGTGACGATATGACATCACCGAACCGGTTCTCTTTGTTCGGGAGCTGGGCCCTCCCGCCCTGCCCGTCCCCCGCATTATTCTTACCTTTTATTTGGCCCCGCCCCCAATCTATTGCTGCCTCCCAAGTCCCAGCGGATTGGCTAGAAGGAAAAAAAACTGTTTAAACTCTTGCCACGGGGCATTAAAGGGCCGCCCTACAGCTGATCAGTGTTAAAAGGCAGTGTGGTGGTAGACCAGTGCACTCGAAAAACGAATGGGTAGACCGGTGCCTCTAAAAACGAATGGGTAGACCGGTGCCTCCAAAAACAAGTGGGTACACCGGTGCCTCCAAAAACGAATGAGTAGACTGATGCCTCCAAAAACAAATGGGTAGACCAGTGCCTGCAAAAATACACAAGTAGATCGGTGCCTCCAAAACAAATGAATAGATCGGTGCCTCCAAAAACATATGAGTAGACCGGTGCCTCCAAAAACAAATGAATAGATCGGTGCCTCCAAAAACGAATGAGTAGACCTGTGCCTCCAAAACAAATGAGTAGATCGGTGCCTCCAAAAACGAATGAGTAGACCGGTGCCTCCAAAAACAAATGAGTAGACCGGTGCCTCCAAAAATAAACAGGTAGACCAGGATGCTTCAAGAACAAATGGGTAGACCGGTACAGCTCTGCAAGCAATTAAAAGCCTGGTAGACCAGTACCTCTGCTAAATCCTAAAGAATTGTCACATGACCATCAAGCCACACCCACAAAATAAGCCACACCCACAGAACCGGTAGTAAAAAAAATTAGAACCCACCCCTGTTGACCCCCTTCTTCTTTCTGACAGCCCCTCAAATACTGGGACACCGCTGTCATGTCACCCCTCCTCCTAAGAGACCTCGGAGGTCTTCTAGTCCAACCCCCTGTTCAAGCATGAAACTCTCTACCATTTCAGACAGAGAGTTGTCCAATCTCTTCTTGAAAGCCTCCAGTGATGGAGCACCCCCGACTTCTGGAGGCAGGCTGTTCCACTGGCTAATTGTCCTCACTGTTAGGAAATTTCCTCTTAGTTCTAGGTTGCTTCTCTCCTTGGTTAGTTTCCACCCGTTGCTTCTTGTCCTGCCTTCAGGTGCTTCGGAGAATAGGGGTGAAATGCTATTCCGATCCTGAATTCTTCATTAATCGAACTTCAATGAAGTCACAGTTAATCTGAATTTCATGAGAATGGGGAACAGTGCTTGCTTTCAGAGCAGAGGTGGATGTTTCGTGTCTGTGCGAGAGAAAATTGGAGGGGAATATACAGGGATGGGATTGAAAAATTTTAGCAACCCGTTTTCTGCCCGGTTGCTATGGGGGCGTGGCCTACTCGGCCTCCTGCACCATGGCGGTGGGGGGGGGGGGGCGTTTTCACCTTCCCCGGGCTCCAGAGGGCCCATCTCTGGACTTCCGTTAGGTCTGTTTTTCACCCTCCTCAGGCTCCGGAGGCTTTCCTCGAGCGTCTGGGAGGGCAAAAACAGCCTCGCCCAGGCTCCGGAGGCCCTTCGGAGGCCGGAAACGGGATCTTTTCCGGTCTTCCGGGAAGCCCGTTTTTCGCCCTGCCAGAGTCTCCATGTGGGCCCTGCACTTACTCGCATCCAAAACGGGCTGTGTTGAGATGGCTGCTGGGAGGGGCGGGGTAGGATGGGCAGGGCCAGCCAGTCCTTGCATCTACCGGTTCGGCGAACCAGATGTAAAAGTAGCATCCGGTTTTCCCGAACTGGCTGAATCCCACACCTGGGAAAATACCATATTTTTCAGAGTATAAGATGCACCTATCATTTTTGGTGAGGAAAAGAAGAAAAAGAAATCTCCCTCTGCCTCTGAGCAATTTTGCCTGGTTGCAGCAAACAGCAAACAGCCTGCTTTACTTTCAGTTTCGTTTTCAGCATAGCTTGATTAGCACAAGGGGAAAAAATAAATCTGCTCCCAGCAATTTACCTCTTTGCAGCAAGCAGCAGAGCCCTGCGCAAAACAGCTGAGAGCAAAACAGCTGAGAGTCAGGAGGCCGATCCAATCAACTTGTGCTAATTAGGCTGTGCTGAAGCTGAAAGGAGCTGATTTTTCTTGCTGTTTGCTTGCAAGGAGGTAAATTGCTGGGAGGCAGAGGCCAAAGGGTGGGGGCCAGTGGGGGGGGGGCTACATTCGGTGTATAAGACACACCTAAATTTTCACCCCCGTTTAGGGAGGAAAAAGGTGCGTCTTATACTCTGAAAAATACGGTACATCTTCTCGCATTCAGAAGGTGATTTGAAGCAGCAAGAATTTCTAAATGCTCCAGTGATATGTGGCAACAGCAACCCACTCCAAATGAACATAACACACATAACACACCCTGGTCCCGACAGCTTTGTACCTTTGGGGGTGACAATTTAGGACGCCCTCATTTAAGCGCACCAAGAGCCGGTGCGATGCACACACACTCATCGTGTCAAAAAAACAAAGGCATTTTAATTCAGAGAAGTTGTCAGCTGATTTCGATGATGAAATAAATTTAATCTGGCAACTATCGTTCCCAATTTAAGGTTTTTTTTTTACACCTGTTTTGCTTTATCCTGTATTTATTGTGGAGCATTTTTAGCGCAGTGTTTTTCAACCTTAAGCAATTTTAAGACGAGTGGAATTCCCCAAGCAGCATTGGTGGACTGCAACTCCCAGAATTCCTCAGTTAGCTATGCTGGCTGGGGAATTCTGGGAGTTGAAGTCCGCACCTCATAAAATTGCTGAGGTTGGGAAAACACTGTTTTAATGGAAAAGCATGATACATATATGATAATGATGATGATTATGGTGACGAAAAACTGTATTCAAAATAATCCCAGCTTGTTTGAATGTCTTTTGATTTGTTTTTCCTCTTCCGGCAGCCAGATACACTGCAGACTTTCTAGAAGGAAAGAGTGTATTTTCTGTGTATGATCCTAAGAATTGTGGCAGGGGGTCCATAGGGGAAGTGGTCAAAAAAGTCAAAATGGCTGCCACAACCAGGCCAGAGAAGCTCCGCCCTTTTGTGACGCATATAAAAAAAGGGGTGGAGCTTTAATCACACGTATCTAAAAAGTGGACCAAAGTTGGTTATTAATCTGAGACGTTCCGTTACTCATCTAAGTAACTTCATCAGTCAAAATAAAATAAAATAAAATAAAATAATAGGCAGAAAGTCAGAGAGGCCTTGGAAAATCCCAACTCTTGCCAAACCAACGGCAGGGGTTTCTCCCCAAAAGTATTGCAATATGTCAATGAAGATTCAACCATCCAGGCCAAAAGCATCTTAAAAAAAAAAAAAAAAGGTTAAATCATGGCAACCGGACCAAAGTTTGTTAGTCTGAGACGTTCCGTTACTCATCCAAGTAACTTCATAAGTCAAAATTAAAAAAAATAAAATTTTAAAATAAAATCGGGGTCAGAGAGTTGTTGGAATTTCATCACACGATTGCAATCCTCCATCTTGATGGGGTTTTTTGACAATCTTTTCCCAGTCCTCTCTCACTTGAGGTGGGAGATGTGAATATTTTCCCAGCCACCGGAGGAATTCTGGGAGTTGTAGTCCATGTATGCTGCTCTGGGGAATTCTGGGAGTTGAAGTCCATGTATGCTGCTCTGGGGAATTCTGGGAGTTGAAGTCCATGTCTTCTGGCTGGGGAATTCTGGGAGTTGAAGTCCATGCCTTCTGCCTGAGGAATTCTGGGAGTTGAAGTCCATGTATGCTGTCCTGGGGAATTCTGGGAGTTGAAGTCCATGCCTTCTGGCTGGGGAATGCTGGTAGTTGAAGTCCATTTATGCTGCCCTGGGGAATTCTGGGAGTTGAAATCCATGTATGCTGCCTGGGGAATTCTGGGAGTTGAAGTCCATGTATGCTGCCCTGGGGAATTCTGGGAGTTGAAGTCCATGCCTTCTGGCTGGGGAATTCTGGGAGTTGAAGTCCATGTCTTCTACCTGGGGAATTCTGGGAGTTGAAGTCCATGCCTTCTGCCTGGGGAATGCTGGGAGTTGAAGTCCATGTATACTGCCCTGGGGAATTCTGGGAGTTGAAGTCCATGTCTTCTACCTGGGGAATTCTGGGAGTTGAAGTCCATGTATACTGCCCTGGGGAATTCTGGGAGTTGAAGTCCATGTATGCTGCCCTGGGGAATTCTGGGAATTGAAATCCACGCCTTCTGCCTGGGGAATTCTGGGAATTGAAATCCACGCCTTCTGCCTGGGGAATTCTGGGAGTTGAAATCCACGCCTTCTGCCTGGGGAATGCTGGGAGTTGAAGTCCACCCATTTTAAAGTTGCTAAGGGTGAGAAATACTTGCTGACCAGGTGGGACAAAGTGGTCCCATCACCCACCAGCGTATTAGTTTTTTAAGTACAAGTAGTTCTCGACTTATGACTTGCGGTTGTTAAATTAGAAGCATAGTTGTTGACTTTGCTTGTCAGAAGATCGCAAAAAGGGATCATGTGAGCCCGGGACACTGCAACCGTCCTAAGTACATGCCAGTGGCCAAGTGTCTGAATATTGATCCCATGACTTTGCAACATTCATGCGAAAAGCGATCGCCGGTCCCTTTTTTTTTTTTTTCAGGGCCGTCGTACCTTCGAACGGTCACTAAGCGAATGGTTGGTTGTAAGTGGAGGATGGCCTGCACACTGATTCTCTGGGCAAGGGTGCCTCCGTGTTCTGCCTAGAATGATGACAAGCCCAAATTTAGAGCAATAAAGCTTGAAGAGAGAGGTGGACGTTTTAAGCCAAACCTCACTTGTTGAATCCACCCCAAATCCTACCTCGGCCAGTATCCTTTTTTCTAGGAAAAAGCCCTGAGCTGGAGCTTCTCCAATATTTTGCTCTTGAAAAATATATAGCTTTTGAAGAGGAGCCTCGGTTGGGCAGCATCGCCTCAAAATAATGAACTCCAGATGTCCATCTGATTCACACCGTCCGTTTGGGAAGCGGTCCTCCTAAAATTTCCTCAGGGCACCAAGTCACCTGTTCCCGCTGGAAGTTTTATTTTTACATTTTTCAATCTGAAAGGGAGTCCACGGTGCTCTCTGAGCTTGGCTGTTTTCTTGCAGGCATTTCATTACCCAACTAAGGTCACATCATCAGTGCTAGAAGGCAGGAGGGGTTGGGAGGAGGAGGAAGAGGAGGAGGAGGAAGACTGGGATCCTTGGTGCTTTCTGATCTTGGTTGTTTTCTTGCAGGCATTTCATTACCCAACTAGGTTACATCATCAGTGCTAGAAGGCAGGAGGGGTTGGGAGGAGGAGGAAGAGGAGGAGGAGGAAGACTGGGATCCTTGGTGCTCTCTGAGCTTGGCTGTTTTCTTGCAGGCATTTCATTACCCAACTAAGGTCACATCATCAGTGCTAGAAGGCAGGAGGGGTTGGGAGGAGGAGGAAGAGGAGGAGGAGGAAGACTGGGATCCTTGGTGCTCTCTGAGCTTGGCTGTTTTCTTGCAGGCATTTCATTACCCAACTAAGGTCACATCATCAGTGCTAGAAGGCAGGAGGGGTTGGGAGGAGGAGGAAGAGGAGGAGGAGGAAGACTGGGATCCTTGGTGCTCTCTGAGCTTGGCTGTTTTCTTGCAGGCATTTCATTACCCAACTAGGTTACATCATCAGTGCTAGAAGGCAGGAGGGGTTGGGAGGAGGAGGAAGAGGAGGAGGAGGAAGACTGGGATCCTTGGTGCTTTCTGATCTTGGTTGTTTTCTTGCAGGCATTTCATTACCCAACTAGGTTACATCATCAGTGCTAGAAGGCAGGAGGGGTTGGGAGGAGGAGGAAGAGGAGGAGGAGGAAGACTGGGATCCTTGGTGCTCTCTGAGCTTGGCTGTTTTCTTGCAGGCATTTCATTACCCAACTAAGGTCACATCATCAGTGCTAGAAGGCAGGAGGGGTTGGGAGGAGGAGGAAGAGGAGGAGGAGGAAGACTGGGATCCTTGGTGCTCTCTGAGCTTGGCTGTTTTCTTGCAGGCATTTCATTACCCAACTAAGGTCACATCATCAGTGCTAGAAGGCAGGAGGGGTTGGGAGGAGGAGGAAGAGGAGGAGGAGGAAGACTGGGATCCTTGGTGCTCTCTGAGCTTGGCTGTTTTCTAGCAGGCATTTCATTACCCAACTAGGTTACATCATCAGTGCTAGAAGGCAGGAGGGGTTGGGAGGAGGAGGAAGAGGAGGAGGAGGAAGACTGGGATCCTTGGTGCTCTCTGAGCTTGGCTGTTTTCTTGCAGGCATTTCATTACCCAACTAAGGTCACATCATCAGTGCTAGAAGGCAGGAGGGGTTGGGAGGAGGAGGAAGAGGAGGAGGAGGAAGACTGGGATCCTTGGTGCTCTCTGAGCTTGGTTGTTTTCTTGCAGGCATTTCATTACCCAACTAGGTTACATCATCAGTGCTAGAAGGCAGGAGGGGTTGGGAGGAGGAGGAAGAGGAGGAGGAGGAAGACTGGGATCCTTGGTGCTCTCTGAGCTTGGCTGTTTTCTAGCAGGCATTTCATTACCCAACTAGGTTACATCATCAGTGCTAGAAGGCAGGAGGGGTTGGGAGGAGGAGGAAGAGGAGGAGGAGGAAGACTGGGATCCTTGGTGCTCTCTGAGCTTGGCTGTTTTCTTGCAGGCATTTCATTACCCAACTAAGGTCACATCATCAGTGCTAGAAGGCAGGAGGGGTTGGGAGGAGGAGGAAGAGGAGGAGGAGGAAGACTGGGATCCTTGGTGCTATCTGATCTTGGTTGTTTTCTGGCAGATGTTTCATAACCCTACTAGGTGACATCATCAGTTCATGTGGATACCCCACAGTTCAAGTCTGAGCTATCAATACTCTCTTCTACCGATATACCTAGATAAGCAGGGATTAGTACCAGACAAACAGTCAAGCATAAAACACTATCGTAAATCAAGGACTGCCAAGGTGAAAACTACATTCCCACCAACATTGTTTTATATACAAAGCTGCTGTATATAAACAGGAGCGAACCTCACACTCCCTGGCACTGATGACGTTATCTAGCTGGGTAATGAAAGGTCTTGCATGGAAACAACCAAGTTCGGAGAGCACCAAGGACCCCTCATTTCAAACCTGAGCTACAAATTAATCCCCCCCAATCTTTTAAGAGACCTAGTGGTTTCCCAGACCCTTTGCTGCCCACTTTTTTGAGATTTCTTTTTAGGAAACAGATCCCTGGGCTGGGAGGTTGAGGGAGTTTTCCTGGCTGCAAGGTACCCCCAAATTTTGGATAAGCAACTCCTGGGACACCCCCAACATTCTTGAGGGTCTCAATCTGAGAGATTTGCTGTCCTGATCAGTTTGAGTTTGTCTAGCTAAGGGGTCCTCAGCCTCCCCCCACAAGGATTTCTGAGGGAGGGGGGGAGAGAGTGAGAGAGAGAAAAATGAGAGAGAGAGAGAAAGAGAGAGACAGGGAGACAGGGAGAGAGAAATGAGAGAGGGAGGGAGAAAGAGGGAAATGAGAGAGATGAGAAAGACAGAGGGAGAGAGAAATGAGAGAGAGAGAGAGAGAGACGGAGAAAGAGGGAAATGAGAGAGACGAGAGAAAGAAAGAGAGACAGAGAGACAGGGAGAGAGAAACGAGAGATGAGAGAAAGAAAGAGGGAGGGAGAAAGAGAAATGAGAGAGATGAGAGAGAAAGAGAGGGAGGGAGAAAGGGGAAAAAGAAGGAGAGGGAGACAGGGAGAGAGAGAAATGAGAGAGAGATAAGAAAGAAAGAAGGAAAAAGAGGGAAATGAGAGATGAGAGAGAAAGAGAGAGAGAGACAGGGAGAGAGAGATAAGAGAAAGAAAGAGGGAGAAAGGGAAATGAGAGAGATGAGAGAGAGGGAAATGAGAGAGAGAGGGAGAAAGAGAAATGAGAGAGATGAGAGAGAAAGAAAGAGGGAGAAAGAGAGAGGGGAAAAAAAGAGGGGGAGAGAGAGACGGAGAGAGAAATGAGAGATAAGAGAAAGAGAGGGAGAAAGGGAAATGAGAGAAAGATGAGAGAGAGAGAGGGAAATGAGAGAGAGGGAGAAAGAAATGAGGGAGAGATGAGAGATGAGAGAGAAAGAGAGGGGGGGAGAAAGAGAGGGGAAAAAGAAGAGAGAGGGGGGAGAGAGAGACAGTGGGGAAAAGAGAAGAGAGAGAGAGAGAGAGTTTTGAATTGTGGCCCCCAAATCATCAGCCACAATCGAAAGAGTTCCGGTGCCAATCTTGAAATGCGACGATCAAATACAACCCTGCAGGATTGCATAACAAGGGAAGCTCTACCCTTTGAATGGCTGCCGTCTCTCTGCCAACGGGGTGTTTCCTCGTGAAATTGTGGGTCGCTTGTTGACTTGTTTAACCATCCAGCAAAGAAAACCCAACGCCTCTCTTGGCGGCTGCCCCCACCGTTGAATGGATGGAATTTCGCTCCTTGTAATCTGCGATTTGGAACAAAGGAGAAGGGGGGGGGGGAACCACGGAGATTTCTTTGGTACGACAGTCCCATGAGGTCAAGGTTGTTTTTATTTCAAACCTTCATCTCTGTGGATTTCATCTCCCAGAATTCCCCAGCCAGCTTTGCCGGAGTTCCCTTGCAATGCCCGGCTTGCCTCCGCTGCACCTGATGGACTAGCAACCAGCCCAAGCTGGGAGAGGTTCATGTTGTGACTCCGACCCCCGAGGCCGACTTATCGGAGGGAGAAGGCTCCGAACATGAAGGAGAGGAGTTGGCCAGGCCTCCCTCTCCAGGACCCTCCTCTCTGGCAATGCCTCAGGTGTCTCCCACAGGAGAAGAGATTGGCCAGGAGCCAGGTATCTCCTCGCAGTCGGACAGTGACGGAGATGAGTCTTGGCTGGATCCACGCCAGCGTCGGAGAGACAGGCGCGCACAGCAGAAAAGGAGGCATGCCAGAGATTAACTGAGTCACTGGACCACACCCCACAGGGGATAAAAGGGGGTGAGGTGGCCATTCAGACTCTGTGACGGACAAAACTAAAACTACTAGCGAGTCACATTGTATCTTTGGAAACAACGTTATCTGCCTTGGATTTAATACGGACTGGACTTGACAATTCTTGAACTGTGTGTATCTTGTTTGGGTTTATCTGTCAGAGGAACAACCCCTCCCTCTGAGTAAAGTTCTTGGCAAGCAGCTACTGGGTTGCTGCCAATCCTCTTATCGAAAGAATTTGTTGTCTGCCAAGTTTATTTAACCCCTGGCTGTCTGTTTGTGTGCATGTGTGAGACGGGGACAGAACAGTTCATTTCACTTTTCAGACTACTAGGGTGGGCTCAATAAATCAGAATAGAGCTGGGAGGGACCTTGGAGGTCTTCTAGTCCAACCCCCTGATCAAGCAGAAGATCCCCTATGGCGTTTCAGACAAATGGCGGCCCGGTCTCTTCTTAAAAACCTCCTGTGATGGAGGTCCCAAAGGTGTGGAGAGAGCCGAAGAAGCTTCTTGGATGAGAAGCGAAACGCCTTCAAAGAAAAACCATCACTGGAGGTCTATGGAGATTCTCAGTCATCCAGGTCACAATTGTCCCAAAGGCTCTTTTTTCAAGAGGCAACTGGGTTTTCTGTTTTTTCTTTGAAGACGTTTCACTTCTCATCCAAGAAGCTTCCTCAGCTCTTCAGGGTTGCACTGGTTAATTGTCCTCACTGTAAGGAATGTTCTCCTTAATTCCAGGTTGCTTCTCTCCTTGATGAGTTTCCACCCATTGATTCTTGTTCTTCCCTCAGGTGCTTTGGAGAATAGCTTGACTCCCTCTTCTTTGTGGAAGCCCCTCAAATATTGGAAGATGCTATCATGTCACCCCCAGTCCTTCTTTTCATTAAAGTAGAGATATCCAATTTCTCCTTAATTCGAGGTTGGGTCTCTCTTTAATGATCTTCTATCCATTGCTTCTTGTCCTGCCCCCAAGTCTTCAGAGAATAGGTGGATCCCCTCTTCTCCTGTGGCAGCCCCTCAAATATTGGTCACCCCAATCCTTCTCTTCATTAGATTAGAGATATCTCGTTCCCTTCTTCATTCATCCTGTTTTCTCCTCCAGACCCCTGATCCCCTTCGTTGGTCTTCTCTGCACTCTTTCTAGGGTCTGTAGCTGCCCACCATTTCTCCCTCTTTTTGACCAGGGAACAAATCATGCCTATTTCTGTCATCTCCCTTATGCTCTCCACCAGGGATACAGCATACAGAGTAACAGAGTTGGAAGGGACCTTGGAGGTCTTCTAGTCCAGCCTCTTGGTCAAGCAGGAGATCCTATATCATTCCAGACAAGTGACTGTCCAGCCTCTTCTTAAAAACTTCTAGTGTTGGAGCACCTACAACTTCATGTGGCAAGCAGTTCCATTGGTTAATTGTTCTAACCGTTAAGAAATTTCTCCTAATTTCCAGAGTTGGAAGGGACCTTGGAGGTCTTCTAGTCCAACCCCCTGCCTAGGCAGGAAACCCTACACCACTTCAGACAAATGGTTGTCCAATCTCTTCTTAAAAAACTTTCAGTGTTGGAGCATTCACAACTTCTGGTGGCAAGTTGTTCCACGGATTAATTTTTCTCACTGACAGCAAATTCCTCCTTAATTCCAGGTTGCTTCTCCACCTTGATTAGTTTCCCTCCGTTGCTTCTTCTCCTGCCTTCTTTGGGCCTTTGGAGAACAGGCTGACCCCTTTTTCTTGGTGACAGCCCCACAAATCTTGGAAGATTTCTAGGATGTCACCCCTCGTCCTTCTTTTCTCTAGACTCGCCATACTCAATTCCTGCAACTGTTCTTCACATGTTTTTATCTCCAGGTCTTTAATCATCTTAGTTCAGGCCTGTCAATCTAGCGGCCCGCGGGCCAGATGCGTCCCGCGCAGGCCACGCCCACCCCGGCTTCGCCAAGGCAAAACACTTCGTGATACCTCATGCGACACGATCGGGTTTGACACCCGTGTCTTACTTGCTCTTCTCTGGACATTTTCCGAAATCAAAGTTGCTGGGAGCCGCGAGAAGACCAGAGAGGCAGGTAGGAGATCACTGACCCTCTGGCAGCCATGATATCTGGCCAGGAAATGAATACCAGCTTAGCAATGGAGGCCTTCCGTGCTCTGTGTACAGATAGCAGAGGCGGTATTCAGCCGGTTCGGACAAATCGGTAGCGGAGGCCCACCCATCCCAGCTCTATGCCGTCCTATTAAGGCATGTTTTCGAGGCCGGGCAAATGCGAGGAAGACGCTTGTGGCGAACCGGTGGTAAGAATATTGGAAACCCACCGCTGACAGATAGTAATCGATTTACGACCACAGTTGAGCCCAACGTTTCTGTTGTTAAGCGAGACATTCGTTCCGTGAGCTTTGCCCCCATTTTTTTTTTAATTTTTTATTTATTTCTTTACGACAAAATATTTATTCACACACAGATCGCGACGGGAGCTTTACACAGTATATTAACTTCAGTCAAGATATACAAATAAAAAATAAAATCTACACTAACCTTATCCTTTTTTTATTCTATTATTCAACCAGATATACCATTGGTCCCAACATTGAAAATATACGGAATCCTTTTGATCTCTCAGAGTTTTTGTTAACCTGTCAGTTTCTGCATATTCAATAATTTTTCCCAAAATCAAATCTTCAGCCGGTAGGTCTTTCCCCTTCCAATGTTGAGCAAAACATATTCTTGCTGCGGTTGTGATATATGTAATCAGACACCATATATTCGTGCCTATCTTATCTGGCCTAATATTTAATAAATAATATTCTGGTTTCAATTGTAATTTATATCCCGTGATTTCTAATATCCACCTCTGTATAAATCTCCAAAATTCGATTACCTTAAGGCAGGTCCACCGTACGTGATAGTAAGTACCTATCTCCCCACACTTCCAGCAGTTTGGGGAGAGTCCTGGGAACACTTTGGCTAATCGAGCAGGAGGGAGATGCCATCTATACACCATCTTATATAAGTTTTCTTCGTAAGTGGTTGCCATCAGGAGTTTCAATTGTTTCGTCCATATGGACGAAGCTTTGCCCCCATTTGACGACCTTTCTTGCCAAGTTTCTTAAGTGAACCGCCACAGCAACATGGTTGTTTATTGAAGCTGGCTTCCCGATTGAAGTTGCTCGTCAGAAAGTTGCCAAGGGGGAATCACATGACAATCTCTAGGGAGTTGGGCGGCATAGAAATATGATTAATTAAATTAAATTAAATTAAATTAATCCCCCCCTGGGATGTCGCAACCGTCGTAAGTACGAGTCAGTTGCCAAGCACCTGAATTTTGACCGCGGGGGACGCTGCAACGGTGTTAAGTCTGAATAACGGTCCTAGATCCTTTTTTTTCCAGGCCTGTTGTAACTTTGGTCATTAAATGAACTGCCGTAAATTAAGGACTACCTCTGTCTCCTGGAATGTTGCCCTGTTGCGTGTTGTTGTGACTGTAACACCTCCCTCTAAGACAGAGGTGGGTTGCAGCAGGTTCTGACCAGTTCTGGCGAACCGGTAGCAGAAATTCTGAGTAGTTCGGAGAACCGGTAGTAAAAATTCTGACTGGCCCCGCCCCCATCTATTCTCTGCCTCCCAAGTCCCAGCTGATCGGGAGGAAATGGGGATTTTGCAGTATCCTTCCCCTGGATTGGGGAGGGAATGGGGATTTTGCAGTATCCTTCCGCGGGATTGGGGAGGGAATGGGGATTTTGCAGTATCCTTCCCCTGGATTGGGGAGGGAATGGGGATTTTGCAGTATCCCGGAATTGGGGAGGGAATGGGGATTTTGCAGTATCCTTCCCCTGGATTGGGGAGGGAATGGTGATTTTGCAGTATCCTTCCCCTGGATTGGGGAGGGAATGGTGATTTTGCAGTATCCTTCCCCTGGATTGGGGAGGGAATGGTGATTTTGCAGTATCCTTCCCCTGGATTGGGGAGGGAATGGTGATTTTGCAGTATCCTTCCCCTGGATTGGGGAGGGAATGGTGATTTTGCAGTATCCTTCCCCTGGATTGGGGAGGGAATGGAGACTTTACAGTATCCTTCCCCTGGATTGGGGAGGAAATGGGGATTTTGCAGTATCCTTCCCCTGGATTGGGGAGGAAATGAGGATTTTGCAGTATCCTTCCCCTGGATTGGGGAGGAAATGGGGATTTTCCAGTATCCTTCCCCTGCCACGCCCACCAAGCCACGCCCACAGAACCAGTAGTAAAAAAAATTGAAACCCACCACTGCTCTTAAGATCTTAAAAGAGAGAGAGAGAGAGAGAGAGAGGGAGGGAGGGAGGGAGAGAAAGAGAGAGAGTTGCAAATTACGGCTCTCGGGATCCGACAGTAAAATAACCCACTGTAGCAAATCTTGATTTAATAGCCTGTTTCTGGCTCCGCTCGGCAAAAGGCGGCTGCCGAGGGACTCACTAAGCATTTCACAAAGATTAGCTGCTAAATTGGCCTGCAAGGAAACATTTAATAAGTGTGGAACATAATTACTCATCTCCAGCTCCTGCAGCTCAGCTACTGGGGGTGTGTGTGGAAGCGACAGCTTTGCAGGCATCGGAATGGGCTTCGCGCTCGATTGGAGGGGTGGGCCAGGCACCCCACCCACCCACCCCCATGCTGCGTACTCCTCACCCAGCCTGCCTTCATTAGTCCATGGCCATCTGGCTGTCTCTGTAGGAAATGGGGTTCCGGGGGTGGGTGGTGGGTGGGATGATGGAGTAGCTTTCTCGGAGGCTGCCCTAGGAGGAACCGGCTCAGCCGTGCAGTTTTTACTTATTTATCTATGTCTGTATTTGTTTCCCACCTTTGCTCTTTTTTACAAACAACTCAAGGCCGTCAACATCCCCAGCACATCTTCCTCCTCCTATTTTCGCCACAACGACAACCCTGTGAGGTGGGCTGGGCTGAGAGAGGAAGAGGGATTGGCCCAAAGTTACCCAAATAGCTTTCATGCCTAAGGCGGGACTAGAACTCACTGTCTCCCGGTGATTGGCCCAAAGTCACCCAACCGGTGTTCATGCCTAAGTGGGACTAGAACTCCCTGTCTCCCGGTGATTGGCCCAAAGTCACCCAACTGGCGTTCATGCCTAAGTGGGACTAGAACTCACTGTCTCCCAGTGATTGGCCCAAAGTCACCCAACTGGCGTTCATGCCTAAGGTGGGACTAGAACTCTCAGTCTCCTGGTGATTGGCCCAAAGTCACCCAGCTGACTTTCATACCTAAGGTGGGACTAGAACTCCCTGTCTCCCGGTGATTGGCCCAAAGTCATTCAACTGGCATTCATGCCTAAGCGGGACTAGAATTCACCGTCTCCCGGTGATTGGCCCAAAGTCACCCAACCGGCGTTCATGCCTAAGTGGGACTAGAACTCCCTGTCTCCCGGTGATTGGCCCAAAGTCATTCAACTGGCATTCATGCCTAAGTGGGACTAGAACTCACTGTCTCCCAGTGATTGGCCCAAAGTCACCCAACTGGCGTTCATGCCTAAGGTGGGACTAGAACTCTCAGTCTCCTGGTGATTGGCCCAAAGTCACCCAGCTGACTTTCATACCTAAGGTGGGACTAGAACTCCCTGTCTCCCGGTGATTGGCCCAAAGTCATTCAACTGGCATTCATGCCTAAGCGGGACTAGAATTCACCGTCTCCCGGTGATTGGCCCAAAGTCACCCAACCGGCGTTCATGCCTAAGTGGGACTAGAACTCCCTGTCTCCCGGTGATTGGCCCAAAGTCATTCAACTGGCATTCATGCCTAAGTGGGACTAGAACTCACTGTCTCCCAGTGATTGGCCCAAAGTCACCCAACTGGCGTTCATGCCTAAGGTGGGACTAGAACTCTCAGTCTCCTGGTGATTGGCCCAAAGTCACCCAGCTGACTTTCATACCTAAGGTGGGACTAGAACTCCCTGTCTCCCGGTGATTGGCCCAAAGTCATTCAACTGGCATTCATGCCTAAGCGGGACTAGAATTCACCGTCTCCCGGTGATTGGCCCAAAGTCACCCAACCGGCGTTCATGCCTAAGTGGGACTAGAACTCCCTGTCTCCCGGTGATTGGCCCAAAGTCATTCAACTGGCATTCATGCCTAAGTGGGACTAGAACTCACTGTCTCCCAGTGATTGGCCCAAAGTCACCCAACTGGCGTTCATGCCTAAGGTGGGACTAGAACTCTCAGTCTCCTGGTGATTGGCCCAAAGTCACCCAGCTGACTTTCATACCTAAGGTGGGACTAGAACTCCCTGTCTCCCGGTGATTGGCCCAAAGTCATTCAACTGGCATTCATGCCTAAGCGGGACTAGAATTCACCGTCTCCCGGTGATTGGCCCAAAGTCACCCAACCGGCGTTCATGCCTAAGTGGGACTAGAACTCCCTGTCTCCCGGTGATTGGCCCAAAGTCATTCAACTGGCATTCATGCCTAAGTGGGACTAGAACTCACTGTCTCCCAGTGATTGGCCCAAAGTCACCCAACTGGCGTTCATGCCTAAGGTGGGACTAGAACTCTCAGTCTCCTGGTGATTGGCCCAAAGTCACCCAGCTGACTTTCATACCTAAGGTGGGACTAGAACTCACTGTCTCCCAGTGATTGGCCCAAAGTTAGCCGGCCGACTTTTATGCCTAAGGTGGGACTAGAACTCTCAGTCTCCCAGTGATTGGCCCAAAGTCAACCAACTGGCGTTCATGCCTTGACTTTGCTTCTCAGAAGGTTGCAAAAGGTGATTATACGACCTCGGGACACTGCCACCGTCATAAGTTTGAGTCAATTGCCAACCGTCTGAATTTTGATCACATGACCATGGGGATGCTGCATTGGTCCTAAGTGTCAAAAATGATCACAGGTCACTTTTTGTCAGTGCCATTGTAGCTTTGGACCGTCACTAAATGAACTGTTGTAAGTTGAGGACTACCTGTATTACGGTGGTTTTTGGATTAAGGAGACACGCGGAGGTGTAAACAGAACCAGAAGGTCAATCAGAGCCACTAAAAAAGTTTTATTTCTCTTCCATAAGGAGAGAGGTTGAAGATTTTATTCCAAGAGGGGAAAAAAAATGAGAAATCAGCTTTGTTAAATTACAGCGTGGAGAAAAAAGGAAGATTTTTTTTTAATAAGATCATAATGATGCGGCGATAAAGAAGTAATTCTTCTATCGGGGCAAGAAGTGAGTGATGTTAAGTGAGACATTTGTTCAGTGAGCTTTGCCCCATTTTACGACCTTCCTTGCCACAGTTGTTAAGCGCATCACCACAGTCGATAACTTAGTAACCCGGTTGTTAAGTGAATCTGGCTTCCCGCATTGACTTGGCGTGTCAGAAGGTCACCCAAAGGGGTTCACAACGTGACCCCAGGACGCTGCGACTGTCATAAATACAAACCAGTGGCCGAGCATAGGGATTTTGATCACGTGACCGTGGGGAACGCTGCGACGGTCGTTAAGTGCGAAAAATGCTCTTACGTTAACTTACCTGTAAATTGCAGGTTGTGTGTTGGTCTTTTGATTCTAGTGTAAACAGCCCATTGCAGGAGCCCTGCCAAACCTGCAGTTTTCTCTTCTCTATGTTTAATTAATTAATATTTATTAATAATATTAATAAGCACCCAGGAGTCTCTGCTCAATGCATCTAACACAGGGGTGAAATGTAAAATGTGTTACTACCGGTTCTGTGGGAGTGGCTTGGTGGTGGTGGGATAATGTGACTGGGTAGGCGTGGTCAACTTTTTTTTTTTAATTTTATTTTTCAAAGCATTTTTTCTAATGCTTTGAAAAGCCTCTGGCGATCAGGCAACTCAGCTGGGATCTTCAGAGACTTTTCAAAGCATTTTTTTTAGCCACCTCTTCGGCCAAGAGGTTGCAGAAAAAAATGCTTTGAAAAGCCTCTGACGATCCCATCTGAGCCGCGCGATCATCAGAGGCTTTTTTTTTTAACTTTTAAAAGCATTTTTTCGTCGGAAGAGGTTGTAGAAAAAAATGCTTTTAAAAGTAAAAAAAAAAAAAGCCTCTGATGATCGTGCGACTTAGCTGAGCATGGTGTTGGTGGTGGTGCAGGGATTTTTGCTACCGGTTCTCCGAACCACCCGCCGTCATCGCTGCTGGATCGGGCGATCCGGTCCGAACCGGGAGCATTTCACCCCTGATCTAACAGAAGGAAGGTGCAAAACATATTTTTCACTTCCTTGTTTGATTTTTTTTCCCCCCCTTGCTGGGGCAGCTTTTTTGATTTTTTTTGTGATCCAATGAGATTCATTTCTGTTTGTCTTCCTGTCCACCAGCTGGAAAGTCAGTCAGGAGGTGATTTAATAATCCTTCATTGCTCGGGGCGGAATATCTCCTTACTCGGGACTGGAGATGCAGAGGGATGCATCCTGCAGTCGATGTGGTTCGGACGCGAGGAGAAAACATCCCTTCCTGGTTTGAAATCCAAGAGAAAAAGTTTGTCAGGGCGAACAGAAATGGAGGAACAAATAATGACAGTACGGGCAGTTCCTCGACGTACAACAGTTCATTTAGTGACCATTCGAAATACGGCGACCCTGGGGAAAAAAAAAGTGATTTCAGTGGAATTTCTCACACTTAGAACAGTTGCAGCATCCCCCAATTTTGGTCACGTGGTCAAAATTCAGACCTTGGCAAGTGACTTACGATCGTTTCTCACACTTACGACCGTTGCAGCACCCTCGTGACCACGGGATTAAAAATTCAGACCCTTGGCAAGTGATTTATGACCGTTTCTCACACTTAATGACGGTTGCAGCATCCGCGTGATCATGGGATCAAAATTCAGACTGACTTACGGCCGTTTCTCACGCTTACGACCGTTGCTGTGCTCCCCATGGTCACGCGATCAAAATTCAGACGCTTGGCAACTGACTCGTACTTAACGACCGTTGCAGCATCCCGGGGTCATGTGATCCCCCTTTTACGACCTTCCGACGAGCAAAGACAACGGGGAAGCCAGATTCACTTAACAACGGGGTTGCTAACATAACAACCGCAGTGATTTCGCATAACAACTGTGGGAAGGAAGCTCATGAAAATAGGGCAATACTCCCTTGACAACTGTCTCGCTTAGCAACGGAAATCCTGGGCTCGATTGCGGTCGTAAGTTGAGGACTATCTGTGTTTCGCTATCGAGGACTGGACGGGTTGCTTGGCCGCTGATTTCCGTAAAACGTCCTTCTCCACTGTCCTTTTTTTCCCATCTCTTTCCTGGGAAACGGGTGGAAAAAATAAACCTTCCCGTTTCTACCGCGTGCCACAAAACTCCTGCGCGGAAAAATGGTTCTCGCTGACTGTGCCGGCTTCTCAACCCGGCGTAAGATTTCATTCGCGGGAGAACCCATCGCCGCTTGGCCTCCTCCCTCAGCGTTCGGCATTGCCGGGGGTCCAAACTGAGAGCGAACGGATCGTTCCAAGAAATGCTTGCCTCAGTTTCCCATTATTTCCCTCTGCGTGAAGATGCGATGGTGCGAAGGTTTTTCGCAGTAGGCGGCCGACTAGCCAGGAAGAGAAGCGGTGAACTGCGCGACAGAGACAAATTTTGGGGAGTGGGGGCTGCAACCGGCTTGTAGGCAGAAGCTGAGATTCACAAAACTTCTCAGTCGAGTGTTTAAGACATTAGGCACCTGCCAGGCCAGTTCCTCTTCTCGCACATCTGGCGAGGGATCAGTTGTGCAAGACGTCCCTTAATTAATAGGCGAACATCTGCCTATAAAAATTTGAAGATGACGGCGTTTCTAAAATGGAACGGAACGGAACGATGCGTGCGTTGCTGAAAAGGAACACCCCACAATCTCAATGAACAATGATTGCATAACAAAAATCAGGAGTGTGAAAGGGAAGGGGAGGATGGGAAGGAAGGGAAGGGAAGGGAGGGGAGAGTGGAATGGAGTAATGAAAGGGAAGAGAAGGGAAGGAAAATGGAAGAAGGGAAGGGGAAAGGAAAGGAAGGAGAAAGGAAAAGGAAGGAAAGGGAGAAAGAAAGGAAGGAAAGGGAAGGAAAGGGAGAAAGAAAGAAAAAAGAAAGAAAGAAAGGAAAGGAAAGGGAGAAAGGAAGGAAGGAAGGAAAGGGAGAAAGAAAGGAAGGAAAGAGAAAGAAAGAAGGAAAGGAAAGATAGAAAGAAAGGAAAGAAAGGATAGGGAGAAAGAAAGAAAGAAAAAAGAAAGGAAAGGAAGGAAAGGAAAGGGAGAAAGAAAGAAGGAAAGGGAGAAAGGAAGGAAAGAAAAGGGAGAAAGAAAGAAGGAAAGAAAAAGGAAAGGGAGAAAGGAAGGAAAGGAAAGGGAGAAAGAAAGAAAGGAAAGGGAGAAAGGAAGGAAGGAAAGGAAAGGGAGAAAGAAAGAAAGGAAAGGGAGAAAGAAAGGAAGGAAAGAGAAAGAAAGAAGGAAAGGAAAGATAGAAAGAAAGGAAAGAAAAGATAGGGAGAATGAAAGAAAGAAAAAAGAAAGGAAAGGAAAGAAAGGAAAAAAGGGGGAAAGAAAGAAAGAAAGGGAAAAAGAAAGGAAAGGGAGAAAGGAAGGAAGAAAGGAAAGGGAGAAAGAAAGGAAAGAAAGGAAGGAAGGAAAGGGAGAAAGAAAGAAGGAAAGGAAAGGGAGAAAGGAAGGAAAGGAAAGGGAGAAAGAAAGAAAGGAAAGGGAGAAAGGAAGGAAAGGAAAGGGAGAAAGGAAGGAAAGGAAAGGAGAAAGGGAAGGGAAGGAGGAGAAAGGGAAGGAAAAAAAGACAAAAGGAAAAGGAAAGAAAGGAAAGGAAAGGAGAAAGGAAGAAAAGACGGGAAGGAAGGAAGTTTTTGATTTACAACCATTTGTTTAGTAACCATTCAAAGCTGCCTGGGTGACTGTGAGTTCTAGTTCAGCCTTTGGCATGAAGACCAGCTGAGTAACTTCGGATCAGTCACTCTCACTCCAAACCACCTCACAGGATTGTTGGGAAAGCAGGAAGGAAGGTGCGTTGGATAGGTTCACCGCCTTAAGTTACTTATAGAGTAATAAAGGCAGGGTAAAAAATAGATAAATAAAATGGATGCAACCTACAATTAAAAAAAAGATGGAGCTACGATTGCACCTTGCGGCTGCCACTTTGACTTTTTTCAACCCTACCCTGCAGATATCACTGTCTAATGTGCTGGGATTAATATCCACATGCTTCTAGCACAGGTGTGTACAGGTAATCCTTGACATACGACCCCAATGAGCTCAACATTTCTGTTGCTAAGCGAGACAGTTGTTCAGTGAATTTTGGCCCATTTCACAACCTTTTTTGCCACAATTGTTACATGAAACACTGCAGTGTTAAATTAGTAACACCGTCGTTAAGCAAACGGTCATTAGAGGACTTCTGGTTTGGCGTCGTGGTGAGACAGTCGGGGAAATAGCGGGCTCTAATGAGCCCCGCGAAACCCCGGCTGCTGAACCGCCGCCCATGGGTCTTCGGACCAGAACCATCCTGCAGGGACGGGGTAGAAAGAGAGACGCCTCGGATGACCAAGAGGAACAGGCAAGTTCCTTGGAAGTCAGAGGGAACTCTCTGTGAGGCGGCGGCGGGGGGCAGCCGCCATGGCGGCTGCCACAAAGCCAGGGCAACCAGACTAAGAGATGTGCAGGAGGCAAGTGTCTGTATTTTGATCACGGGAACATGGAGATGCAACGGTGTGAAAATTAGTCGTAAGTCTCTTTTTTCCAGTGCCGTCGTAACTTCAGATGGTCACTAAATGAATTGTTGTAAGTCAAGGACTACCTGTGCACCTCATTAGCTCAACCAAGAATTCACGGCATTGTAGACCAGGTGGAACCCGATAGTAATGTTTTTTCTCGATCGCTTAACTCGGCTTCTGTGAGAATGACGTGGCTCAGGCGGTAACTGCTGTTCTTTTTCTTTATAACAAATCATGTTTTCTTCCATTACAGTTCTCAGTTTTAATATAAGGCAGTAAAAGGCAATAAAGCTATCAAAGTGTAATCATCGGTTGAGTCATAAAAGAAAAACTTTAATGAACTATACCGTCCTCTATTTTTTTTTCACCAGTTATATCTTAATGGAGCATAAGGCCCAGCATGTGCCCAAACTTGCACGCACACATAAAAATACACGGGGAAGTAAAACAGACAACTTGGAATGGTGTTTCAATCAGAATAGAGCCGGAAGGGACCTTGGAGTTCTTCTAGTCCAACCCCCTGCTCAAGCAGGAGACCCTATACCCTTTCAGACAAGTGGCTGCCAGTGATGAAGCACCCACAGCTTCTGGTGGCAAGCAGTTCCACTGGTTAATTGTCCTCACTGTTAGGAAGTTTCTCCTCAATTCCAGGTTGCTTCTCTCCTTGATGAGTTTCCATCCGTTGTTTCTTGTCCTGCCCTCAGGAGCTTTGGAGAATAAGTTGATCCCCTCTTCTTTGGGGCAGCCCCTCAAATACTGGAATATACTATCATATCCCCACTAATCCTTCTTTTCTCTAGACTGGCCAAACCCAATTCCTACAACCGTTCTTCATATATTTTATTGTGACCTAGGCTTACTGAGTCATTACAAAACACAATTAGTCCCAAACAAACCTATTTTATTGTAACAGCTGAAAATTACATTCATTCCCAGCTGAATCCCAATTAGTTGCAAAACAAATCCTTCAGAAGAAGTCCTTCAGGATAATCACCAATCTTTATCTTCTTTGTCACCCTGCCAAAGGCCTTACTTGGCAAAGCCCCAGGGAGTTCAGAAACAAATGAGATGCCAACTGGAAACAGAGTTAGCAACGTTGCTTTCCTGCAAAAAGGCCCCAAGTGCCTCTGTTTCTCTTTTAACTCTTATGGGAGGGGCCAATCATCTCCTGGCCTTACTCCTGAGTCGTCCCTTTTGCTTTAGCTGCTCTTGCCATCTGGCAGCGCACTGGGAACAGGTTCCTCTTGTTCCTCTGCCTCTCTGCTGTACGACTCTGGGGCTCTGGAGTCAGCGCATCACTCCCCGATGGCCCAGGCCCCATCTCTGCCTCCGACGCAGAGCCCCCGTCCGGGCCTTCCCCAGACTCCAGGACTGGCCCATGTTCCTCCCCAGCCTCCTCACTGTCCGACTCCGCTACCAGCTCCGCAGGCTGCTGGCGGACCACAAACATGTTTTGTCTCCAGGCCCTGAATCCTCTTAATTGCTCTTCTCTGCACTTTTTCCAAAGTCTTAACATCTTTTTTGTAACGTGGGGACCAAAACTGGATGCAGTATTTCAGCTGTGGTCTTACCAAGGTTTTATAAAGCGGTACTAATCCTTCACGTGATTTTGATTCCATGCCTCTGTTTACACACCCAAGGATTGTATTAGCTTTTTTGGCAGCTGCTGCGCACGGCTGGCTCCTGTTCAAGGGATCGCACACTAGGACTCCCAAGGTCCCTCTCACACTTACTCTTTTTGCTTAATCCGTACTTATACTTTTAGGTTTTCCTACCCAAGTGTAAAACTTTGCTTTTATCCACATTACATTTCATTTAGAATAGAATAGAATAGAATTTTTTATTGGCCAAGTGTGATTGGACACACAAGGAATTTGTCTTTGGTGCATTTGCTCTCGGTGTACATAAAAGGAAAAGATACGTTCGTCAAGAATCATAAGGTACAACACTTAATGATAGTCATAGGGTACAAATAAGCAATCAGGAAACAATATCAATATAAATCTTAAGGATACCAGCAACAAGGTTACAGTCATACAGTCATAAGTGGAAGGAGATGGGTGGTGGGAACGATGAGAAGTTTAATAGTAGTGCAGACTTAGTAAATACTTTGACAGTGTTGAGGGAATTATTTGTTTAGCAGAGTGATGGAGTTCAGGAAAAAACCGTTCTTGTGTCTAGTTGTTCTGGTGTGCAGTGCCCTATAGCGTCGTTTTGAGGGTAGGAGTTGAAACAGTTGATGTCCAGGATGCGAGGGGTCTGTAGATATTTTCCCAGCCCTCTTTTTGACTCGTGCAGTATACAGGTCCTCCATGGAAGGCAGGTTGCTTGATTGATTGATTGATTGATTGATTGGTTCGATTTATATGCCATCCTTCTCCGGAGACTCAGGGCGGCTTACAATGCGTTAAGCAATAGCCTTCATACTTTTGTATATACCTGCTTAGTAGGGCTTTCGCCCCCCCCCCCCAGGGGTGTTCTTTTTTATACAAAGTCAGCTTATTGCCCCCACAATCCGGGTCCTCATTTTACCTACCTCGGAGGAATGGAAGGCGGAGTCAACCTTGAGCCTTGTGAGATTTGAACTCGCAGTAATTGCAGGCAGCTGGCAGCTAAGTGCTACTTAACAGCACTTTAGTCCGCTGCGCCACCAAGATTGGTAGCCATTGTTTTTTCTGCAGTTCTAATGATCCTCTGAAGTCTGTGTCTGTCTTGTTGGGTTGCAGAGCCAAACCAGACAGTTATAGAGGTGCAGATGACAGACTCAGTAGTTCCTCTGTAGAACTGGATCAGCGGCTCCTTGGGCAGTTTGAGCTTCCTGAGTTGCTGCAGAAAGAACATTCTTTGTTGTGCTCTTTTGATGACGTTTTTGATGTTAGCTGTCCATTTTAAGTCTTGCGATATGGTAGAACCTAGAAATTTATTTCATTGGATATGGCCCATTGTTCACGTCTGTCGAGATCTTTCTGGATCCTGAGCTTGTCTCCTGGTCTTTTTCTACGTGGCTAGCTGGGGAATTCTGCGAGTTGTAGAGTCCACACATCTTAAAAGTGGCTGAGGTTGACAAACACGATATTGGAAGCATTGCTCTGCTAGACCCAACGTGCCGAGTTCAAATCTTAATCCTTTGATGGGATCCCAGGACGCTGGGTGCCAGGTTTGGCTTGGCTGATGTGGTGAGGGACCTAAAATGGCCGAGATCTCAGGATCTACTGAACCTACAAGGCATCCAAGCTGGACCTAGCTGAAGCCCACATCCTTAACGTTGTCACTGGAGAAGCATTTACCGCGCAGTTGAACCCCAAAACATAAATGTGGCACGGAGACCGGACTACCGCCATCTGTCAGAAATAGTGTAGGGCAGTGATGGCTAACCTTTTGCCATCGTATGCCAGGAGGGGTGGGTCACACGTGCGCATGCCCACACCCATAATTCTATGCGCGCCCATGCCCCCCCTCCCCTGCTCCTGGAATGAGATGGTACAGTAGGCTCATTTTTTGCTCTCTCCAGCCTCCAGAGCCTTTCTAGGAGTCTGGGGAGGGTGAAAACAGCCTTCCCTACACACCCCGGAGGCTGGAAACAGCCTGTTTCCCTTCTTCTGGTGGGCCCAGAAAGCCTGAAAATCAGCTGGCCAGCACACACATGCACGCCGGAGCTGAGCTCACATGCCCACCGAAATGGCTACGTGTGCCACCTGTGGCACGCGTGCCATAGGTTCGCCCTAACAGATGTAGGGTCTCCTGCTTGGATGGGCGGGTTGGACTAGATGACCTACAAGGCCCCTTCCAACTCTCGTCAATCTGTGAATCTGGATTAATGTCGGAAAGACGCGGTCGCTTGGTTCGCAGGCGGCTGTGGATCGCCAGCAGATTTAGGTGATGACGGTTTCCCAGGATTTTCAAGAGAAAAATCACGTTTAAATGAAAAGAAGTTGGATGAGGGGTTGGATGAGCATGAGGAAAAACGTGCTCATGATCAACGTTGGGATTGTGAGGGAAAATCTCCTCACGATCCAGATTAATTCTGGAGGCAACAGCCCTGTTTCTCAAGCTTAGCAACTTTAAGATGAGCTGTGGACTTCAACTCTCAGAACTAACCTGTCAGAATTCATGGACTTCAACCCCCAGAATTCCCCTGGTGGCTAGGGAATTCTGGGAATTGAAGTCCACACCAGTGGTGAAATGTAAAATTTGTTACTACCGGTTCTGTGGGCGTGGCTTGGTTGGTTTTACAACCTCTTCAGCAGAAGAGATTGTTAAAAAAATGCTTTTAAAAGCCTCTGACGATCCCAGCCGAGCCGTGCGATCATCAGAGGCTTTTTTTTTTTTACTTTTAAAAGCATTTTTTCGGCCGAAGAGGTTGTAGAAAAAATGCTTTTAAAAGTAAAAAAAAAAAAAAAAAGCCTCTGATGATCGCGTGGCTCAGCTGAGCATGGGGGTGGGGCAGGGATTTTTGCTACCGGTTCTCCGAACCACCTGCCTCCATCGCTACCGGATCGAGCGATCCGGTCCGAACCGGGAGCATTTCACCCTTGGTCCACACCCCTTAAAGTTGCCGGGGTTGAGAAGCTTTGTTCTAAATGACAATTTCACCCCCGACAGTGGTGAATGTGTGAATCGGGCACCCTGTCCTCTTGGCAGCCATCTTTGTTGGGTTGTTTGTTTTGTGAGTGCGCCCACAACAGGGTCTGATTTCCAAATGGGCTCAGCCTCAGGGGCCTCTTAAAATGTTGGGGACCTTTTGGCACAAGATGAGCTCAAAAGGCACGTTCTCCTTTGCCGTATCAGCCTTTGGAGCGCCTAATGCAGCTGGAAACCTTGAACAGGTTCACAGGATCCCAATTTTGTGGGACCACATCAAGAGGAAAGTCCGAAATGGGGAACAACGCTGCCACCCAGTGGTGATTCCATTGCATAGCATCAGCTTTAGGAAATGTTATATATAACAAGAGAATGTCTATGGAGATTCTCAGTCATCCAGGTCGCAGTTGTCCCCAAAGATGCTTTTTCAAGAGGCAACTGGACTTTCTTTTTCTTTTTTCCTTTGAAGACGTTTCGCTTCTCATCCAAGAAGCTTCTTCAGCTCTGACTTCCATCCCCCGCCATCCAGTCAGAGCTGAAGAAGCTTCTTGGATGAGAAGTGAAATGTCTTCAAAGAAAAACAGGAAAGTCCAGTTGTCTCTTGAAAAAAATAATATTTGGAGTTCAGGGTTGAAATGAGGGATTCCTTACCTTGACTGTTTTCTTGTGAACGTTTCATTACCCAAATTAAGTACCATTATCAGTGTTCCCTTCTAGCACTGATGATACCCAGTTTCGGCAATGAAGCATCTAAATAATATTTAATAAAACATTAAATAAAGAAAACAATGAAGCTCAGAAATGTTATATGTCGAGGAAATGCTCCAGAAAAATGCTTGGAGAATACCTTGCAAAGCTCTAGTGGTTGAGAGAATGTCCAGAGCAGGTTCGATTATCTGAAATCAATCCACTTTTGAGTGATGGGTTTCAAAAGTTTTTACTACCGGTTCTGTGGGTGTGGCTTGGTGGGCGTGGCATGGCTTAATGGGAGTGACTTGGTGGGCGTGGCAGGGGAAGGATACTGTAAAATCTCCATTCCCTCCTCACTCCAGGGGAATGGAATGGAATGGAATGGAATGGAATAGAATAAGAATAAGAATCAAACAATAGAATAGAACAGAATGAGAATAAGAATAAAAGAATAGAATAAGAATAAGAATAAAAAATAGAATAGTATAGAATAAGAATAAGAATCAAAGAATAGAATAAGAATCAAAGAATAGAATAGAACAGAACAGAACAGAACAGAACAGAACAGAACAGAACAGAATAGATGGAATGGAGTGGAGTGGAGTGGAGTGGAGTGGAGTGGAATGGAATGGAATGGAATAGAATAGAATAGAATAGAATAGAATAGAATAGAATAGAATAGAATAGAATAGAATAGAATAGAATAGAATAGAATAGAATAGAATAGAATAGAATAAACAGAGTTGGAAGGGACCTTGGAGGTCTTCTAGTCCAACCCCCTGCCCAGGTAGGAAACCCTACACCACTTCAGACAAATGGTTATCCAACATCTTCTTAAAAACTTCCAGTGTTGGAGCATTTACAACTTCTGGTGGGAAGCAGTTCCACTGGTTAATTGTTCTCACTGTCAGGAACGTTCTCCTTAATTCTAAGTTCATTCTCTCCTTGATTAGTTTCCACCCATTGCTTCTTGTTCTACCCTCAGGTGCTTTGAAGAATAGTTTGACTCCCTCTTCTTTGTGGCAGCCCCTGAGATATTGGAACACTGCTGTCATGTCTCCCCTATTCCTTCTCTTCACTAGACTAGACATACCCAGTTCCTGCAACACTTCTTCATATATTTTAGCCTCCAGTCCCCTAATTCTCTTTGTTGCTCTTCTCTGCACTCTTTCTAGAGTCTCATCATCTTTTTTACATCGTGGCGACCAAAACTGAATGCAATATTCCAAGTGTGGCCTTACCAAGGCATTATAAAGCGGCATTAACACTTCACGTGATCTTCACGGAAGGATACTGCAAAATCTCCATTCCCACCCCAGTCTGGGGCCAACCAGAGGTGGTATTTGCTGGTTCTCCGAACTGCTCAAAATTTCCGCTACCGGTTCTCCAGAACTGGTCAGAACCTGCTGAAACCCACCTCTGGCCAGGACCTTACGGCCTTAATATCTTCTGCAGAAGACGTCTGCTCAGGCTGTCAATGAAGTCCTCTCTCAAGGTCTCCTCCTCGCATGAAGACAACTTGGTGGATTATGCACCGCTTAACAGAATAACAAAATAACAAGAGTTGGAAGGGACCTTGGAGGTCTTCTAGACCGACCCCCTGTTCAAGCAGGAAAACCTAGAGCAGTAATGGCAAACCTTTTTGCCGTCACATGCCGGGAGCGCGGAGGGCGTGTCGCGTGCACACACCCATAATGCAGTGCCCCCCACGCATGTGCACGCCCCACCATGCTGCCCCACCCCCTGCACATGCGCCCTCACCCCCCCCCCCCCCCCCCCGCATATGCATGCATGACCCCCCGTGCCCCGTTTTGGGCTCCCTGAAGCCTCTGGAGGCCAGAAACGGCCCATTTCCGGACCTCCAGTAGGCCCGTTAGTCCCGTTTTTCACCCTCCCCAGGCTCCAGAAGCTTTCCTGGAGCCTGGGGAGGGTGAAAAACGGCCTCTCCCAGCTCTCCAGAGGTACTCCAGAGGCCGGAAACGGGTTGTTTCCGGACTTCCGGGAGGCCCATTTTTCACCCTCCCAGAATCTCCGCGTGAGCCCTGTACTTACCTGGCATCCAAAATGCGCCGTGTGGCGACTCCTGGGGAGGGGAGTGGCGGCGGGGACGGGGCCAGACTAAAATCAGCTGGCCGGGCACATACACCCGCGCACTGAGGGCGACCTAGGGCAACTACTCGCGTGCCTGCAAAGATGGCTCCGCATGCCACCTGTCATAGGTTTGCCATCATTTATTTATTTATTTATTTTGTTTTAATTTGTATACCGCCCTTCTCCAGCAGGACTCAGGGCGGTGAACAGCCAGAATAAAACAGAACATACAAAATTTAAAAACAGTGTAAAAATAATTAAATCATGGCCTTAGAGTCTCAACATTTTTTTTTTTTTGTACATCGTGCGGACCAAAACTGGATGCCGTGAAAGTCCCGTGATCCCCCTTTTGCGACCTCCTGACGAGCAGAGTTCACTTAACGACCACGTGACTTAATTTCACAACCGCAGTGATTCAGTTAACCGACGCGGCAAGGAAAGCCGTAAAATGGGTCAAAACCCACTGGACAAATTTCTCCCTTAGCCACGTGCATTTCGGGCTTACGTTGTGGTCGTAAGTCGAGGCCTACCTGCCTGTGATTGTCGTTCCCTCTTCCTCCCCTGTCGTTTTTCACCTGGTCTTCCTCCCTGCCTCTCACCTGCCTTCGCTTTTTCCTTGCTTGCTCCAGACTGGTGGAAGAATTTATGCTGCTGGCCAACATGGCGGTGGCCCATCGGATTTACCGCTCCTTCCCCACCCAAGCCCTCCTGCGCCGCCACCCCCCACCGCAGAGCAAGATGCTCCATGACCTCATGGCCTTCTGCAGCCAGATGGGCCTGGAGATCGACTGCAGCAGTGCCGGGGCTTTGCATGTGAGTAACGGCAGGAGCCGGAGGGGGGAAAGGAGGGGAGGGGGAATCAAAGGAGCTCCTCCTGCTGCATTCAGCCAAGGTTATTTTATGGGTAAAGGGTCTTAAAATTGGGGAAGCCAATCTGATTTAATTCTGTTTTAACTTATTTTAATTTTTATATTTGTATGTATTTTAATCTTGGCTGTTCACCGCCCTGAGTTCTTCGGGAGAAGGGTGGTATACAAATTTAATTTAATAATAATAATAATAATAATGATGATGATGATGATGAAGAAGAAGAAGAAGAAGAAGAAGAAGAAGAAGAAGAAGAAGAAGAAGAAGAAGAAGAAGAAGAAGAAGAAGAAGAAGAAGAGGAAGAAGAAGAAGAAGAAGAAGAAGAAGAAGAAGAAGAAGAAGAAGAAGAAGAAGAAGAAGAAGAAGAAGGTGTGAGGCTTTGGAAGACCTTTTTCCCACGGAATCAGCTCTGTAAGGAAAGAAAAGGAGGGACCGTGGGGTCCTCGGTGCTCTCTGAGCGTGGTTGATTTCTTGCAGACGTTTCATTGCCTCTCTATAGAACATCATCAGTGCTAAAAGGGGAGTGCGGTTTGCAGGAGGAGGACTGTGGGGGTCCTTGCTACTCTCTGTGCTTAGTTGTTTCCTTGCAGACATTCCATTACCCAACTAGGTAACATAATCAGTGCTAGAAGGGAGTACGGTTTATAGAAAGGAGGACGTTTCCTGCAGACGTTTCATTGCCTATCCGTATAACATCATCAGCGCTAGGAAGGAGTGGGGTTTGCAGAGAGGAGGGGGAGGGTGAAAACTCTGAGGTCCTTGGTGCTCTCTGAGCTTGGTTGTTTTCTTGCAGACGTTTTGTTACCTAGCTAGGTAACATCATCAGTGGTAGGGCCTAGCCCAGTGACGGCTAACCTTTTTGTCATCATGGGCCAAAAGCGGGGAGAGTGTGGGGGATCACACACGCCGGTGCCCACACCCATAATTCTATGCTCCCTGCCCCCCACCCCCCGCACATGTACTTGCAACCCACCCCGCGCTCCCTCACGCTTTTGGCATGTGATGGCACAGTGGCCACGGTAGACCCATTTTTCGTTCTCCCCAGGCTCCCAGAGCCTTTCTAGGAGCCTGGGGAGGACGAAAACGGCCTCCCCTCCGGAGGCCAGAAACGGCCCATTTGCTGACTCTGGTGGACCCAGAAGGCCTGAAAATCAGCTGGCCAGCGCGCACACGTGTACCCAAGCTGAGCTCGCGTGCCCACTGATATGACTCTGTGTGTGCCACCTGTGGCACACGTGCCATAGGTTCGCCATCACAGGCCTAGCCTAAGGCAGGAGTCAAACTCACCCTTTTCCAGTGATTAGCCCAAAGCTACTCAGCGGGCTTTCATGGATAAGGTGGGACTAGAAGTCACCGTCTCCTGGTTTCTAGACCAGCACTTTCATCACTAGACCAAACAGAAACACACAACCCGACTTGCGTTGAGGTCAAGGTTAGCCACAGCTTGGGAGAAAAAAGCATGAGGTGCAACAGGGAAGTTCAAGCCACATTTGCTCCCTCCTAACGCCCGTTTGTCAGCACTTCAAGCTGCATTTACTCTTGTGCTGACATAAGAAGGAGAAGCGGAGGCGTCTGGAAAGGGACGTTTGACTTTTCACCTACTTATTTTCCCTGGAGATAATATCCCCTAGGAGATGGGATGGGAAGGAGGAAATTCCTTTGAGCTGGAGCAGTAGATTAGGGCTAGAGTGATTTGGAAGATGGCCAATGAGTGCAGGGGAGTGGGGAACGGAAAGGGAGGGTTTTGGGTCTGGAAGTCAGTGTTGGCTACGATGGAGTCGGAATTAGAATGCCGTGCTTAATAAATGGGAGTTTTCTTCAAAGACTTTGTTTGAAATGCAATTTATTTGAGACGACTTCGAAACCTGACACCGTGTCTGTTTCTCTCTCTCTCTCTCTTCCAGAAAAGCCTGAATGAAACCTTTGGGGACGACCAATACAGCGATGCCAGGAAGGAGGTGCTAACCAACATGTTCTCCCGACCCATGCAGGTAGGAAGGAGGGAGGGGCCATCCCGAAGAACCCCTCCCTGCCCAATTGGGGTATTGCAATGCAGGCTGTGGAGGCTGCCGCTCGAGACCATCCGGGGGTACAGTTGGTGCAGAACCCAGCAGCAGCCCTCAGTTAACTGGCAGGAGAGTTCTTTGATTTATTACATTTAAATGGCTTAGGACCTGGTTATTTACGGGACCGCCTCCTACCACCAATAGCCTCCCACCGGCTGGTACGCTCCCATAGAGAGGGGCTCCTCCGGGTGCCGTCGGCCAAACATTGTCGACTGGCGGCCCCCAGGGGGAGAGCCTTCTCTGTGGGGGCACCTACGATCTGGAACGAGCTCCCCCCGGAGATACGGAGGATCCCGGATCTGCGCACCTTCCGCCGCGCTCTCAAGACCTTTTTATTCCACCAGGCGGGCTTGGCCTAAATCTTCTCCCCTTTTTAAATGTAAATTTTAATTTGTTTTTTAATTATGGGGTATTTTAAATTTGTCTCAGCCAAATTATTTAATTCGTTTTTATTCTATTTTAAATTTTTGTATTTATGTGTTTTATTCTGCGGCTGTTCACCGCCCTGAGTCCTTCGGGAGTAGGGCAGTATATAAATCCAATAAACTAAACTAAACTAAATTTTATTTCATTCGTTGAATTTGAATTTCATTTCATTCGTTGAATTTGAATTTTATTTCATTCGTGGAATGTGAATTTATTTTATTTATGAAATTTGAATTTATTTTATTTATGAAATTTGAATTTTTTAATTCATTAAATTTGAATTTATGGTATTTTATTGATGAAATTTGAATTTATTATATTTATGAAATTTGAATTTATTATATTTATGAAATTTGAATTTCTTTTATTCATTGAATTTAAATTTATTGCATTTAGGAAATTTGTTTGCCGCCCATCTCACCACCAGGGTTAACTGGGGGCCTAGGCTAATAGTAGATTTCTGGTTTATATTAAGCTATCATATGTAATATAATACATTAAGCTATTATATATATATATATATACTCCCTTTATTTACACACACACACACACACACATATATATATATAAATTTATATTTCGCTGATAAAGAAATAAAGGAAGACTAGTATAGATCTATTTCAAGCTATTTAGCTCTCATCAGTTAGCCATACCCTTACTCGGATTCGAACTTGGGCTGCCTGCATGTTAGGCAGTTGTATTAACCTCTGAGCCACAAGTTCTCCTCCCATCATCAGCTTGTGGCTCAGAGGTTAATACAACTGCCTAACATGCAGGCAGCCCAAGTTCGAATCCAAGTAAGGGTATGGCTAACTGATGAGAGCTAAATAGCTTGAAATAGATCTATACTAGTCTCCCTTTATTTCTTTATCAGCGAAATATACATTTGGTTTAAAATGGTTTGTCATGAATGCTTGAGGGATCCTGGATTGGGGCTGAAAGGCGATTGTTGGGGGCAAGAGGCTGACTCTGTACACCACTTAGAGAGGGCCGTAAAAGCACTGTGAAGCAGTATATAAGTCTTAAGTGGTATTGCTATAAAGTGGAAGATTTCCAATCTCGGTAACTTTTAAGACCTGTGGACTTCAGCTCCCAGAATTCCCCAGCCACAGGCCTTAAAGTTCTCGAGGTTGGATGCTCCTGTGATAAAGCCTTTCGTGGGCTGGCATCCAGATCTCCTCCACGTTCCCTGGGATGGAGAGAGACCTCCGAGTATCTCTTCCCCACCTACTCCTGCTCTTCCTAAAACATTGCAGCTTCTTTCACCCTCAGTCATGTCAGAAACGCCTCCGTCTTCCTTCCCAGCCTCGCTGCCGGTAGCTTCTGATCTCTCCCCGCTCTTTGCAGATGGCCGTCTATTTCTGCACCGGCGTGCTGAAGGACGAGAACCTCTTCCACCACTACGCCCTCAACGTGCCTCTCTACACTCACTTTACGTCACCCATCCGCCGGTTTCCGGACATCGTGGTGCATCGGCTACTCTCGGCTTCGCTGGGTGAGTTTCTTAGGATGATAGGCTAGCTGGTTGGCTGCCACTAGGGAAGCATAGGGCAGGGGTCTCCAACCTTGGCAACTTTAAGATCTGTGGACTTCAACTCCCAGAATTCCCCAGCCAGCACGGGCACAGGGGGCTTGGGGGGGTGGGGGGTTTGGGTGTCTTGCCCAGGCCGCTTTCAACTGAAGGTGTCTCTTTTTTCAAGGGCTGGGTCCTGCCCCACAGATGGAGGAGGCTGAGATGCAGAAGCAAGCGGAGCATTGCAACGACCGGAAAATGGCTTCCAAGCGAGTGCAGGAACTCAGCGTCGATCTCTTCTTCGCCGTGTTTGTCAAGGTCAGGGGTTCGAGGCCCATTTGGGACGCCGGAGGGGAGGGACAGGCACAGAAGGGGAATTGGGGGGGGTTTCTTAAAATTGGCCGGGTGTTGTCTTTGTACAGCCCCCGTCCGCTGATAGAAACATCACATTTCTTTCTTTCATCGATCCGCAGCCGGTCCTCGACTTATGACCGCAACTGTGCCCAACGTTCCCGTCGCTTAAAGGAGACATCGGTTCAGGCGAGGTGTGCCCCGTTTTACGGCCTTTGCCGCCGCCGCTGGCTAACCAAGTCGCTGCGGTTGTTAAGTGAGTAATACGGTTAAGTGAATTCCCATGGGTTTTGCCGTCAGAATGTCGCAAAACGGGAATCGCGTGACCTCGGGATACGGCAACCGTCATAAATATGAGCTGCCGAGAGTCTGAATTTTGATCACGTGACCATGGGGACGTGGCAGCGGTCATAAGTGTGAATAATGGTCATAAGTCTCTTTTTTCGGTGCCGTCGTAACTTCGAATGGCCACTGAACGAATGATTGTAAATCGAGGACTATACATATAGTAGAGTTTCTCAACTGAGAAACTTTTTAAGATGTGGGGAATTCTGGCCATGCTGCCTGGGGAATGCTGGGAGTTGAAGTCCGCATGACCTGATTTAGGAATGCTGGGAGTTGAAGTCCACACATCTTAAAACTTGCTAAGCGGAAAAACCCCGATCCCCAAATGTATCATAGGGGAGATTTTTCTTTTGGGGAAAAAAAAAAAGACCTATGAATTTTTCAATGAAAATATCAATACAAGCAGTCCTCCACTTACGACAGTTCATTTAGTGACCGTTTCAAAGTTACGACAGCACTGAAAAAAGTGTCCCAGGACCCATTTTTCACACTTGCGACTGACGCAGCGTCCCCCTCGGTCACCTGATCAAAATTCAGGACACTCGGCAACCGACTCATATTTACGACGGTGTCCTGGGGTCACATGATCCCCTTTTACGACCTCTCTGACAAGCAAAGTCCATGGGGAAGCCAGATTCGCTTAATGACGTGTACCTAACTTAACAACTGCACTGACTCGCTTAACCATGGCGGCCAGAAAAGCCGTAAAACGGGGCAAACTCGTTTCACATGGCAGCATAAATTTTTTGGTCGTAACTCGAGGACTGGCCGTAAAAGCAAGGTGCCTCCACCTCTGATCTAAGGCCTTTGGAGATCTTTTCTTGCTCCTTCCCTTGACAGATCCGTGGATCTACCCTCGGGGTTCGATCCGAGCCAAAGGCCTCTGATTATTTGTCGTCTTTCCAAAGCTTCGCACGAGGGTTTTGCACGAAGCTTGGCTGGGAACCAGGTTCGAATCTCCGGCTGCCACAAAGGGACTGTTCCGCTTTGCTCATCCTTCCCTCTTTCTGTGACCCCCACCCCCCCGGTCCCCGTGTGTTGTGTCTTGCAGGAATGTGGACCGCTGGAGTCGGAGGCCATGGTGATGGGCGTCCTGAGCGAGGCCTTTGACGTCCTGGTGCTGCGATTCGGAGTCCAGAAGCGCATTTATTGCAACGTGAGTCCGTGCGATTCCCGGGCTGGCAGGACGGGTGTTTTGAGCCAGCTCCCCAAACACGACAAACCTTCTGTACTTAAATCAACGATTCCTTTAATTAGGAGTGTCGGCAGCCCCGGCAAAAAGTTTCCCTCTCATCGCAGGCTAACAAGACCGTCTGTCCGGGAGACAAATAGTTGTCTGTCACACCTATTCATCTGCACCCCCTGCCTTTTATCCCCAGAGCTGGGGGTGGGGCTTCACCAGCAGCGGTGACTTTTCCGTCCCAAGGACCGTCCCATAGATTTCCACTGCTCTCCTCTCCTCTCTGCTTTCTGTGCATTCACGCGTCAGGCACGGGACCCAGCTGTTCCTCCTCTTCCTCATCGGCCACCTCCAGACCTGGGGGCTGTTGACTCTCCATCTGAGGGCTGACGGATGGCCCAGGCTCCATCCATCTCTCCCTCTCCCTCTCCCTCTCCCTCTCCCTCTCCCTCTCCCTCTCTCTCTCCTCCATTCCCTCTTTCCCCTTGGAGCTCTCAGGTTGCCTTGATGCTGGCCCTGACTCCCACACATCCTCCTCCTCCTCCTCCTCCTCCTCCTCCTCCTCCTCCGATTCGGCTGCTGGAGGGGCCAGCGGCCGATAGGCTGTTAAGGATATTGTTGTGTTACCAACCAGCAGAGTAAGTGCACAGAGAAACGGTACTGAGAGCAATGAATACAATACATACAAACTGGTTTAACAAAGCTTTTACTTTGTAGTGAAAAACAATCGCATAGTCTTTTTAATCAATCCAAGTCTTTAGCCATTCAAATCAGTCCAAAGTTACAGATATCTTCTTACCAGACAAACAGCAGTAATTCACGCTGGGAACAAATCACGATGATAGCAGATCCATCCACTTCTTCACACACGACAGTAACAGTTTCAACCAGCAAGTCAAGCAGTGAGTCAAGCAATGATGAGAGCAAGTCCAACAATGACTATAGCTCGGCTTCCTCCTTATATACAGTTTAAACTAGTAATTATCCACTTCAGATAAGTGAAGTCAGCAGTGCAATGACTCAACAGTACAATTATGATAATTGCAGTCAGCAATTAGTCAGCAGTCAGTTACAATGACTCATCAGTACAATTACTCAGCATTACATCTGTTACAGCATTACATAAAGTTACAGAATACATTTAAAGTGATAGCACACATATATTGCCTAGACAACTTGTTAGGTTTATATCATATCCTAACATAGGCCACAACAACAGGTCTGAGAATTAGCCGGGCAAACCATTTTTAAGTCTTTCAGTGCTGGAAAGGCGAACCTAAAGAGACAAAATTGGATAGAACAAGAGAAGCTAGAAAAGGGAAAGATTTGCCTGGGGGGACCACATAAAATACAGGTAGTCCTCGACTTACAACAGTTCGTTTAATGACCATTCAAAGTTACACCACCACCGAGAAAAGCGACTTAACGTCTGTTTTTCACAGCCGCGACCTTTGCAGCATCCCCGCGGTCACGAGATCAAAATTCAGACGCTTGGGCCCCGGCTCATAGTTACGACGGTCGCAGTGCCCTGGGGGGGGGTGTCATGTGATCTGCGACCTCCGGACAAGCAAAGTCAACGGGGAAGCCAGATTAAACTGAACAAGCGGGTTCCTAACTTATCGACCACGGGTATTCATTTAGCGGCTGTGGCGAGAGAGGTTGTAAAAACGGGGCGAGACTCACTTAGCATCTGTCTCGCTTAACAACGGAAATGTCGGGGCTCGACTGCGGTCTTTTAAGTCGAGGGCTCTCTGTACTCTGAGCTACAGGAAGGCCTCCATCGCTAAAGCTGGAATCCATTTCCTGGCCAGAGATCATGGCTGCCCAGCGGGTCAGTGATGGCTCTGTCGGCCTCACTTAGCAGCTGTCTCACTTAACGACAGAAATTTGAGGCTCAGTTGCTGTGGTAAGTCGAGGACTACGTCTCCTGCCCTATCGCAGCTGCGGGCCTCTTGCTGCACAAGGCAGTTCAGGAGCCCGTTTGGGGAGGATGCTGCCATCCCTCCCTTCCTCCCTCCCTCCCCTTCTCCGATGGCTGTTTGGGGACGCCGGGCCGGGCCCAGCTGTGCCTCCATCTGCCCCTCGCCGAAACCAGGACCATTATCCCCTCCCGGCGCAGTCATTAAAGCAGAGCAGATCCTGCCAAGCAGGCAATTCTGCCCTCCCAACGATCCAGCAGGGAGACGTTGGATTTCATTTCCGCCGTCACAATCGGGACTCGGCGGCATCTGGTGGACTTCCGTCTGCGGCAGGCAGGTGCCGGTCCCCAGTGATCCGATGGCACGAGGCCAGGGAGAGTCAGGATGGGATGCTAGACCGAATTCTTTATTTCCCTTTTTATTTTGAAGATATCTACCAATACAGGCAGTCACATACAGAGAGATAGAGATGATCAGAGTTTATTTATTTATTATTGATTTATTTATTAGTCCAATTGATATGCCGCCCTTCTCCGTAGACTCAGGGCGGCTTACAATGCAATATAGCAATAGCCTGCATACTTTTTTGTATATACCTGCTTATTAGGGCTTTCGGCGCCCCCAAGCAGTGTTGTTGTATACAAAGTCAGCTTATTGCCCCCACAATCCGGGTCCTCAATTTACCTACCTCGGAAGGATGGGAAGGCTGAGTCAACCTTGAGCCTGGTGAGATTCGAACTCGCACTAATTGCAGGCAGCTGGCAGCTCAGTGCTAGCACTTAACAGCACTTTAGTCTGCTGCTCCACCGAGGCTTTTGTTGGAAGGGACCTTGTAGGTCATCTAGTCCAACCCCCCCCCAAGCAGGAGACCCTACACCCATGATGGTGAACCTATGGCACGTGTGCCACAGGTGGCACACGGAGCCATATATGTGGGCACGCGAGCGTTGCCCTAGCTCAGCTCCAGCACGTATGCACGCACCGGCCACCTGATTTTCGGCCCTTCCGAATGCCTCCGGAGTGGGGTTGGGGAAGATAGTTTTCACCCTCCCCAGGCTCCTAGAAAGCCTCTGGTGCCTGGGGAGGGGGAAAAACGGGTTAGCCATCACTGCCCTACATCATTTCTGACAGAAGGCAGCCCAGTCTCTTCTGGAAAGCTTCCAGGGATGAAGCTGAGGCAGCTTCTGTTCCACTGGTCCTCAACTTAGGAACAACGATGGAGCCCATGATGTCGGTTGTTCAGTGAGACGTTTGTTAAGTGAATCTGCCCTATTTTACGACTTTTCAGGCCACCGTTGTGAAGTGAATCCCTGCGGTTGTTAAGTGACTCACACGGTTGTTAAGTGAATCTGGCCTCCCCCGTTGACTTTGCTCGTCAGAAGGTCGCAAAATGGGATCGCGTGACCCCCGGGATGCTGCAACCGTCATAAATGTGAGTCAGCTGTCAAGCATCCGAATGTAAATCACGTGACTGAGGATGCTGCGACGGTCGTTAAGTGTGAAAAACAGTCAGAAGTCACTTTTTTTCAGGGCTGTTGTAACTTCGGACGGTCACTAAATGAACGGTGGTAAGTCGAGGACTACCTGTAATCATTTGCAAGGCACTCTCTGCACACTGAGATAACAGGAGATATTTACAGGTGGTCCTCGACTTACAACCATCCATTTAGTGACCGTTCAAAATTGCAGGGTCATTGGAAAAAAAGGTGACTTAGGGCCGTTTTTCACACTTACGACCGGTGATCACATTATCGAAATTCAGGTGCTTGGCTCATCTGTCTCATATTTATGACCGTCGCAGTGTCCCAAGGGTCACGTGATCCCCCTCTTGGGACCTTCTGACCAGCGAACTCCACGGGGAAACCAGATTCACTTAACCACCGTGTGACTAATTTAACAACAACAGTGATTCACTTAAAAACGGCGGCCCAAAAAAGGTCGCAGCACGGGGCCAAACCCACTTCGCAAATGTCTCTCTTAACGACAGCAGCAATTTGGGTCTCGACTGAAGTCGTAAGTCGAGAACTACCTGGAGTCCTGCTTTCAAAAAAAACGGAGGCATTCCGCATTACCCAGATTCTTAGTTGAGGTTTTCAAATCCTTGTTTCCGCAAATTGGGAATGTAGCCCAGGAAAGACGGAGTCCAGAAGGCAGAGCCAGGCAATTCGGGATCCACCAGCCCCAGGATCTCGGGGTGATGTGTGATCAACAGATTAAATCAGGGCTGGGCTTCAAAAATTTTAGCAAGGGGTTCTTTGCCCGGTTGCTGGGTGGGCGTGGCCATGGTGGGCGTGGCCTAGTTGGCCTCCTGCACCACGGCGGGGGGGCGGGGAGGATTTTTGCCCTCCCCGGGCTCCGGAAGCTTTCCTTGAGCCTCCGGGAGGCGAAAACGGCCTCCCCAGGCTCCGGAGGCACTCCCAAACTTCCGGTAGGCCCGTTTTCGCTGGCAGAGGCACTGCGGGCCGGTTCTTCGCTGTTTCCAGGGTGGCCCCACGGGCCAGACCTAAGCACCACGTGAGCCGGATACGGCCCCCGGGCCTTGAGTTTGACTCAAGACAGAGAACATACCATATAGGCCAGTGATGGCTAACCTTTTTGCCATCGCGTGCCAGGAGCAGGAGAGCGGGGGGGTGGGGGGGGGGGTCGCACGGACATGTGGCCACACCCATAATTCTATGCGCCCCATGCATGCGTGTGCCCCCCACCCGCTCTCTCTGCTCCTGGCACGCGATGGCCCGGTAGGTCCGTTTTTCTTTCTCACCTGCCTCCAGGGTCTCTCTAGGAGTCTGGGGAGGGCAAAAACAGCTTTCGCCACCCCCCGGAGATCCTCCGGAGGCCAAAAACAGCCCATTTAAGAACTTCCGGTGGGAATGGAAGGCCCGTTTTTTGCTGTCCCCAGGCTCCAGGGCCTCTCTAGGAGTCTGGGGAGGGTGAAAATGGCTTCCGGAGGACCTCTGGGAGGCTGGGGAAGGCCGTTTTCGCCCTCCCCAGACTCCTAGAGAGGCCCTGGAGCCTGGGGACAGCAAAAAATGAGCCTTCCCCAACCCCCACCCCCACCCCCAGGCCCTCCGGAGGCAGGAAACAGCCTGTTTCCCTACTTCTGGTAGGCCCAGAAGACCCGAAAATCAGGAGCTGAGCTCACATGCCCACTGATACGGCCACGCGTGCCATAGGTTCGCCATCACGGATATAGGCCTTCCTCCTAATATTGTCCCCACAACAACAACCCTGTGAGGTGCGTTGGGCTGAGAGGGAATGACTGGGCCAAAGTCACCCAGCTGCCTTTCATGCCAAAGGCAGAACTAGAACTCACACAGCCACCCTGCGATTGGTCCAAAGTCGCCCAGCTGGCTTTCATGCCTAAAACAAGACTAGAACTCATAACCACCGGGTTAATTCGTCCAAAGTTACCCCGCTGGCTTTCATGCCTAGACTAGAACTCACCGTCTAGACTAGAATTCACCGTCACCTGGTGATTGGCCTAGACCAGAGGTGGGATTCCCATAATTTGCCTACCAGTTCGGCTCAACACCGAAAATGTGAGCGCCCATTCGCCCGAACCGGCTGGCTTTCGTGCCTAAGGCAGAACTAGAATTCACAGCCACCTGGTGATTGGCTCACCCAGCTTTCATAGCTTGCTTCCCGGAGGTTTCTGAATTTACCCCTACAAGAAGCCGGTTCCTGGCCACCTTCGACCTCATCGGCCTTTGCAGCTGGTGCTGCGGGCATGTACCTGGCACCGGCTGCCTTAAGTGCCCGCAAACAGGCAATAGAGAAAACACAATCCTTATCTCAAAACTCAACCCTGATCCGCCCTTTGATCCAGTGACCCAGCCTGGCTGACTTAGTGCCAGGATGAAAACCATATAATTTATTTACTTATTTATTAAATTTATCAGCCTCCCATCTTACCCGTGGGGGTAACTCTGAGCGGCTTACACTATTAAAAGATTTATTTTTATTTTATTTATTTTTAATTTGATTTATATGCCGCCCTTCTCCGGAGACTCAGGGCGGCTTACAATGCGTTAAGCAATAGCCTTCATCCTTTTGTATATTTATACAAAGTCAGCTTATTGCCCCCACAAACTGGGTCCTCAATTTACCTACCTTAGAAAGGATGGAAGGCTGAGTCGACCTTGAGCCTGGCGAGATTCGAACCTGCAGTAATTGCAGGCAGCTGTTCTTAATAACAGGGTGCTTTAGACCACTCTACTACCAAGGGAATATATTTATACATTTAAAAATATACAAATAAAAGGTTAGAAAAATATAACTGTGCAAAATACAGAATGGGGTTGAAAAAGCTTTTTGTACATGGACAGGGGTGTCTCTCATTTGGGAGGGGGTGTTTCCTTCACCGCTCGGTGCCCCTCTGCCTCCTGCCCCTCCCCGTTGACTCCGTCTCCCATCCTGCTCCGCCCATTGACTCCATCTCTCCATTCCCTTGCAGGCTCTGCCGTTGGTGGGATTCCAGTTTCAAAAAGTGGGGAAAACGCCACAGTTGTTGCTGGTGTGGGAACCGCAGAGCGCGGAGCAGGACGCCCCGCGGCAGGTAACGTTGGCCCCCACCTCTCTCCCCACCTTCCCCCCCCCACTTCCCACCTGGCTCTCCTCCGCTCCTCCTCCTTACGGTGCAACGGCGCGATTTCAGTTACCAAGAATTGGATTGTGGTCTTTCCCCGTCTCTGATTTTGGCTCCTCTGATTTTGGCTCCTTGTCTAGATGCAACTTTAATCACTGCATCCCACTTCTCTCTTTCTCTCTCTCTCCTCTCTCTCTTTCTCTTTCTCTCTCTCTCCTCTTCCTCTCTCTCTTTCTCTCTCTCTCCTCTCTCTCTTTCTCTCCTCTCTCTCCTCTCTCTCTTTCTCTCTCCTTCTCTCTCCCCCCTCTCTCTCCTCTCTCTCTCCCCTCTCTCTTTCTCTCCTCTCTCTCTCTCCCCCTCTTTCTCTCTCTCTCTTTCTCTCCTCTCTCTCTCTCTCTCTCCTTCTGCACACTGAGATTACAAGACATAATTTCAGGTCGTCCTCGACTTAAAACAGTTCATTTAGCGACCATTCAAAAATTATGACATCGTTGAAAAAAAGTGATTTATGAAAGTGACTTACGCACCATGGCTGGATCCCCAGGATTGCGGGTTCAAAATTCACAGGCTTCACAAATGATTCGTATTTATGACGGTTGAAGTGTCCTGGGGGGGGTCACGTGATCCATTTTTGCGACCTTCTGACCAGCAAAGTCCAAGGGGAAACCACGATTCACTTCACAAGCTTGTGACTAATTCAACAGCTGCAGTGGTTCACTTTACAACGGTTGACCCAAAAGGTTGTAACATCGGGTACGGTTCCCTTAGCATCTACCTCTAGCAGATCTGGTGCTAATTGTGGTCGTAAATTGAGGATTATAAAACGTTCCAGTGGAGGGGGCCTGGGGCTCTCCATGAACAAAGACAGCCGATCACCCAATCGGACACCGTTGAAAAGGCAACAGATCTTGGCTTGATCTAGCAATGCTGACTTTCTTATTGAATTGATTAATTAGTTTCCTATCCTTTATTTATTTCTTTTTCAAATAACTTCATGCAACAAAGACAGCCAACACACCTTCCTCCTCCTATTTTTACACATGCAACAACCTTGTGAGGTGGGTTGGGTTGAGAGAGAGGGACTGACTCAAAGTCACCAGCTGGCTTTCATGCCTAAGGCGGGACTAGAACTCCCCGTCTCCTGGTGATTGGCCCACAGTCACCCACTTAGCTTTCATGCCTAAGGCGGGACTAGAACTCCCCGTCTCCTGGTGATTGGCCCACAGTCACCCACTTAGCTTTCATGCCTAAGGCGGGACTAGAACTCCCCGTCTCCTGGTGATTGGCCCACAGTCACCCACTTAGCTTTCATGCCTAAGGCGGGACTAGAACTCCCCATCTCCTGGTGATTGGCCCACAGTCACCCACTTAGCTTTCATGCCTAAGGCGGGACTAGAACTCCCCGTCTCCTGGTGATTGGCCCACAGGCACCCACTTAGCTTTCATGCCTAAGGCGGGACTAGAACTCCCCGTCTCCTGGTGATTGGCCCACAGTCACCCACTTAGCTTTCATGCCTAAGGCGGGACTAGAACTCCCCGTCTCCTGGTGATAGGCCCACAGTCACCCACTTAGCTTTCATGCCTAAGGCGGGACTAGAACTCCCCGTCTCCTGGTGATTGGCCCACAGTCACCCACTTAGCTTTCATGCCTAAGGCGGGACTAGAACTCCCCATCTCCTGGTGATTGGCCCACAGTCACCCACTTAGCTTTCATGCCTAAGGCGGGACTAGAACTCCCCATCTCCTGGTGATTGGCCCACAGTCACCCACTTAGCTTTCATGCCTAAGGCGGGACTAGAACTCCCCATCTCCTGGTGATTGGCCCACAGTCACCCACTTAGCTTTCATGCCTAAGGCGGGACTAGAACTCCCCATCTCCTGGTGATTGGCCCACAGTCACCCACTTAGCTTTCATGCCTAAGGCGGGACTAGAACTCCCCATCTCCTGGTGATTGGCCCACAGTCACCCACTTAGCTTTCATGCCTAAGGCGGGACTAGAACTCCCCATCTCCTGGTGATTGGCCCACAGTCACCCACTTAGCTTTCATGCCTAAGGCGGGACTAGAACTCCCTGTCTCCTGGTGATTGGTGCAGAGTCTCCCAACTGACTTTCATGCCTAAGGTGAGACTAGAACTCCCCGTCTCCTGGTGATTGGCCCATAGTCACCCACTTAGCTTTCATGCCTAAGGCGGGACTAGAACTCCCCGTCTCCTGGTGATTGGCCCACAGTCACCCACTTAGCTTTCATGCCTAAGGCGGGACTAGAACTCCCCATCTCCTGGTGATTGGCCCATAGTCACCCACTTAGCTTTCATGCCTAAGGCGGGACTAGAACTCCCCGTCTCCTGGTGATTGGTGCAAAGTCTCCCAACTGACTTTCATGCCTAAGGTGAGACTAGAACTCCCCGTCTCCTGGTGATTGGCCCACAGTCACCCACTTAGCTTTCATGCCTAAGGCGGGACTAGAACTCCCCATCTCCTGGTGATTGGCCCACAGTCACCCACTTAGCTTTCATGCCTAAGGCGGGACTAGAACTCCCCATCTCCTGGTGATTGGCCCACAGTCACCCACTTAGCTTTCATGCCTAAGGCGGGACTAGAACTCCCTGTCTCCTGGTGATTGGTGCAGAGTCTCCCAACTGACTTTCATGCCTAAGGTGAGACTAGAACTCCCCGTCTCCTGGTGATTGGCCCATAGTCACCCACTTAGCTTTCATGCCTAAGGCGGGACTAGAACTCCCCGTCTCCTGGTGATTGGCCCACAGTCACCCACTTAGCTTTCATGCCTAAGGCGGGACTAGAACTCCCCATCTCCTGGTGATTGGCCCATAGTCACCCACTTAGCTTTCATGCCTAAGGCGGGACTAGAACTCCCCGTCTCCTGGTGATTGGTGCAAAGTCTCCCAACTGGCTTTCATGCCTAAGGCGGGACTAGAACTCCCAGTCTCCTGGTGATTGGCCCAAAATCACCCAACCAGTTTTCATGCTTCTAAGGCAGGACTAGAACTCATGGTCTAGGCCAGTGATGGCTAACCTTTTTGCCATTGCGTGCCAAAAGCGGGGGGAGCACTGTGGGGTCACACGCACGCGTGCCCACATCCATAGTTCTATGCGCCCTGCCCCCCCCCTCTGTGCTCTCCCCGCTTTTGGCACGTGATGGCACGGTAGGCCTGGTTTTTGCTCTTCCCCAGGCTCCAGAGCCTTTCTAGGAGCCTGGGGAGGGCAAAAACAGTTTCCCTCCCCAGAGGCCCTCCAGAGGCTGGAAACAGTGTGTTTCCTGACTTCTGGTGGGCCCAGAAGGCCCGAAAATCAGCTGGCTGGCACATGCATGTGTGCCGGAGCTCAGCTCGCCTGCCCACCGATATGGCTTTGCGTGCCACTTATGGCACCCGTGCCATAGGTTCGCCATCACGGGTCTAGCCTGATGCCTTAACCACTTTCAGTTCAGGAGAACTATCTGTCCATACCCTTTCTAGAGAGAGGGTTCAAGAGGGCCTGGACCTCAAATATCCTGCCTCCCCCCCCACACCTCCACACCTAGGGGTGAGGATTGTAAGCACTCTGCACATGGTTCAGAGCCCTTTCCTCCAAACTTCATCCAGTCCAGACCTAAACTCAGGGAGGATCCCAGCTGAATGAGGGAGAACCAGCTTCCAAGAGCCTCACTGGTGATTCTCCACTGGGTACCGTTCTGTTGTTATCTGTTATCCTAAACGAGGACCTGACTTGGGGCGCTCACATTGCAGCCCTGGTCAAAAGGGCCCAGCAGTGATTCTACTCCCTGGGACTTCTCAGGAAATAACAACAACTGAATGAGAAACTGCTGACGACCTTCTACCGCTGCACCATAGAGAGTATTTTAACTTCCTGCACCTGTACATGGTTTCACCATTGCACAATGGCAGGCTCCAGACGGTAAAAGGTCATTGCCCAGAGGATCACTGGTTGCCCTTTCCCCTCCTTGGAAGAGCTTTATAGCTCCCGCTGCCTTAGGAAAGTTCAAAACATTCTTAAAGATCCATCTCATCCTGGGCACCCTTTTTTTTTTTTTTGAACTATTACCATCTGGCAGCCGGTACAGGACAATAAAAACAAGGCTGAAAAACAGCTTCTATCCCAGAGCAGGAACTATATTGAATTCTATTGTATAGTGCAATGTTAATGCAATATCCAAATGGACTCCGGGCAGTGGTGGATTGCCTCCGGTTCGCACCGGTTCACAGGAACTGGTAATAAAATTTTTTAGTAGTTCGGAGAACCGGTAATCACATTGGCTGGCCACGCCCCTGAACCGGTCCCCGGCCCGGTCCCCGCTCACTTACCCCACCCATCTCACCTTTTACTTTTAAAAGTATTTTTTCTACAACCTCTTTGCCTGAAGAAATGCTTTTAAAAGTTTTTTTAAAAAGCCCCTGATGATCGCGCGGCTCAGCTGGGATCGTCAGAGGCTTTTAAAAGCATTTTTTTTCTACAAGCTCTTCGGCCGAAGAGGTTGTAGGGGGGAAAAAATGCCTTTAAAAGCCTCTGGCGATCCCAGCTGACTTGCCTGATCTTCAGAAGCTTCTAAAAGCATTTTTTTTTCTGCAACCTCTTAGAAAAAATGCTTTTAAAATTAAAAAAAAAAAGTTGGCCACGCCCACCCAGTCACATTACCCCCCCCCCACAAGCCATGCCCACAAAATAAGCCACACCCACAGAACCGGTAGTAAAAAAAGTTTAGAACCCACCCCTGACTCCGGGGGATAGTAGGGGACAGGAAGACCTGGGGGAACATTGTCCATGGGGTCGCGATGGGTCAGAAACAACTTTGCAACTAATGACAACAGTGCAATATCTGGTTTTTTTTCAGTTCAACTGTATAGAATGCGAAGGATGTGTTGTTTTGGTTTTGGGGTTTTAAATGCCTGAAGATGGCATTTAATTTCGTTGCACGAGGTGCAATGACAATAAAGTAAACTAAAAGAACTAACTACCCGGCCAATGGATTTCCTTGGCACCCGAAACACATTAGCCAGAGGGTAAAGTGGCTGTAAAAATGACAAATACTGATATTTGCCTGGAAAAGGATCAGAAATAATTAACCAAGCTTGCCTATTTAAAAAAAAAAACCTATGTTGGACTTTGTCTGTAATATTGATTCCGAGAAAGCTGGTCGAGACCGAGGGCTGAAACGATGCCAGGCAAAAGGACAGGTCCATTCGCTCGGAAATGAGAAGCTTTTTATGCCTTGCAATCAGGGGTGGGCTCCAAAAATTTTAGCAAGGGGATCTCTGCCCGGTTGCTGGGTGGGCGTGGCCTAGTCAGCCTTCTGCACCACAGCGGGGATGGGGCATTTTTGCCCTCCCCAGGCTCCAGAGGCTTTCCTTGAGGGCAAAAACAGCCTCCCCAGGCGCCAGGGCCCCTCTGGAGGCCGGAAACAGTCCCAAACTTCTGGAAGGCCCATTTTCACCCTCCCTGAGCCTCCATGCGCACCCTGCACTCACCTGCATCCAAAACGGGCCGCGTGGGGATTCCTGGGAAGGGCGGGCTGGGCACAGAATCTTAGCTAGAGATTCTCTCGAACCCCCAGCAGCCCAGCCCTGCTTGCAATACAGGCAGCCCTCGCCTTGCAACCGCAATCACAGCCCAACATTTACGGCTGCTAAAGCGAGACATTGGTTCAGCGAGCTTTGCCCCATTTTGCAACTTCTCTTGCCCCGGTTCTTAAGTGAACCACTGGCAGCTGTTAAGTTAATAACACGGTTGTTTGGCATATCTGGCTTCCCTTTGGACTTAGTAAGGCCACACCTGGAATACTCGCATCCCGTTTTGGTCACCACGTTACAAAAAACATGTTGAGACTTTGGAAAAAGTGCAGAGAAAAGCAACTAAGAGGATTAAAGGTCTGGAGGCTAAAACGTATGAAGGACGGTTGCAGGAACTGGGTATGTCTAGTTTAGTGAAAAGAAGGACTAGGGGAGACATGATAGCAGCCTTCCAATATCTCAGGGGCTGCCCCAAAGAAGAAGGAGTCAACCTATTCTCCAAAGTACCTGAAGGCAGGACAAGAAGCAATGGGTGGAAACTAATCAAGGAGAGAAGCAACCTAGAACTAAGGAGAAATATCCTAACAGTTAGAGCAATTAATCAGTGGAACAGCTTGCCACCAGAATTTGTAAATACTCCAACACTGGAAGTTTTTAAGAAGAGACTGGACAGCCATTTATCTGAAATGGTCTAGGGTCTCCTGCTTGAGCAGGGGGTTGGACTAAATGACCTCCAAGGTCTCTTCCGGTTCTATTCTGATTGGTTGATGGATGGATGGATGGACTTTGCTTGTCATAAGGTCGCAAAAGGAGATCACATGACCCCTGGTCATTGCAACCATCATAAATACATGCCAGTTGCCAAGCGTCCGAATTTTGATCACCTGTCCAGGGAGATGCTCCATCCGTTGTAAAATGTGAAAAAGAGTCCTAATTTTTCAGCGCAGTTGTAACTTCGGTCACTAAACGAACTATCATAAGTCAAGGACTATGATTAGGGGACTGGAGACTAAAACATACGATGAACAGTTGCAGGAACTGGGCATGGCTAGTCTAGTGAAGAGAAGGGTTGAGGGGCTGCCACAGAGAGGAGGGGGGTCAAGCAATTTTGCAAAGCACGAGAAAGAAAGAAAAAGAAAGAGAGAGACAGAGAAAGAGAAAGAAAGAAAGAAAAAGAAAGGAAGGAAGAAAGAATGAATGAATGAAAGAAAGAAAGAAAGAAAGAAAGAAAGAAAGAAAGAAAGAAAGAAAGAAAGAAAGAAAGAAAGAAAGAAAGATATCTGAGTGAACCATGGATGGACAGAAGACATGGCTAGTCTAGTGAAGAGAAGGGTTGAGGGGCTGCCACAGAGAGGAGGGGGGTCAAGCTATTTTGCAAAGCACAAGAAAGAAAGAAAAAGAAAGCAAGAGCAAGAGAGAAAGGAAGGAAGGAAGGAGAAGAAGAAAGAAAGAAAGAAAGAAAGAAAGAAAGAAAGAAAGAAAGAAAGAAAGAAAGAAAGAAAGAAAGAAAGAAAGAAAGAAAGAAAGAAAGAAAGAAAGAAAGACATCTGGGTGAACCATGGATGGACAGAAGACAAGGCTAGTCTAGTGAAGAGAAGGACCAGGGGAGACAGGATAGCATCTTCCAATATTTGAGAGGCTGCCCCAGAGAGGAGGGGGTCAAGCTATTTTCAAAGCAAAAGGAAGGAAGGAGGGAGGGAGGGAGGGAGGGAGGAAAGTGGAAGGGAGGGAAGGAAGGAAAGAAAGAAAAAGAGAAGAAAAGGAAGGAAGGATGGAAGGAAGGAAGGAAGAAAGAAAGAAGAAAGAAAGAAAGAAAGAAAGAAAGAAAGAAAGAAAGAAAGAAAGAAAGAAAGAAAGAAAGAAAGAAAGAAAGAAAGAAAGACAGACATCTGGGTGAACCATGGATGGACAGAAGACATGGCTAGTCTAGTGAAGAGAAGGACCAGGGGAGACAGGAGAGCAGTCTTCCAGTATTTGAGGGGCTGCCACAGACAGGAGAGGAGAGGGTCAAGCTATTTTCCAAAGCACCTGAAGGCCAGAGAAGGAATAATGGGTGGAAAGTGATCCAGGAGAGATTCAACCTGGAAATAAGGAGGAATTTCTTGACAGGGAGAACAATCAACCGATGGAACAGATGTTGCCTCCAGAAGTTGTGAGAGCTTCATCACTGGAAGCTTTCAAGAAGAGACTGGACTGCCCTCTGTCAGAAATGGTGTAGGGTTTGCTTGGGTGGGGGTTGGACTAGATGACCTCCAAGATCCCTTCTGTTAATCTGTATCTGATAAATGAGCAATGATAAATGTGGCTTTTGGGGCCCAAATTCTGAGATTTGACCACCATCGCGTTCCAGAGATCCAACTAACGTTTGCTTGGCTTCTATCTCCCGCTCAAGGTCATCTCCATATTCGCCTTGGTGGACGTGGTCTTGAGAGCCGACAACGGGGCCACGAAGTACAGCGCGGTGCTGAAGAGGCCCGGTGGTGGACAATGACCAGGCCTGGCTTCCGGTCACACATCCTGCCTATTTGCCTAACACCCCCCCCACACACACACACACACACTAATATTGGCAGATATCCCGAACTGACTCCCTGGGAAAAGAACCGAGACTTTTAATTTTAATTTTAATTTGGGCAGATGTTGTTTTTTTCGATACCGGGGTGTTTTTTTTTAAACGAGGGGAGGGCAAAGCCAAGATGGCGGCCGCAGCCCTTCAAGCCTCATGGCTGACATTTTTTAAAAAAAACGGTAGGGCTTCGCTTGCAGACCATAGCCACCATTTTGACTTTTTTGACCTGTTAGGTGTGGGTTTCCCTTGATTTTTACTCAAGCTGGTTGGCAAGTCTCGGCTGCTTCCAGCACGGAGTCATGAATACTTTGGAAGTGTGAATCCACAATCTTTCCACCTTCTTAGATGAATTTGGGGAGGGGGGTTTTGAGGAGAGTACCTCCCTTGTTGTACCTGGCCCACGGGGCGCTTCCATCTTGGTGTAAATAACCTCTTGCTCAGCCTTTGGAGGCTCATGTTTCCCATGTGAGGCTCTCACGTCCGCTGGCTAAACTGGAAGGTTCTCCATTGCGGTAGGAAAGGAAATTGCGACGTCTCTGACGGAGTTGTGTTGCTCTTTTTTTCCAATTCCACTTCTCCGCCTCTCGCAAAGCTACAACTTAAATCAGTTTTTTTGTGTGTGTGTTTTAACAACCTCTTCGTCCGGCCATATGAGTTTGGAGAGTCTGTAAGGACGACACCGTCTCCTCTTTGCTCCCCTCTCCCCCCACCATCCCGAAATTCTAATAAAGAAAAACTGGAAAAACTACCGTGAAATAAATTTCTGGAATCCCTCTAAAATCGGCTTCCGTTGTGGTTTCTTTTACGGCAGCTGACGGGGGGCAAAAATCCTATTGATTTTTGATTACATGTCGTAATTTTATCTAAGTATCTGCCTGGCCGGCAGGCAACACAAACTTTGAAAAGGAAGCATTGCGAAAAGGGATCTACGAGGGATTCGCAGAGAATACAGATAGTTTTCCACTTACGAACGGTCGCTTAGTGACTGTTTGAAGTTATGACGGATCTGCCCATGGCCACTTACAACCCAGATTCCAAATTCTGCTGGCCACCCATCACACAATCACAATTTTAGACACTCGGTAACCAGCCATTTACAGCGCTCTGCGTCCACGTGACTGCAATGTACGACGTTTTTGACGTGGCTCAGTGGCTAAGACGCTGAGCTTGTTGATCAGAAAGGTCGGCAGTTCAGCGGTTCGAGTCCCTAGTGCCGCGTAATGGAGTGAGCTCCCGTGACTTGTCTCGGCTTCTGCCAACCTAGCAGTTCGAAAGCAGGTAAAAAATGCAGGTAGTAAAATAGGGACCACCTTTGGCGGGAAGGGAACAGCGTTCCGTGCGCCTTTGGCGTTGAGTCATGCCGGCCACATGACCACGGAGACGTCTTTGGACAGCGCTGGCTCTTCGGCTTTGAAACGGAGATGAACAGCGCCCCCTAGAGTCAGGAACAACTAGCACATATGTACGATGGGAACCTTTTCCTTTACCTCTAATTTCTGGCAAAAATCCCCAGCCTATTGCATATAATGAATTCCCTTAGCGACCATGGCTGTCGCTTAACAAAGCCTGCCGTTGCTTCAGGACCACTGCATTTGCTTAACGACCTCCACAAAAGTCAAAATTGGGTGCGGTCTTACGGTGAACCACTTAATTACCAGCGTGACTTAACAAGCGTAACTCCAGGCTCGATTTACAGTCGTAAATTGAGGCCTACCAGCATGGCCGTGTGAAGCAGCTCCTTTAGGAAACCCCAATGAAGTACAGGTAATCCTCAACTTACAACTATTTGTTTAGTGACCCTTCAAAGTTGCAATGGCAATAGAACAGAACAGAACAGGAATAACACTAGAATGGGATGGGATGGGGTAGGATAGGCATAGGACAGGACTGGACTGAAATAGAAATACAAATAGAACAGGAATAAGAATAGAATAGAATGGGATGATAGGATTGATTGGAATGGGATGGGATGGAATAGAATAGAATTTAGATTAGAAAAGAATAGAGAATAGAACAACAGAATTAGAACAGAATTAGAATTAGAATTAGAATAGAATAGAATAGAATAGAATTTAGTAGACTAGAAAAGAATAGAGAATAGAATAGAATAGGAAAGAACAGAATAGAATAGAATAGAATTTAATAGACTAGAAAAGAATAGAGAATAGAATAGAATAGAATAGGAAAGAACAGAACAGAACAGAATAGAATAGAATAGAATAGAATAGAATAGAATAGAATAGAATTTAGTAGACTAGAAAAGAATAGAGAATAGAAAAGAATAGAGAATAGAATAGAATAGAATAGAATAGAATTTAATAGATTAGAAAATAGAGAATAGAATAGAATAGAATAGAATAGAATAGAATAGGAAAGAACAGAACAGAATAGAATAGAATAGAATTTAGTAGACTACAAAAGAATATAGAATAGAAATAGAATAGAATAGAATAGAATAGAAGGAAGCAAAACTCACTTAGCAATTGTCTTGCTTAGCAATGGAAATTTTAGGCTCCCATTGTCGTAAATCAAGGACCACCTGTATACCACCGTGACAAAGTGGAGTAGCAGTTAAGTGCCATTGTCATGACAGATGTTGGAAAATTCCATGATTCAAAACTTCCCCTACCCATAAATGTGTTCGGTAAGAAGGGAAATTTCCATGGCCAGGTTTGGGCAACCTCAGCCTCTTTATAACACGTGGACTTCAATTCCCAGAATTCCTGAGCAAGCATGCCTCAGAGTCAGCCTGGCTAGCTCAGGAATTCTGGGAGTTGAAGTCCACAGGTGGTAAAGGGGCCAGACCCCTGCTTTATGGGGCAGAGGTCACCAACTGATGGTCCGTGGACCACTAGTGGTCTGCAAGAAAATTTTGGTGGTCCGCAGAAAAATTATTTGCATTTTTTATATTGCACTAAATCAGGGGTCCTCAAACTCTACGGCCCCTGGGACGGATACGTGCAATGAAGGTTTGTGTTGCTGCAGAGAGTCTCCCCCTTCGGGGTCTTTTTCTGTGGGTCGGAGGGGGGCAGAAATTCCGACTTGGGGTCTGCTTCGGCCTCCTGGTGTGGGGCTTTGGGCGAAGGCTGGAGGGAAGAGCCGCTGGTGGCAAAGAGCCGGAGGGCCTCGTTCCAGTGGGACTGCATCATGGCCTGGAACCGGCTGACCATCTCATCCCGCTGAGCCTCCTGGCGCTGGTCCCTGGCCTTGCACTCCCGCAGGTCTTCCCTCTGCTTGGAAAGCCTATGCTCCTAGTCCTCAGTGCGGTGCTTCTGCTGAGCCTCTTTCTCTGTCAGATCCAACTTGAACTGAGCTGTTTTGCCAACTCTTTCTCCTGGTGGCTGCTTAGCTCCAGCAACTGCTTCCTCTTGAGGCCCTAAGGAGCCTGGGCGGGCAGGCGAGGAGTGGCGAGTAGAGGCTGGCAAGGCGCCCCTCGACGTGAATGACATCAAGTTGGCCACGCCATCGAGTCACATGACCACCTAGCCACACCCACCCAGCCGGTCATTAGGCAGGTCATATTAGTGGTCTGCGGGATTTTAAATTATGAATTTAGTGGTCCCTGAGGTCCGAAAGGTTGGTGACCCCTGTTGTAGGGTATTTGTAGGAACAGAGCCTTCTAAAAAGGGTGGAGTGGGGTTGAGGGCTGAGCGGCAGGAGGGGTAAGTAGGTAGGTATGGATGCCAAGTCGGCTCAAAAGTACATCAGGTGAGCCTCGGTGGGAAATTAGCACGTATCTCATTCCAGAGGACAATCGATTGATTGAGTATATCATGCTGGCTCAGGAATTCTGGGAGTTAAAGTCCACAGGTCATCAAAGAGCCTTTGTGGCATAGGAGGCTAATGCCTCCTACTAAGGCAGCATTTAACATCCAGCTGCCTGCAATTACTGCGAGTTCAATTCTCACCAGGCTCAAGGTCGATTCAGCCTTCCATCCTTTCTAAGGTGGGTAAAATGAGGACCCGGATTGTGGGGGCAATAAGCTGACTTTGTATAAAATATACAAAAGTATGAAGGCTA
>JAXLNS010000006.1:104312761-104352761 GCA_037215915.1 Pantherophis vulpinus | reverse complement strand
CCTGTGGAGCTGGCAGCGGAGTCGGACAGCGAGGAGGCTGAGGAAGAACAGGAGCCAGTCCTGGAGGCTGGGGAAGGCCCGGATGAGGGCTCTGCGTCGGGGGCAGAGATGGGGCCAGGGCCATCGGGGAGTGAGGTGCGGACTCCGGAGCCTCCAGAGGCTGACAGCAGAGAGGCAGAGGAACAGGAGGAGCCTGTTCCCAGTGCACTGCCAGATGGCAAGAGCAGCTAAAGCAAAAGGGACGACTCAGGAGTAAGGCCAAGAGATGATTGGCCCCTCCCAGAAGGCTTAAAACAGACCAGCAACGGCGTTTGGGCTTTGACGGAAAACAACGTTGGTAGCTTCGTCTTCTTCTTCATCTACGTCTTGTATTTATTTTTGTACCTGTGACTTCTGAACGTTTGCCGAGAAAGGCCTTTGGCAGTTTGCCTAATTGGACCAAGGTTTGCGATAGGACTGAGGAATTTGTGTTGGGAGGAATTTGCTTTAATTTAGTCGAACGACGCTGGGAATGAAGTCATTCTCAGCGGTTCGAATCAAGTTTGTTTGTTTTTTCACGGGCTGATTTTCCTACTACTTAACTTGGGCCTGGGTCACGACAGTTTCCCCGAGCAAGGCATGGCCCATGGCAACCTATTTTCCAAAGCACCAGAAGAAGAACAAGAAGAAGCAATGGATGGAAACCAATCAACCTAGAACTAAGGAGAAATTTCTTGACAATGAGAACAATTATCCAGTGGAACAGCTTGCCACCGGAAGTTGTGGGTACTCCAACACTGGAGGCTTTTAAGAAGAGATTAGACATTTGTACAGAATGGTATAGGGTTTCCTGCCTGCGCAGGGGGTTGGACAAGAAGACCTCCAAGCTCCCTTCCAGTTCTGTTATTCTGTATTTAAAAAGTTGTCCTGTGATTAAATCAACCAGCAGATTTTTCTTTATAGATATGCATATTTTACGTGTAGGAGCAATTTAAGAAACGTCTGTTTTCTTCCCAACAGCTGCCTTATTTTTATGCAAATGCACGAGACGGGGACCGGTTGCAATCAGACTGACTCAGGGTTCCTCAACCTGAGGGACTTCAAATGTGGGGACTTCAACTCCCAGAATTCCCCACGAGGAAACTTTACGCTCCTCTCAGGGAGGAAACCCATGGGAAACTGAGGCACGGCATGGCCCGTGCTCTTTCTTTGAGCCTGATAAGGTCAGCCCTGCTATTGCCGGAGTCATGAGGAAACGACACTTCTGGAAACGGAGGGAGGAGATGGGTGTTCAAGACAGGGAGAATAGAATACAGAATAACAGAGTTGGAAGGGACCTTGTAGGTCATCTAGTCCAGCCCACTGCTCAAGCAGGAGACCTACTCCATTTCTGACAGAGGGCTGTCCAGTCTCTTTTTGAAGGCTTTCAGTGATGATACTCCCACAACTTCTGTTCCATGGGTTGATTGTTCTCACTGTCAGAAAATTTCTCCTTATTTCCAGGTTGAATCTCTCCTTGTTCAGTTTCTATCTATTATTCCTTGTCTGGCCTTCAGGTGCCTTGGAAACAGGGGTGAAATGTAAAATTTATTACTACCAGTTCTGTGGGCGTGGCTTGGTGGGGTGGGGAGTAATGTGACTGGGTGGGCGTGGCCAACTTTTTTTTTTTTTAACTTTTCAAAGCATTTTTTTTAACGCTTTGAAAAGCCTCTGCCGATCAGGCAACTCAGCTGGGATTGCCAGAGACTTTTCAAAGCATTTTATTTACCACCTCTTCGGCCAAGAGGTTGCAGGAAAAAATGCTTTGAAAAGACTCTGACGATCCCAGCTGAGTTGCCTGATTGGCAGAGGCTTTTTTTTTTTTTTACTTTTAAAAGCATTTTTTCTTCGGAAGAGGTTGTAGAAAAAATGCTTTTAAAAGTTTTTTTTAAAAAAGCCTCTGATGATCGTGCGGCTCAGTTGGGCATGGGGGGGGGCAGGGATTTTTGCTACCGGATTTTTGGTACCACCCGCTGCCATCGCTACCGGATCGGGCGATCCGGTCCGAACCAGGAGCATTTCACCCCTGCTTGGAAAATAGCTTGACACCCCCCCTCCTCTCTGTGGCAGCCCCTCAAATATTGGAAGATGCTATCCTGTCTCCCCTGGTCCTTCTCTTCACTAGACTAGCCATGTCTTCTGTCCATCTATGGTTCACTCAGATATCTTCCTTCCTTCCTTCCTTCCTTCCTTCCTTCCTTCCTCCCTCCCTCCCTCTCTCTCTCTCTCTCTCTCATCTCGCTTGCTTTGGAAAACAGCTTGACCCCCTCCTCTCTGTGGCAGCTCTTCAAATATTGGAAGATGCTCTCCTGTCTCCCCTGGTCCTTCTCTTCACTAGACTAGCCTTGTCTTCTGTCCATCCATGGTTCAACTCAGGTGTCTTTTTCTTTCTTTCTTTCTTTCTTTCTTTCTTTCTTTCTTTCTTTCTTTCTTTCTTTCTTTCTTTCTTTCTTTCTTTCTTTCTTTCTTTCTTTCTTTCTTTCTTTCTTTCTTTCTTTCTTTCAGCTCTGCACATGCATGCACTAGGAACAGGCTCCTCCTGTTCCTCTGTCTCTCTGCTGTCCGACTCTGGAGGCTCTGGAGTCCGTGCATCACTCCCAGATAGCCCTGGCCCCATCTCTGCCTCTGACACAGAGCCCTCATCCGGGCCTTCCCCAGCCTCCAGGACTGTCCCATGTTCCTCCCCAGCCTCCTCACTGTCTGACTCCGCTGCCAGCTCTGCAGGCTGCTGGCGGACCACAACAGAAACTGAGTGCTGACTGGGGGATTCTGGGAGCCACAGTCCACAAATCTGAAGTCACTCAGGCTGAGAAGCACTGAGTTAGTCTGATTGCAAATCATCCATTTCTGGACTGTCCCATGTTCCTCCCCAGCCTCCTCACTGTCCGACTCCGCTGCCAGCTCTGCAGGCTGCTGGCGGACCACGACATGTGATCTTCGCAAAAGGGAAAATCGTGCTCTGCCTGAACCTCGAGGCTTGGCGATGTGGAGGAATCTAATAAAGGAGAATCTGAGGGGTCCTTGGTGCTCTCTGAGCTTGGTGGTTTTCTTGCAGACGTTTCATGACCCAACTAGGCAACATCATCAGTGCTAGAAGGGGGTAGGGTTTACACTAATATTATCCCAGGTCACTTGGACATTGATCTGTGTCCTCAGGGTCACCTGAGTGGTGCAACTGGTGTGGAGCCTTCTTGGAACTGCTGAAAGGAGCGTATTGTAGACTGGAGATAGATGAGGTCGATGAGGCTCCATGCCCATTTGCACCACTCAGGTGACCCTGACAAACCTCCAAGTGGCCTCAATGACTCTCTCAAAGGATGCAAACGACCCTCCTTCCTTCCTTCCTTCCTTCCTTCCTTCCTTCCTTCCTTCCTTCCTTCCTTCCTTCCTTCCTTCCTTCCTTCCTTCCTTCCTTCCTTCCTTCCTCCCTCCCTTCCTTTCCTTCCTCCCTCCCTTCCTTCCTTCCTTTCCTTCCTTCCTTCCTTCCTTCATTGAGGCACTTGGAGATTTGCACTACTCAAGTGACCCTGAGGACACAGACAAACCTCCAAGTGGCCTCAACGACTCTCTCAAAGGATGCAAAGGACCTTCCTTCCTTCCTTCCTTCTCTCCTCCCTCCCTTCGTTCCTCCCTCCCTCCCCCTCTCCCTTCCTCCCTCCGTTCCTTCCTTCCTTCCTTTCCTTCCTTCCTCCCTCCCTCCCTCCCTCCCTTCCTTTCCTTCCTCCCTCCCTTCCTTCCTTTCCTTCCTTCCTTCCTTCATTGAGGCACTTGGAGGTTTGCACTACTCAAGTGACCCTGAGGACACAGACAAACCTCCAAGTGGCCTCAACGACTCTCTACACACAGTCACTCATGCCCTCGTCACCTCTCGTCTGGACTATTGCAACGCTCTCTACATGGGGCTCCCCTTGAGGTGCACTCGGAGGCTCCAACTGGCGCAGAGTGCGGCCGCGCAGGTGGTTATGGGAGCGACGTGGAGTTCCCATGTAACAGCTCTCCTGCGTGAGCTGCACTGGCTCCCGGTGGTCTTCCGAGTGCGCTTCAAGGTTCTGGTTATCACCTTTAGAGCGCTCCATGGCTTAGGACCTGGTTATCTACGGGACCGCCTGCTACCACCAATAGCCTCCCACCGGCCAGTACACTCCCATAGAGAGAGGTTCCTCCGGGTGCCGTCGGCCAAGCAATGTCGACTGGCGGCCCCCAGGGGGAGAGCCTTCTCTGTGGGGGCACCTACGATCTGGAACGAGCTCCCCCCGGAGATACGGAGGATTCCGGATCTGCGCACCTTCCATCGCGCGCTTAAGACTTTTTTATTTCATCAAGCTGGCCTGACCTAAGTTTTTTCCCCTTTTTAAATGGAAATTTTAAATTTGGTTTTAAATTATGGGGTATTTTAAATTTGTTCAGCCAAATTATTTAATTCGTTTTTATTCTATTTTAAATTTTTGTATTTATGTGTTTTATCTTGTGGCTGTTCACCGCCCTGAGTCCTTCGGGAATAGGGCGGTATAGAAATTTAATAAAATAAAATAATAAATAAAATAATAAATAAAAAAGATGCAAATGACCAGCTGTCTGCAAGGAGCATCAATCCTTCCGTTCCCCACCATCCAGTCAGAACTGAAGAAGCTTCTTGGATGAGAAGGGAAAGGTCTTCAAAGAAAACCCAGAAAGTCCAGTTGCCTCTTGAAAAAAAAACACCTTTGGGACAACCACGACCTGAATGATAGAGAATCTCCATAGATAAAAGAATGTTTGTAAGTCAAGGACTTCCTGTAGATGCATTTTGTTAACGGCTGAAATTTCCATCTGGGGCGGTTACTAAGAGCTCATTCCTTGTGGCTTTTTTTACCCAGTCTCTGCAGCTTTCACGCCTCTCCGTTTCTTTCAGCAGACATATGGGCAGTGCTCGACTTACGACCTTTCATTTAGTGACCGTTCAAAGTCACCAAGTTACGTTGCAAAAAGCAACTTTTGACCGTTTTTCACACGTTTTTACGACCGTCGCAGCATCTCCACAGTCATGGGATCGAAATTTGGACTCTTGGACTCATACTTATGACGGTTGCAGTACCCATGGGGCCAGGTGATTCCCCTTTGGCAACCTTCTGACAAGCAAAGTCAATGGGGAAGCCAGATTCACTTAGCAACCGTGTTACTCACTTATCGACAGTGACTCACTTAATAACTGTGGCCAGAAAGGTTGTAAAATGGGGCGAGACTCACTTGACAATGGGATTTGGAGGTCCATTGTGGTCATAAGTCGAGGACTAATTGAGGAGAGCCTCGGTGGTGCAGCGGACTAAGTGCTGTTAAGTGCTAGCACTTAGCTGCCAGCTGCCTGCAATTAGTGCGAGTTCAAATCTCACCAGGATCAAGATTTGACTCAGCCTTCCATCCTTTCGAGGTAGGTAAATTGAGGACCCGGATTGTGGGGGCAATAAGCCAGCTTTGTATACAACAACGCCGCTTGGGGGGGGGGCAAAAACCCTAATAAGCAGGTATATACAAAAAAGTATGCAGGCTATTGCTATATTGCATTGTAAGTTGCCCTGAGTCTACGGAGAAGGGCGCCATATACATTGGACTAATAAATAGATAGATAGATAGATAGATAGATAGATAGATAGATAGATAGATAGATAGATAGATAGATAGATAGATAGAAGCAACCTGGAATTAAGGAGAAACTTCCTAACAGTGAGGGCAATTAACCAATGGAACAGCTTGCCACCAGAATTTGTAGGTGCTTCACCGCTGGAAGTTTTTGAGAAGAGACTGGACAGCATCTTATCTGAAATGGTAGGGTCTCCTGCTTGAGTAGGGGGTTGGACTAGAAGACCTCCAAGGTCCCTTCCAGCCTTTATTCTGATTGATATTGATTGATTGACTACCTATCCTGCCATACTGCCAGTAACCGCCACAGCAAAACACTCCAAGAACTACGATCAAGTGACAGGAAGGAAATGGTTATTGACCAAGACGATTAACCACAACAGAAACTGAGCTTGCCTTTAGTGTAAAATAATCAAAAAAAATCATTCATTCATTCAAGACTTTGGGGGAAGAACTTTAAAGCCAGACTGATGTGAGTTGGAGAATGAGGACTAGAAGCTTGAAACAGAAGCCTACTTATCAGAAGAAAAGGAGAAGGAAAAAAAAAAGGACTCAGCCCTGGGCACGAGTCCAATTTCTTGCAGCTATATCAATACTTCCTGGTGCCAAAAGTTGTATAACTCCTTGCCCGGGTAGGACCTGGAGAGAAGGAAAGTGGTTGCCAAGGATGCCCATCGTCCTCTCGCTGTCCAAAGTTCCTTGCCGGTTCTTCTTATAAGCCTCGGATCTTGGCGAGGTCCTTCCTTCCCAGGTGAAGGTGTGCTCGGCTCTACCTGTAGACATGTGGCGGGCAGAGCTGCTTCTGTGGCTGGCGGGGTTGGCATTCACCGCTGCGATTATCCCAGGTAAATTGGGCATGGGGTGGCCGGCACGAGCAGAAGAGGGCACCTTGTTAGGACGTGAAGATGTAAAAGAGGAGAATTCTGGTTAAGGAAGCCAGCTTCAGATTTGTAGGGAAAGCTGATCCTGTTGGACGGCTGCCTGTCGTACCCTATTGAGTTGGAAATGTGCAGAGAAACATTTGGGTAAACAATGGGTAACTCCTAAATTAGGGGACTAGAGACTGAAAACATATGAAGAACGGTTGCAGGAATTGGGGATGGCTAGTCTAGAGAAAAGAAGGACTAAGGGGGACATGATAGAAGCATCCCAGTATTTGAGGGACCCCCTTCAAAGAAGAAGGGGGTCCATTTATTTTCCAAAGCACCAGAAGGCAGGACAAGAAGAAATGGATGGAAAATAATCATGGAGAGATCCAACTGGAATTAAGAATTCTCCTGACAGTTAGAACAATTAACCTGTGGAACAGTTTGCCTCTAGAAGTTGTGGCAAACTTCTAGAAGCTTCGTCACCGGAGTTTTTGAAGAAGAGATTGGGCAGCCACTTTATTTTATTTTATTTTATTTTGAATTTGTATACCGCCCTTCTCCCTGAGGACTCAGGGCGGTGAACAGCCAAGTAAAAACATCAAGTACAAATATTAAAATACAGTTAAAATATACATATATAAATTTGGCCCCATTAATTAAAAACAATAAACAAAACACTTAAAAACACTTAAAAAATTAGGCCAGCCCGGCTTGCTGGAAAAGGAAGGTTTTAAGGGCACGGCGGAAGGCACCGAGGTCTTGGATTCTCCTTATCTCTGGAGGCAATTGATTCCAGAGGGTAGGTGCCCCCACAGAGAAGGCCCTCCCCCTGGGGGTCACCAGCCTGCACTGTTTGGCTGATGGCACCCCGAGGAGGCCCTCTCTGTGGGAGCGCACGAGTCGATGGGAGGTCGTCGGTGGCAGCAAAATTTTATTTTATTTTATTTTATTTTATTTTATTTTATTTTATTTTATTTTATTTTATTTTATTTTATTTTATTATTTTATTTTATTTTATTTTATTTTATTTTATTTTATTTATTTATCTGTCAAGCATATATAAGATAACAGGTAAAAGAATAAACATTATTTGAATACATGAAAAGAGTAAGTAAAAAAGGAATATTAGGACAGGGATGGTAGGCACGCTGCTGCACTTATGCACGCCCCTTACAGACCTCTTAGGAATGGGATGAGGTTGACAGTAGACAGTTTAAGGTTAAAGTTTTGGGGGTTTGGGGAAGAAATCACAGAGTCAGGTAGTGCATTCCAGGCATTGACCACTCTGTTGCTGAAGTCATATTTTCTGCAATCTAGTTTGGAGCAGTTTACCTTGAGTTTGTATCTATTATTTGCTCGTGTATTGTTGTGGTTGAAGCTAAAGTAGTCATTGACAGGAAGGACATTGTGGCAGATAATTTGATGTACTATGCTTAGGTCAGACTGAAGTCGGCGTACTTCTAGATTGTGTAAGCCCCAAATTTGGAGTCTGAATCTCCACCAGCGATGATACCAAGCAGAGGTGGCATTCAGCCGGTTCGTACCGGTTCACACGAACCGGTAGCAGAAATCGCCGGTAGGCCTGCCCACCTGCCCCGGCTCTATGCCATCCTATTTAGGCACATTTTTTAGGCCGGACGCATGCACGGAAGGCGCACGCGAGCAAAGCACAAGTGCAGAAGGCTGGGTGCATGTAGGGAAGTCAGGCGTGTGCACGAACCAGGCACGCGTGCACACGAAGTGAGCATGCACATGCGCAGCAAACTGGTAATAACCAGTGGTGAGTTGCTACCGGTTCGCCCCGGTTCGGGCAAACTGGTAGCCGCAGCGGCGGGAGACTCCGCCTACCCGCCCGGATGTCATCAAATACGATCTGCGCATGCTCAGAAGCTTCTGCCCATGTGCAGAAGTGGTGGGCGCGCGAGCGAACCCGTAGCAAAGGTAAGTGAAATCCACCACTTAGGGGTGGGTTCTAAAATTTTTTACTACCGGTTCTGTGGGCGTGGTTTATTTTGTGGGCGTGGTTTGATAGGTCATGTGACAAACAATTCTTTAGGATTTAGCCGAGGTACTGGTCTACCAAGCTTTTAACTGCTTGCAGAGCCGTATTGGAGCGCACTGGTCTACTACCACACTGCCTTTTACCGCCGATCAGCTGTAGGACGGCCCTTTGAAGTGCCATGGCAAGAGTTTAAACAGTTTTATGCCGCTCTGCCACCACCGAGAGCATCGGAAACCGCTTTCAGGCAGCTTGGCCTCAATTGCCAATCTACCACCACCGAGTGGATCAGTTGTAGCCGATCAGTTGGGAGGCTTCTTGGCTTCTCAATTTAAAGCGACGGTGTCTTGTTTTTCCCCCCTCTTCTTTGTCAAGTGAGCCCTGATTTTTTCCTTCTAGCCGATCAGCTGGGACTCGGGAGGCAGCAAATAGATTGGGGGCGGGGCCAGGCAGAGGTGGTATTTGCCGGTTCGCCGAACTACTCAAAATTTCCGCTACCGGTTCGCAAGAACCGGGGAGAACCGGTAGCAACTCACCACTGTCACCACTGGTAATAACATAATGTGAAACCCACCACTGATACCAACCCGCACATTAAGTTTCCCGGGCAGTTGTTGCTCAGCCCTGCCGCTCCTTTGCAAAGGAATAAACCAGTCCTGGGTTCAAATTTGGCTTCCGAGCCCCATCCCTGCAGAGGAGTTTCTTCAATCAGATTTGAAAGAGGGGCGGCAGGGTTTAAAAAAGAGAGAATTTTGTTTGTTGAGCTTAAAAGGGAACCTGGGGTTATTTTTACGCAAATACTCAAGCTGAGTCCCGAACTGATCTCTTTGCTCTGTTGGCAGGAAACAAACAGACATCTGCAAACCTCTTAAAGTCAGCTGATTTGTCTCTTTTTAAGTCTCCCGAACAGGCCACGCATCGATGCATTATCGCTAAGGCGAGATTCGTGCAACAGGTTTCGCCTGTTTATTGAATTAATCCGTTTTGTGGCTCGTGGCCTGAAACCCCTTAACCCTTAAACTAACTTTCCAAGCCTTAGTTTGCAGACTGCCTTTCTCTTCCCTTGCAACTAACCGGGTTAATATCGATCCAATTTGCCTGCTAAAGTTCTTTGCAGTTAGTAGTTCCCGATGGGAATCCGGTCTTGCGGTTACAATTAGCGTTTAATTTTGGGTGCCATAAAGGGATCACTTCCCTCTCCGCAAGAGTTTGCTTTAATGTTAAGAAAATAATATCGCTTTGAAGCATTTCATACGTGATTCAACTTAGTAAAGCAAGCAAAGAAGGGTTCTGGTTTATTTATATTTGATTTTTAGGCAGGCGAGACCTGAGTGGTGGGAAACGGCAAGTATTTGGTGACAAGAATAGAATAGAATAGAATAGAATAGAATAGAATAGAATAGAATAGAATAGAATAGAATAGAATAGAATAGAATAGAATAGAATAGAGTTGGAAGGGACCTTGGAGGTCTTCTAGTCCAACCCCCTGCTCAGGCAAGAGGAGGACAGAATGGAGTTTAGTTCTGTAAGGATGCTAAAATGCAGTTAGGCTACTATCAGTAGAAGTCTGTGCATCTGTGCATCTATTCTACTAACAGTAGAAGTCAGCAAGCATCTGTGCAGGGATACCTGTGGGGCAGGTAGGAGCAATGGTGGGATTCAGCCAGTTCGCATCTATTCGGGAGAACCGGTTGTTAACTTTCTAAACAGTTCAGAGAACCGGTTGTTGGAAGAAATCTTATCTTGTTTCTTTTCCACTTTACAGGGCTAATCCTGTAAGGAACTGAAACATTCTGGTGTTGTTTCTAGCCTAATCTTTATCACCCTGCTTACAGAAACTGCCTCTCTGGTGAACCCTTATTACATTGTAACAGATAAGGCGAAGCGCCCATCGATGTGAGTGACGTTGAGTTGGCCATGCCCACACAGTCACATGACCACCGGGCCACGCCTACCCAGCTGGTCATTAGGGCAGAAAACCAGTTGTTAAATTATTTGAATCCCACCACTGGGTAGGAGGGGTGTCCAAAAATGGCAGGGACAGGTAAAAGAGAAGTAGGGCTGCCACAGCCACCTCCCCTTGCAAAAAAAAAGGGGGAAATCTGGCTGGACATGTCAGCCAACATCCCAACTATATCTTTTTGCAAATAATTATAGTAAATTTATAGTAAATTTAGTAAATTATAGTAAATTTTTAGTAAGGTTGTCAGGGTGCCAATGGTATATTTAGGGAGTTCAACCAATCTCATTGTACATATGTTGTGCACTGACAATAAAGATTTGAATTTGAATTTAATTTGAAAAGTATACATGTAGTATACTCGGCTTACTATCATTCGTTTAGTGACCGTTCAAAGCTCCAATGGCACTGGAAAAAGTGACTTGGCATCCAGTCCTCATACTTACGACTGCTGCAGCCATCCCAGTGATCACAGGATGAAAATTCGGGGCCCTCGAACAATTTGCATATATTTATGTTATTTGCAGCGTCCTGGTGTCATGGAATCACCATGTGCAACTTTCCCGGCCAGCCTCAGAAGCAAAGTCAATAGGGGAAGCCAGATTCACTTAGTGACAGTCACTAAGCGAATCTGGCAAAACCATGGCAAAAAAAGGTTGTAAAACCAGGCCCGACTCACTTAACAACTGCCGTGCTTAGCAATGGAAATTTTGGTTTTAATTTTGTTGATAAATTGAAGAAGACTAGCTGTCTGTTAACCTCGGCTAACAATGTTTTGATGTCATAGCTTGTTGTGGACTTCAACTCCCAGAATTCCTCAGCCGCCATGCTGGGAGTTGACGTCCACGCCTCATAAAGGGAATTCTGGGAGTTGACGTCTACAAATCCAATAAACAATTCTGGGAGTTAAAGTCTGCACATCTTAAAGGGAATTCTGGGAATTGACATCCATATGTTTTAAAGGGAATTCTGGGAATTGACATCTATATGTTTTAAAGGGAATTCTGGGAGTTGAGGTCCACACCTCATAAAGGGAATTCTGGGAATTGAAGTCTACACATCTGATAAAGAATTCTGGGAATTAAAAGCCTGCACATCTTAAAAGGAATTCTGAGGTGCGAAGTCCACAGGTTTTAAAATTCTCAAGTTTGAAAAACACAGCTCTAAGTGAATGCCTCCCGAATGTACTGGACTACGTGTCCCATCTTCCCCGTCAGTAGCTGAGCATTACAATTCCGCAAGGAAAGCCTGGAAGGCATCATGTCCGAATTTGGGTATGTAGGAAGAATTGGAGGGGGGGAAAAAAACACAGTTTGTGATTTGTAACTGCGCATTGGTAATTTGCATGCCGGCTGGGGAATTCTGGGAGTTAAAGTCCACAAGTCATAAAGTTGCTGTCAGCGTTTCGATGCTGGCATAGAGAGCAGAGAGAGAGAGAGAGAGAGAGATAAGCTCTGAACTTTTGCCTGCTAAATCCCTTGATGTCGAGTTGTCGTGGAAATGAAGGGGGGGAGACATTCCTGGGAAATGACGAGACAAGAAGTCTGAAGAATGACTTGGAAGATAGCCAATGAGAAGCAGAGATTTGGGGATCGGAAAGGGAGGGATTGGGGGGAAAAGGTCAGTCTTGTCCGCATCGAGTCATGATCCGGTGGCTGTGCTCAATTAAAGAAAAGATTTCCTAAAAGATTGGCAGTTTGGAAATTCATTTTATTTTGAGATAGCATCGAAGTCTGACAGATGCCAAGTTTGAAGACCCCTGGCCCAGAGAGAAATGCCTGAAAACATTTTCTCTTGTGCATTTTGTTGTCCTCTTCCTGTTTTCCCACAGTTTGAATATTTGATGATTGTCATATCAGGGCTGGGAGCTGACATTTTATCAAAAACGCCCTTGTGCATCATAAACCAAGCAGTTAATGAGCAATTGATTCTGCCTGATAGGGCTAAATTGTTAAATAAACTATCGGGCCACTGCAATCTTGACATTTGCTTACTTTGCAAGCAAGAGTCAAGGAGAAGTTTCCAGACTTCAGTTTATCACAATCCTGATTAAAAAAGGAACAAGTGTCTTGATGCTGAATGAGGGTACAAACTCCAAGGTGCAAACGAAACAAACAAAACAAAAATTACGAACTGTTTTTCTCTCCAATTCTTCTTACATACCAAATCCAGACATGGCTTTCTTTGTGGATTTATAATACTCAGCTGCTGATGGGAGAAGACGGGACATGTAGTCCAGTACATTTGGGAGGCATCCACTTAGAGCTGTCTTTTTCAAACTTGGCAATTTTAAAACCTGTGGACTTCAACTCCCAGAATTCCTTTCAAGATGTGTTTATTTCAGCTCCCAGAATTCCCTTTCAGAGATGTAGACTTCAACTCCCAGAATTCCTTTTAAGACATTTAGACTTCAACTCCCAGAATTCCCTTTCAGACATGTAGACTTCAACTCCCAGAATTCCCTTTTAGATGTATTTATTTCAACTCCCAGAATTCTCTTTAAGGTCTGTTTATTTCAACTCCCAGAATTCTCTTTAAGGTCTGTTTATTTCAACTCCCAGAATTGCCCTTTAGACATATTTATTTCAACTCCCAGGATTCCCTTTAAGACATGTAGACTTCAACTCCCAGAATTCCCCAGCCTGGCTGAGGAAATCCCCATATCTTAAAATGGCCAAGTTTGAAAAACTAGGACAGAGCTAGACTAGCTGATGCACCAAAGATGGTCTGGTGAAAATTCAGTGTTAGATTTTTGGGGAGGTGAGTGACCCATAGCTGGGAACACCCCCTTATGCTTCTGATTCCCACAATTTCTAGGCTCTAGTAGCAAAAGGATGGATGGATCCAGTAGGCCCCAATTCACTGCCTTAGTGTTCCCATCTGTGAAATGGGATATATTAGTTGGGGTATCCATAGGCTAGGATAAAAAAATGTTAGGTAGGGTTGACTGAAATAATGCAAGTGAACTTCTGCCTGTGGTTATGGTGGTGTGAAGATAAGGGCCATGGGGAGGAGGGGGGTGTATTACCAAAGTGGCCATTTTGACTTTTTTGACCTCCTCCTGGACACTCCAGAGTTCAACCAATGGCAGTTTTTTTGCCTCTGGCCAAATGGCAGCACTGCGGTGAATAAAAACATACAAAAACTACGTTCTTGCATCAATGAATATTTTGCATACTTATCCCTGCTAGCTGGTGGAGTAACATGTTTCCTAATTTGAGCTTTGGGATTTATTTTGACCTCAAGCGATGCAAAAGCCTGTTCCCCGGTAATTTATGTCTTCATTTCATGTCTTCATTTAGATTGGTACAGTCACCTATTTTGTCAATAATTACAAATAACAGCAAGAATACAGAGTACAGAATAATAGAGTTTGGAAAGGAGGGACCTTGTAGGTCATCTAGTCCAACCCCCTTCCTCCATCGGGAGGCCTACCGTTTCAGACAAGTAACCATCCCGAACAAGGGTCCCTTCTTCAGTGATTTTATTGTTTTGCTTAGGTTGATTAGTTTTAATTGCGTTTGCTTTTAATTGCATGTAAACACCTGGGACCTGGTGCTCATTAAGGAAGTCTGTAAATCAGGGGTGGGCCGCTGGGGGTTCGGGAGAACCTCTAGCTAAGATTCCGTGCAATTCGGAGAACCCTCAAATCCTAGCTGGCCCTTCCCACCCCACCCCGCCCCTCCCAAGGGTCTCCACATGGCCCGTTTTGCTTGCAGGTAAGTGCAGGGCGTTCGCCGAGGCTCGGGGAGGGCAAAAAGCAGGCCTACCAGAAGTTCGGCCTGTTTCCGACCTCCAGAGGGCCCCTGGAGCCTGGGGAGGCCGTTTTCATCCTCCCAGAGGCTTGAGGAAAGCCTCCGGAGCCCGGGGAGGGCAAAAATGCCCCTCCCCGCCACCGCCGTGGTGCAGGAGGCTGACTAGTCCACGCCCACCATGGCCACGCCCGCCCAGCAATTGGGTAGAGAACCCCTTGCTAACATTTTTGAAGCCCCCCCCCCCGGTGTAAATATAATAAGAGCGGAGCTAACAGATTGTGCATTTAGATCACAGCTTGGCGATATCTGAGCTTGTGTGAGGGCAGAGGAGAATCATTGCAAATAAAGAATTATACTTCGTAATTTTGAGCGGCTTCAGACTGAGGATTTCAGTAGAAAAACTCGCGAAAGGCAAGGCTCCATAGAATTGTGCAAAACCACCCCCCCCCCCCATTCAAATCAATGCTGTTCCCATTTTACAGAATGGAAGACCAAGTCACTCCGGGAGCGAGACAAGCCGTCTTTAAAGTTGATCAAGAAATACAGGATGGTCCTCGCCTTACAACCGTCCGTTTAGTGACCGCTCAAAGCTACAACGGCACTGAAAAAAGTGACTTACGACTTACATTTTTCACACTTAACAACCGTTGCAGCATCCCCGGTGGGCACGTGCTCAAAATTCATGCACGTTTAGCCACTGACTCACAGTTATGGCGGTTGCAGCGTCCCAGGTTCATGTGATCGCCTTTTGCAAACTTCTGACAAGCAGAGTCAACAGGGAAGCCAGCTTCGCTTAACGACCGTGTTACTAACTTAATGACTGCAGAGATTTGCTTAACAACGGTGGCAAGAAAGGTCGTAAAATGGGACAAAACTTGAACAACTTAAACACTTTGTTTAGCGATGGAAATTTTGGGTCGACAAAGATGATCACATGAAACGGCAAATGTCATAAATATGAGCCAGTAGTCAAGTATCTGAATTTTGATCAGGCAAATAGTCATAAATGTGCTGCAATGGTCATAAATGTGAAAAATGGTTATATTTCACTTTTTTCAGTGCCATTGTAACTTTTAACAGTCACTAAATGAACTGTTATAAGTTGAGGACTACCTGTATGTAGCAGTGTTTCCCAGCTTGGAGAACTTTAAGATGGGTGAACTTTGACTCCCAGAATCCCCCAACCAACCTTCCCAGGATTTCTGGCCAACAAATGTTAGCTGGGGAATTCTGGGAGTTGAAGGCCACGAAGGTTAACTGGGGAATTCTGGGAGTTGAAGGCCACAAAGGTTAACTGGGGAATTCTGGGAGTTGAAGGCCACAAATGTTAACTGGGGAACTCTGGGAGTTGAAGGCCACAAATGTTAACTGGGGAATTCTGGGAGTTGAAGGCCACAAAGGTTGGCAGGGGAATTCTGGGAGTTGAAGGCCACAAATGTTAACTGGGGAATTCTGGGAGTTGAAGGCCACAAAGGTTGGCAGGGGAATTCTGGGAGTTGAAGGCCACAAATGTTAACTGGGGAATTCTGGGAGTTGAAGGCCACAAAGGTTGGCAGGGGAATTCTGGGAGTTGAGGGCCACAAATGTTAACTGGGGAATTCTGGGAGTTGAAGGCCACAAAGGTTGGCAGGGGAATTCTGGGAGTTGAAGGCCACAAATGTTAACTGGGGAATTCTGGGAGTTGAAGGCCACAAAGGTTGGCTGAGGAATTCTGGGAGTTGAAGGCCACAAATGTTAACTGGGGAATTCTGGGAGTTGAAGGCCACAAAGGTTGGCTGAGGAACTCTGGGAGTTGAAGGCCACAAAGGTTAACTGGGGACCTCTGGGAGTTGAAGGCCACAATTATTAGCTGGGGAATTCTGGGAGTTGAAGTCCTCCCATCTGAAAGTTGTCAAGGATACACAGATTCACACCATCAACTCTAAGGATCAACAAGCTGCAACATTTGAACAATTGAATAATTGAACAATTCAAGTGTTGGTCATAACCCCTTTCTCTCTCCTGCCTTCCCAGTGGAAGAACAAAACCCATCGTTCTGGAATCAACTGGGAGATAAAGCCGTTCGGAAAGCGAGCCAGTTACAATACCGCAACTACAAGGCCAAGAACCTCATCCTCTTTCTGGGAGATGGTGAGTAGTTACTCCAGGGTGAAGCTTAACCAGGCTGGAGAGGTTGCTGAATCAGAATTATTATAATATTATAACTATAATAATAATAATAGTAATAGTAATAGTAATAATAATAATAATAATAATAATAATAATAATAATAATAATAATAATAATAATAATAATAATAAGAAGAAGAAGAAGAAGAAGAAGAAGAAGAAGAAGAAGAAGAAGAAGAAGTTAATCTTTGGTGAGATTCTCAGCCTTTGAAGCTGGTTAATATCTCAGCAGCTCGAGTCCTAACCAAGGACCTATTATTATTATTATTATTATTATTATTATTATTATTATTATTATTATTATTATTATTATTATTATTATTATTATTATTATTATTATTATTATTATTATTATTTTCTTGGCTTTTCTCTCTCTTTCTTCATATGAAATTATTGGAGCATTTGGTTTTCTCCTTCAAGTGGCTGTAGAAATCTCGCTTCCCCACTCAAGATTTTCCCAACTCAGCGCAATGATGTCAACATTGCAAGAAAAAAAAACTTTCTTCATTTGTTTTTAATCCCCTGATCCAACCAGGTTATTATGTTCATTGAGGGTGAACAAATGGAATTAAATGAAAACTATATCTTTCCCTTGTCCGTTTTGCTTTGAAAATGTAGGAAAGGAATGAGAGAATAATAGAGTTGGAAGGGACCTTGGAGGTCTTCTAGTCCAACCCCCTGCTTAGGCAGAAAACTCTAAACCATTTCAGACGAATAGTTGTCCAATCTCTTCTTAAACACTTCCAGAGTTGGAGCAATCACAACTTCTGGTGGCAAGCTGTTCCACTGATTAATTGTCCTCAGTGTCAGGAAATTTCTCCTTAATTCCAGGTTGCTTCTCTCCTTGATTAGTTTCCATCCATTAATTCTTGTCTTGCCTTCAGGGGCTTGGAGAATAGCTGGACTCCCTCTTCTTTGGGGCAGCCCCTGAGATATATGAACACTGATGTCATGTCACCCTTCACTCTTAGTCCTTCACTCTTCACTAGACTAGCCATGGTCAGTTCTTGCAACCGTTCTTCATATGTTTTAGCCTCCAGTTCCCTAATCATCTTTATTGATCTTCTCTGCACTCTTTCCAGAGTCTCCACATCTTTTTTATATTGTGGCGAGCAAAACTGGATGCAGTATTGCAAGTGTGATCTTAGCACACTTATAAAGTGATACTAACACATGTGATCTTGATTCTATCCTTCTGTTGATGCAGCCTAGAACTATTGTACATGGCTGGCTCATATTTAAGTGATTGTCTGCTAGGACTCCAAGATCCCTCTCGCAGTTACTACTATTGAGCCAGGTGCCACCTAATCTGTAGTACCTGTGCATTTGGCTTTTCTTTTCTAAGTGTAAAACCTTCGCTTTTCTCGACATTGAATTTCATTTTGTTTGGATAGGACCCATTGTTCAAGTCTGTCAAGATCTTTTTGGATCCTGAGCTTGTCTTCTGGCGTGTTGGCTGTTCCTGCCAGTTTACTATCATCTGCAAATTTGATGAGTTCCCCTTCTATTCCAGCATCTAAATCGTTTATGAAGATGAAGTTACGGGAGCTTCCCCGTTACTCCCGTGTTACACTTCTCCTGCACGAGCTGCACTGGTTACCAGTGATCCTCCGGATGCACTTCAAGGTGCTGGTGCTTACCTATAAAGCCCTTCATGGCATGGGCCTGGGGTACTTGAAGGAGCACCTACTGCCTGCCTCTCACCAACCAGCGCGCTCACATAGGGCAGCCCTCCTCGGGGTGCCGTCGACCAAGCAATGTCGGCTGATGGCGCCTAGGATGCGGGCGTTCTCGGTGAGCGCGCTGACCCTCTGGAATTCCTTACCCACCGAGCTCCGAACGGCTCCCAACCTCCGCTCCTTCCGCAAGGACCTAAAGACATGACTTTTTAAACAACTCATCTGATCTGTGGGGGGTTTTAATTGGTTTTAATATGGGTTTTAAACTGTGGGATTTTAATTATGCTAAATTAATTATATATTTTTTTTATTGTTCTTCGGTTTTTAACCTTTTGTGAACTGCCCCAAGTTGTTCGGGAGAAAGGCGGCATATAAATTTAACTAAATAAATAAATATTGGATCAATCAGGGACTTTGCTGAGATCGACGGGAGGTGCCCTCTACTACCACAGTCAAACCTAGACTGTGGGGTCCTAACTGGACCGTCTGGCAGCGGGGCTATTGGTGGCGATTCTGGAGCCCCAAAATCACACATCCGTTTCACTGCAGCATCAACTTCTGTACCCCACTGCTTACGTCCCTCCATTTAGATGTAGTACCATCAGGGCCGGATTTTCCTATAGGCTAACTAGGCTTCAGCCTAGGGCCTCAAGATCAAGAGGGGGCCTCAAGATCAAGAGAGGCCTACATTCAAATTGTTAGCAAAATTAAAATTACACTTTCACTATAGGTGAAAGAGCCTCATAAGTGGAATAGCCTAGGGCCTCTTTTCATCTAAATCCGGCCCTGAGTACCATTAAGAACTACTCATTGAGTACGGTTTGTCAGCCAGTTACGAATCTATCTGGTGGTGATGCTGTCTATCCCACATTTTACTAGCTTACCAAGAAGTAGGTTGTGATCTACTAGTACTTCAAGTTCCAGGACTCCGATGCCTGTACACTAATGCTCAAAGTATGAGGAACAAAATGTGGAGAACTTGAAGTCCTACTACATGAGGGCAGAGACGGCATTTTTGCTGTTACCGAAACTTCATGGTATGAAACCCAAGTCTGGAACGTACTGCTAGGAGGATTTAACTTGTTCAAAAGAAACAGATCTAACAAAAGAGGAAAGGGAGTTGCATTAACTACTGAAATGCAAAAATAAAATCAAGGATGAAAATATTTATATACATAGATAGTCCTCGGCTTATGACCACAATTTTTTTTTTTTTTAATTTGATTTATATGCCGCCCTTCTCCGGAGACTCGGGGCGGCTTACAATGCGTTAAGCAATAGCCTTCATCCTTTTGTATATTTATACAAAGTCAGCTTATTGCCCCCACAAACTGGGTCCTCAATTTACCTACCTTAGAAAGGATGGAAGGCTGAGTCAACCTTGACCCTGGTGAGATTCGAACCTGCAGTAAATTGCAGGCAGCTGTGTTAATAACAGGGTGCGTAACCACTGTACTATCAAGGCTCTTAATTGAACCCAGCCAACTCTAGAAAGAGTGCAGGGAAGAGCAACAAAGAGGATCAGGGGGTCTGGAGGCTAAACAGTACCATCGACGGTTGCAGGAATTGGATATGTCTAGTTTAATGAAAAGAAGAACCAGGGGAACAAGAAAGCAGTCTTCCAAAATTTGAGGGGCTGCCACAAAGAAGAGGGGGTCGGCTTGAGACAGACCCCAATTTGCTTCACTCAACAGGGGCTGACTCAGGGGGTCAAAAAGGAAGAGCTGATTGGCCGAGTATCGCTTGCAGGAATTAATTATTGGATGGGCTCAAGCTAAGATCAAGGTGAAAAAGGGGAACCAAAACAGCCGCCAGGAGCCCAGGATGGTTGGCATCCAAGGGACAAGGCAAGGTTTGGATGCGGAAACTAATCAAGGAGAGAAGCAACCTGGAACTGAGGAGAAATTTCTTGACAGTGAGAACAATTAACCAGTGGAACTACTTGCCTCCAGAAGTTGTGGGGGCTCCATCACTGGAGTTTTTTAAGAAGAGATTGGACAACCAGTTGTCTGAAATGATATAGGGTCTCCTGCTTGAGCAGGGGGTTGGCCTAGATGACCTCCAAGGTCCCTTCCAGCTCTATTCTGATTGATTGATTGATTGGTGGCTTTAAATGAAACTAGAATTTCAGATTCTCCGAAATATTTAATATCTCTTGCTGAGTCTTCCTATTGTAGTAGCAACATTTCTTGGTTTGTTAAAGAAGGAAGCTGAGATTTCAGCCAGAATGTTCGTAATAGGTTTCCCGCCGGTTCAGGAAATTTTTTCCATCAAAGAACACAAAGGCAACCGTAAAAACCAAGGATCTCACAACGCCCCAGGAGATCACCAAAAAATCTACCAGTTGCACTGTGTTATATACTCAGCATCCCTGATTTTAATCTTGAGTAGTTTTTCCCCACCCACCCCACTTATGAATTATGATTAGAAAACCACCAGGATTCCTTCCAACTGTGTTATTTTGTTATCTCCTGCCTTCGGCAGCGGGTTGGACTCAGGGGTGGGTTCTAAATTGTTTTACTACTGGTTCTGTGGGCGTGGCTTATTTTGTGGGTGTGGCTTGATGGTCATGTGATAGTGGGTGTGGCTTGATGGTCATGTGACTGGGTAGGCGTAGTCAACTCATTGTCACTCACGTCAAGGGCAGTCATAGTTTTTTGACCACGCCCCTTGTTCCTTCCTCTCAGCCCCAGTTTCGACTCAGTCGGCCTGAGAGAAACAACTCTAGCAGGTCTGGCTTTCAATCATTGTCTTTTCGATTATCTCAGAGTCACTGTGGGTTTTTTGACCAAACAATTCTTTAGGATTTAGCAGAGGTTCTGGTCTACCAGGCTTTTAACTGCTTGCAGAGCCGTACTGGTCTACCCATTTGTTTTTCGAGCGCACTGGTCTACCACCACCCTGCCTTTTACCGCTGATCAGCTGTAGGGCGGCCCTTTGAAGCGCCGCGGCAAGAGTTTAAACATTTTTTGGCCGCTCTGCCACCACTGAGAGCATTGGAAACCACTTTCAGGTAGCCTGGCCTCAACTGCCAATCTACCACTATCGAGCGGTTTACAAGGAGCGGATCAGTTCTAGCCGATCAGTTGGGAGGTTTCTTGGCTTCTCAATTTAAAGCGACGGTGTCTTGTTTTTTTTTTCTCTTCTTTGTCAAGTGAGCCCTGATTTTTTCCTTCTAGCCGATCAGCTGGGATTCGGGAGGCAGCGAATAGATTGGGGGCAGGGCCAGGCAGAGGTGGTATTTACCAGTTCTCCAAACTACTCAAAATTTCCACTACCGGTTTGCAAGAACCGGGGAGAACCGGTAGCAACCCACCACTGGTTGGACTAGAAGACCTCCAAAGTCCCTTCCAACTCTGTTATTATGTATTCTGCGTATTATATTCCTAGGAAATAGAGTGGTTGGGGTTTTTTTGTGTGTGTATTGTTGGCAAAATGCAAATACAGTATGTCACAGAAGTGAATACACCTCCTCACATTTTGTAAATATTTAAGTATATCTTTCCATGGGACAACACTGAAGAAATGACACTTGGCTACAGTCTAAAGTAGTGAGTACACAGTACTCACTTTTTGTTGCCAGCAGTTTAGACATTGATGGCTGTGTTTTGCGTTAATTTGAGGGGACAGCACACTTACCCTGTTATACAAGTTGTGTACTCACTACTTTACACTGAAGCCAAGTGTCATTTCTTCAGCGTTGTCCCATGAAAAGATATACTTAAATATTTACAAAATGTGAGGAGGTGTATTCACTTCTGTGATAGACTGTAAATACGTTTATTTCCTCCCGAATTTGCTTCTGCTATAGATTTTGCCACTTGTGGGTGTGAAAGAGGCTGCAATGCAGGGGTGGGTTTCAACATTTTTTTACTGCCGGTTCTGTGGGCGTGGCTTGGTGGGCATGGCAGGGGAAAGATACTATAAAATCTCCAATCCCACCCCACTCCAGGGGAAGGTTACTGCAAAATCCCCATTTCCTCCCGATCAGCTGGGACTCGGAGGCAGAGAATAGATGGGGGCGGGGCCAGTCAGAATGTTTACTACCGGTTCTCCGAACTACTCAAAATTTCCGCTACCGGTTCTCCAGAACTGGTCCGAACCTGCTGAAACCAACTTCTGCTGCAATGTTGGTTTGTGCAGGAGCAACCAAGGGAGGACAGGAGAGGGGGTGACGAGGTGACCTCCACGCAGGTTGATATTTGCACGGGTTGATGGAGCAGATTCTTTTTCCCCTTAGAAGGAACGGTTGTTGCAGACCGAAGTAGGGTCTAATTCAGCCCCGCAGGTTTTCTCATGCCGAGTTTCTCTCCCTGGCAGGGATGGGCATCCCCACCATCACAGCCACTCGCATCCTGAAGGGGCACATGCAGAACCCGGTGACTCCAGAATCACCTCTAAGTATGGACGCTTTTCCCTACGTGGCCCTTTCCAAGGTAGGAAAACGACGGTTTTATTAGTGGACGGGAAACTTGTCTTTCCCTGCCCTTAAAAGTTCTTGGGACATAAATAAGATGGTCAGATCAGATGAGATGATGATAAGACAAGACAAGACGATGATGGGATGGGATGGGATGGGATGGGAAGGAAAGATGAGGGGATGGGATGGGAAGGGATGAGACGAGAAGGGATGGGATGAGAAGAGAAGTGATGAAGGGAAGGGAAGATGAAGGGATGGGATGGGAAGGGAAGGGATGAAATGAGATGAGATGAGATGAGATGATGAGATGAGATGAGATGAGATGAGATGAGATGAGATGAGATGAGATGAGATGGGATGGGATGGGATGGGATGGGATGGGATGGGATGGGATGGGATGGGATGGGATGGGATGGGATGGGATGGGATGGGATAAGAAGAGATGAAGGGAAGGGGAGGGGAGGGGAGGGAAGGGAAAGGAAGATGAAGGGATGGGATGGGAAGGGAAGGGATGAGATGAGAAGAGATGAGAAGGGATGGGATAAGAAGAGTTGAAGAGAAGAGAAGGGAAGGGAAGAGAAGAGAAGGGAAGATGAAGGGATAGGATGGGAAGGGAAGGGATGGGATGGGAAGGGATGAGACGAGATGAGAAGAGAAGAGATGAAGAGAAGAGGAGAGAAGAGAAGGGAAGGGAAGGGAGGGGAGGGTAAGGGAAGGGAAGGGCAGATGAAGGGATGGGATGCAATGGGATGGGATGGGATGGGATGGGATGGGAAGGGAAGGGAAGGGAAGGGAAGGGAAGGGATGAGACGAGAAGGGAAGGGAAGGGAAGAAAAGGGAAGGGAAGGGAAGATGAAGGGATGGGATGGGAAGGCAAGGGATGAGAAGAGAAGAGAAACGAAGGGAAGGGGAGGGAAGGGAAAGAAAGATGAAGGGATGGGATGGGACAGTAATTCAATATGATAGGATGCTCTCAATCGTCCCTCCCTCTATAGAAAGTGGTAAGGACAGGGGAAAGAAGTTGTACTTTTCTCATTCGGCGTAGAAAATTTGGTGCTCAATTGTGGTCACATGTCGAGGACTATCTGTATTCTGCAATTTTCCTGAAGCCATAAAGGAGAGAGAGCTGTTTTGAACCGGGTCTCCCTGGGCCTCTTATACCCCACAGTAGGGCTGTTTTCTTTCTCCTTTGCTCCTCTCCCCGCCGTGCCCCTCAACCTGGAGAACCTGCTTTGAGACGCTGGGAACATGAATACTTGGGGCTGACCCTCTTGCTTTGTGCAGACCTACAACGTGGACCGCCAAGTGTCCGACAGCGCGGGAACGGCCACTGCCTACCTCTGTGGGGTGAAGGCCAACTACAGAACCATCGGTGTGAGTGCCACCGCCCAGTATAAACAGTGCAATACAACCAAGGGCAACGAAGTCATTTCGGTCCTGAAGCGGGCTCAGCTGGCGGGTAAGGATCAGAGGATGGGAAGGGGGGAATTTGGAGTTGGTGAACTTAAAATATTAATCCTTCACTTTCACTTTCACTTTCGCTTTCGCTTTTGCTTTCACTTCCGTTTCTGCTTCCGCTTTTGCTTTCGCCTTAACCTTCACCTACACCTTCACTTTCACTTTCACGTACACCTTCACTTTCACTTTCACTTTCACCTACACCTACACTTTCACCTACATTTTCACTTTCACCTACACCATCACTTTCACCTACACCTACACTTTCGCTTTCACCTACACCTTCATTTTCACCTACACCTTCACTTTCACCTACATCTTCGCTTTCACTTTCATGTACACCTTCACTTTCACTTTCACCTACACCTACACTTTCACCTACATTTTCACTTTCACCTACACCATCACTTTCACCTACACCTACACTTTCGCTTTCACCTACACCTTCATTTTCACCTACACCTTCATCTTCACTTTCACCTACATCTTCGCTTTCACTTTCACGTACACCTTCACTTTCACTTTCACTTTCACCTACACCTACACTTTCACCTACATTTTCACTTTCACCTACAGCATCACTTTCATCTACACCTACACCTACACCTTCACTTTCACCTACATCTTCGCTTTCACCTACACCTTCACTTTCACCTACATCTTCACTTTCACTTCTTACACCTACACTTTCACCTACATTTTCACTTTCACCTACACCTTCACTTTCATTTACACCTGCACTTTCAATTACACTTGCACCTACACCTGTACTTTCACTTCCACTCTCACTTTCATTATTGCATGCACACCAAATTTTTGTATGCTAGAATGGAGAGGATGGAATTACGCAAGCCACACAGGTAGTCCTCGACTTACAACCATTTGTTTAGGAGCCGTTCAAAGGTACAACGGCACTGAAAAAAAGTGACGTATGACTTTTTCACGCTTACGACCGTTGCCGCATCCCTGTGCTAATGTGATCGAAATTAGGACGCTTGGCCGCTAACTCGTATTTATGACGGTCGCAGTGCCCCAGGGTCACGGGATGCCCTTTTTGCGCCCTTCTGACAATCAAAGTCAATGAGGAAGCCGGATTCGCTTAACAACCGTGTAACTAACTTAACACCTGCAGTGATTCAATTAACAATCGTGGCAAGAAAGGTTGTAAAATGGGTCAGAGCTCACTCAACAACTGACTCGCTTAGCAACAGAAATATTTGGGGCTCCATTGTAGTCAGAAGTCGAGGACTGCCTGGACTCATTTATCTTTCTGGTTTCAATGCCTGTTTCATCTGAATTGGGGTGGGTTTCACTTACCTTTGCTACAGGTTCACTCGTGCGTGCACCAGTGGTGGGTTTCAAATTTTTTTACTACCAGTTCTGTGGGCGTGGCTTGGTAGGTGTGGCAGGGGGAGGATACTGTAAAATCTCCATTCCTTCCCCAATCCAGGGGAAGGTTACTGCAAAATCCCCATTTCTTCCCGATCAACCGGGACTGGGGAGGCAGAGAATAGATGGGGCCAGTCAGAATTTTTACTACCGGTTCTCCGAACTACTCAAAATTTCCGCTACCGGTTCTCCAGAACTGGTCAGAACCTGCTGAAACCCATCTCTGGCGCGCACACTGGCTTTACTCACGCACCCCGTCTGTGCGTGCACAGAAGCTTCTGCGCACGTACAGAACTTATTTGATGACGTCCGGATGGGTGCTACCGGTTTGCCCGAACCAGGGTGAACCGGTAGCAACCCACCACTGATCTGAATGCATTATTTTCACTTCGCCTCTCGGTCATTCGGCTGCTTTCACATACTCTGGGTGTTTCCATCCCCTTTCGGGCTGATTGTGTGAACGTCCCTTTCTTTCTTCCTCCATCGCAGGAAAGTCCGTGGGGATTGTGACCACCACGCGAGTCCAGCACGCTTCCCCGGCTGGCAATTACGCCCACGTGGTCAGCCGAAGCTGGTATAGCGACGCCAACCTGCCTCAGTCCGCGCTCGAGGGGGGCTGCAAGGATATTGCACTGCAACTCATCGAAAACGTGAACCTCACGGTAAGTCGGAGGAGCCGGAAACCTTGAAGCCTTGTTCGAGAACCCTTCTTTTTTTTTATATATATATATATAAAATTAAGTTGTATTAATTTTCTACTATGACATTTAATTAGTGCTTAATAAACATCGTATTGTCTGGGTTGTTTTGTTTGCTGAACAATACAAATTATATTCCTAACCTTCACCCCGCTTTTTTCCCAGCCGTCGATAAAATAAATTCCATGTTTGGTAGCATTCTGTCTCTTCTTTCTGTTTGATCTTCGATGGAAGTCTGTCTGTCCATTTCTGCGCAATCCAATATCTTCTTAATTATCTCTTCATCGAGTGCAGGGGTTTCAAACTTAAGGCCTGCGGGCCGCATCCGGCCTGCAATGTGGTCGGATCCAGCCAGGGGTGAAATGTAAAGTTTGTTCTGTGGGCGTGGCTTGGTGGGGTGGGGGGGTAATGTGACTGGGTGGGCGTGACCAATTCTTTTTTTTTTTAAACTTTTCAAAGCATTTTTTCTAATGCTTTGAAAAGCCTCTCTGCCGATCAGGCAACTCAGCTGGGATCGTCAGAGACTTTTCAAAGCATTTTTTTTAACCATCTCTTCGGCCAAGAGGTTGCAGAAAAAAAATGCTTTGAAAAGCCTCTGACGATCCCAGCTGAGCCGCGCGATCATCAGAGGCTTTTTTTTTTTTTTCTTTTAAAAGCATTTTTTCATCGGAAGAGGTTGTAGAAAAAATGCTTTTAAAAGTAAAAAAAAAAGTGCCTCTGATGATCGTGCGGCTCAGCTGGGCATGGGGGGGCGCAGGGATTTTTGCTACCGGTTCTCCGACCCACCCGCCGCCATCGCTACCGGATCGGGCGATCCGGTCCGAACCGGGAGCATTTCACCCCTAGATCCAGCCTGCGGGACAGTCCTGGTCTACCCAATGCGAAGAGGGAAACATGCCAGCAGTTTGGGGACTGGTGTCAAGCAGGCCACGCCCACCCAGTTGGCCACACCCACCCAGTCACTCATGCCCAGCCATCGCGCCTCCCCCCGAGGTCAAACATAACCCTGATGCGAAACTCAATGAAATTTAATTCGATCTAGTGGTATTTCTTCTTTTTTCCAATGCTGTGCAAATACAATCCTCGCCGCTGTTAATGCATGCAATATTAAATATACACTTTGTTGATCAAACTTTTCTGGTACTATGCCTATAATGTTTTTTGCACACTGTCTTTTCCTTGGCAGGTGGTCCTGGGTGGGGGCAGGAAATACATGACTCCTAGAGACACCCCAGACCCCGAATACCCCACCCAAAGCTCCGCCAAAGGGACCCGTAAAGACAAGAGGAACCTAATTGAGGAATGGCTCCGAGCTTCGCCGGTAAGTGTCAGTTCTTTTCCTGCCTCTTCTCCAACTCTGGCGCCCTCCATTTGTGGCGGAACTACAAATCTCAAACTTTCTCTAGCGGAATGGGAGTTGCAGGTAGTCCTCGGCTTACAACCGTTCGGTTAGGGACCCTTCCAAGTTACACCACTACTGACAACAAGGGACATGACCAGAGGTGGGCTTCCCTTCCCTTCCCGCTTGGCTCGCACACATTTATTTATTCATTTATTTTATTTTATTTAAATTTGTATACCGCCCTTCTCCTAGTGGACTCAGGGCGGTGCACAGCCAAGTAAAAAAACATTTCAATACAAAATTTAAAAATTTAAAAGAATTATACAACTTTGGCCGAAAATTTAAAAACCTCACAACTAAAACCCATTAGACAATTAAAAATCTAATATCTCAAAAACAGGGGGGGGGAGGGTTTCACACCAGCCCTGCTTGATGGAAAAGAAAAGTTTTTAGGGCACGGGGAAAAGCCCGGAGATCTGGTATCCTTCGTATCTCCGGGGGCAAATCGTTCCAGAGGGCAGGTGCTGCCACAGAGAAGGCAAACCTCCCCCTGGGGGTCGCCAGTCGACACTGCCTAGCTGACGGCACCCTGAGGAGTCCCTCTCTGTGGGAGCGTACTGGCCGGTGGGAGGCTCTTGGCGGCAGAAGGCGGTCCCGCAAATACCCAGGTCCAATGCCATGGAGCGCTTTAAAGGTGGTAACCAGTACCTTGAAGCGCACCCGGAAGTCCACCGGAAGCCAATGCAGCTCACGCAGGAGAGGCGTCACATGGGAGCGCCCCCTCGCTCCCATAATCCCCCGCGCGGCCGCATTCTGCACCAGCTGGAACCTCCGGGTGCTCCTCAAAGGGAGCCCCATGTAGAGAGCATTGCAGTAGTCCAGGCGGGAGGTGACGAGGGCATGAGTGACTGTGCATAAGGAGTCCCGATCCAGAAAGGGACGCAACTGGCGAATCAGGCGGACCTGATGAAAAGCCCCCCTGGCCACGGCCGTCATATGCTCTTCTAAAGACAGCCGTGCATCCAGGAGGACATCCAAGTTGCGAGCCCTCTCCGTGGGGGCCAGTAACTCGCCCCAATAGCCAGCGATGGCGCCAGCTGGCTATATCGGGATGCCGGAAGCCACAGCCACTCGGTCTTGGAAGGGTTGAGTCGAAGCCTGTTACTCCCCATCAAGATCCACATCTCCTGTGTGCATGCGTACGGCCTTCTGCACATGATCTTTGCTTGTGGATTACGTCCGGGTGGGTGGGCGGAGCCTCCCACAGTCACCGCTACCAATTCGCCCGAACCGGACAGAACCGGCTGAATCCCACCTCTGGACATGACTCGCACAGCATTCCTGCGGTCACGTGATCAAAATTCGGACACTTGGCAAGTGACTCGGCATCCCTAGGGTCATGTGATTTGACAACTGTTTCACACTTATGACGGTTGCAGTATCCCAGGGTCACGTGATTCCCTTTGGCGACCTTCCCATGAGCAAAGTCAGTGGGGAAGCCGGATTCCCTTAACAACCGTGTGACTAATTTAACAACCACAGTGATCCAGTTAACAAATGTGGAAGAAAGGTTGTAAAATGGGACAAAACTCCGTTAAGAAATGTCTCGCTTAGCAACACAAACTTTGGGCTCCATTAAGGTCATAAGGCGAGGCCTACCTGTAAATGCAAGTGCTCCAAATTGCGGCCACGTGACCGGAGGGGGAGGCAGACATCGGAATTTAGAACTAGGTGGAACATCGCTTTTGGGTGATCTGTCGTAACTTCAAATGGTCACTAAGTGTCCGTCCTAAGTCAAGGACTATCTATAAAGCATGATTTGCACCAAGCTGAGAAAGCTTCTCGTGACACTCAAGAGAAAACAGGGGGAGACTTAGAGGCCACATTTTGTCTGTAGCATTTAGCCTCGGACAGGGGTGTCTATGAGGAAAAATTTCTCAAGCTTGGCCCCTTTAAGACGTACGGACTTCAACTCCCAGAATTCCCCAACCAGCATGGGGGAATGGCTGAGGAATTCTGGGAACTGAAGTCCACACGTCTTAAAGGGACCGAGGTTGGAAAACCCTGCTGTTATTGAAAAAAAAATTAAGATGGCTGCAGGTAGAGCTTCAACTGTACCGTGATGCCCACCATTATGACTTTTTTGACCTAACTTGCACCCACCTCCACCCCTGGGGGGTCTCTCTCACCAGTTTCTGGCTTTCTGTTCTAGGGCAGCAAATATGTTTGGAATCGAGCTGATCTCTTGAAAGCTGCCAGGGACCCAAACGTTCACCGTATCATGGGTAAAGGGTTCGAAATGCTCTTTTTCCTTCCCCTGTGTGTGTTTTTGTGTTTCTTTCTGTGTGTGTTTGTGTGTCTCTGTATGCCGTTGTTTGTTTTTTTTCTTCTCTAAACATAGTTTAATAGAAAGCTATTAAACTCAGTTTACAGATCATGGAGAAGCCGGTGACAAAGATAGGGTGTCAGCGCCTCAACGCTGGCATATAGAGCAGATTAGAGAGATAAACTCTGAACTTTTGCCTGCTAAATCCCTTTGAAGTCGGGTTGTCGTGGAAATGAGGAGGGGAGACATTCCTGGGAAATGACGAGACAAGAAGGCTGGAGAATGACTTGGAAGATAGCCAATGAGAAGCAGAGATTTGGGGATCGGAAAGGGAGGGATTGGGGGGCAAAAGGTCAGTCTTGTCCGCATCGAGTCATGATCCGGTGGCTGTGCTCAATTAAAGAAAAGATTTCCTTAAAGATCGGCAGTTTGGAAATTCATTTACTTTGAGATAACATCGAAGTCTGACAGATGGACAAGACTGACTTTTTGCCCCCCAATCCCTCCCTTTCCGATCCCCAAATCTCTGCTTCTCATTGGCTATCTTCCAAGTCATTCTCCAGCCTTCTTGTCTCGTCATTTCCCAGGAATGTCTCCCCTCCTCATTTCCACGACAATCCGACTTCAAAGGGATTTAGCAGGCAAAAGTTCAGAGCTTATATCTCTCCTCTGCTCTCTATGCCAGCGTTGAGGCGCTGACATCGTCCTTTTCAGGGTACTCACAATTACAGTTTGTGGTTTGTTTGTTTTTTTTGTGTGTGTGTGTGTGACATTACACAGGAGGAAGAAAGGACTTCCCTGTCCAAATCAAGAGGGAAGGTTTTAGACAGCAGCATTCTGACGTGCAGTTTAACCCCCATCTCAAAATTGCACACTCAAAACAGAGTGGCATTTGTGTTTTGCTGATGGAAGAATAAAGAGAAGGGAGTTAAAAATGGCCTCCCTCTTCCTAACCAGTTTCCCCAAACTTAGATCGAACCATAAAATCGGCAAACTGGATGGATTCGCACCTTCCTGCGGAGCCCGCCCAAAAACTAACGGAGATATCGCCAACCTAGCTTTACATGTTGTGTGAATGCAGCCAGCATGTCTTTCTCTGGTCGCGTTACACGTGTGAGGTGATTGAGTGGTTTGAACCTTGGATGTTCAAACCTTGGCCTTCACTGGCGGTGTGAAGGTCCATCCAGAGGTGGGCTGCTTCCGGTTCGCACCGGTTCGCACGAACCGGTAGTTAAGATTCTGCGCAGTTCGGCGAACCGGCCGAATCTCACCATTAGCTGGCCCAGCCTTTGCTTGTTTTTCAGCCTGTTTTCTGGGCCATTTTCCGGGCCAAAAATGGCCTGAAAACAGCCTGAAAATGGCCCGAAAAACAGCTAGAAAACAGCCCAAAAAAACAACCAAAAAACAAGCCGAAAAACTTGTGGTGGGAATAGCCGAACCGGCTGAATCCTACCTCTGCCTTTGAGGCGAGTGGCCAGGAGGTGGGGCTAGGTGTGATGAGTGACGTCACTCACCCGGTCATATGACCATCCGGACATGCCTACCCAGCCAGAGAACCAGTTGTTAAAAAACTTGCAACCCACCACTGGGTTCATCCCACGTTTCTTCCTTTTCTCAGGCCTCTTTGAACCTTCAGACATGAAATACGAGCTGTACCGAGACAACAGCACTGACCCGTCTCTGGCCGAGATGACCGAAGTGGCCATCAAACTCCTCAGTGCCAACCCAAAAGGCTTCTATCTCTTTGTCGAAGATAAGTCTTGGGTCCCTACCATGATGAGTGAGGCCTTCTTCTCAAGTTCTTCTCAGGTCCCCAAGCGATCGAAGGAGGAACCGACAGCAGAGAAGGATTTGGCGGGGGAGGGTGAACGAATAGCTTATCTTTACACAAGATGAGTAAACAAGTCAGGGAAATCTCCAATCCGGTGTTTGGTAACCTAACTCTAAGATGGGTGGACTTCAAGTCCCAGAATTCCCCAGCCAGCTGGGCTATGAATTCTGGGAGTTGAAGTCCACCTATCTTAAAAGTTATACCTGCTCCTTCCTTCGCACGAGGCAGAATTGACCACGGACACCACGACGGTATCGCGAAGCGAGCCCTGACGGAGGCTATCGAGTTCGACAAGGCCATCGAACGAGCCGGGGAGTTGACGAAGGAAGACGATACGTTGTCCGTCGTGACCGCCGACCACTCTCACGTCTTCAGCTTTGGAGGCTACACCCTTCGCGGAAGCTCCATTTTCGGTATAGCACATAGTTCATCCTCGGGGCCCCCCCACCAAGCCACGCCCACCAAGCCACGCCCACAGAACCGGTAGCAAAAAAGTTTGCATTTCACCACTCATCCTCACCGTGGTGTGAGTTGGGTAGCTTTCGAAGAGGAGGATCTGAAGAGGTTGTTTGGCCCTCAAGGAGGTCGTGAGGCCTACAGTGGAGGCCCCTATGAGGAATCTGTGGGTCGGGAAAGATGAGAATATGGGGGGGGGGGAACCATGAAAGATCTTGTAAAACAGAACTGGGAAAGATCTCTAATAACCTGAGGACATGTTTCTCCATCTTGGCAACCTTAAGATGTGAGGACTTCAACTCCCAGAATTCCCCAGTGAGCATAGCTTGCTGGGGAATTCTGGGAGTTGACGTCCACACATCTTAAGGTTGCTAATACTGGTCTATGGAGCTGTTCAAAGGTGCCTGGGCTGATGTAAGACATCTGGAAGGAGAAGAGACCATAAGACACGACTTCGTACATCTCATAGTGTGTCTTCTTCCCAGCTTCGGATGTCCGCAGCCATCTTCTCCTAGGTCACCCTTGGCGATAACTTGGATCTTGATGAATTTAGAGTGTGATTCAAGATGAGGAAGATAATCAGGGGTGAAATGTTACTGGTTCGCTCCGGTTCGGGCAAAGCTACCGGTTCATGTGAACTGGTATTTCCAACGATCAGCTGTGCCACGGGGTTTAGCTTCGCTAGGAAGCAGGATTTCCTGCTTTCTAGCGAAGCTAAATCGCGTGGCACAGCTGATCCCCCCCCTTGCTGTTCTACTTACCTTCCCAAGCACCTTTTGGTGCGTACTGCGCATGCGTGTGTCGTGTGCGTTTGGTGCGCATTGTGCATGTGCACCCAGCGTGCATTTGGCACCCAGCGTGCATACGCGGCCAGCAAACCGGTAGCAAACCAGTTCGGATTTCACCACTGAAGATAATACATGTATTTTTGGATTATCTTTCCCCGAGATGGAAGTTAGGGGCCTCCGACTGTACTCCAAGTAGCCAGCTGATGAATTCTCCACGATGGGCTTTGTAGTCCTAAAGGCCGAGAGGTTGGAAAGCATGGCTCAGAAGGTCTCATTCTCCCTTCCAGGTTTAGCACCGGAAAAGGCGCTAGACGGCAAGTCATTCACCTCCATTGTTTACGGCAATGGGCCAGGCTACCAGATCACCAAAGAAGAAGGCCGACCGGATGTGACCGTGGAAGAAAGTGGTAAGAGGGCTACAGGAGCCTAATTGGGTGGGTGGTTAAAAGTCCCTGATGGGTGGATGCAGTTCGGGGCTGAAATCCAACAGGTTCTGATAGGTTCTGGAGAACTGGTAGCGGAAATTTTGAATAGTTCAGAGAACCGGCAAATACCACCTCTGGCTGGCCCCAGTGTGGAGAGGGAATGGAGATTTTGCAATATCCTTCCCCCAGAAGTGGGGAGGAAATGGAGATTTTGCAGTCTCCTTTCCCTGGAGTGGGGAGGGAATGGGGATTTTGCAGTATCCTTCCCCCAGGAGTGAGGAAGGAATGGGGATTTTGCAATATCCTTTCCCTGGAGTCGGGTGGGAATGGAGATTTTGCAGTATCCTTTCCCTGAGTGGGGAGGGAATGGAGATTTTGCAGTCTCCTTCCCCTGGAGTGGGGAGAGAATGGGGATTTTGCAGTATCCTTTCTCTGGAGTGGGGAGGGAATGGAGATTTTGCAGTATCCTTCCCCCAGGAGTGGGGTGGGAATGGAGATTTTGCAATATCCTTCTCCTGCCACGCCCACCAAGCCACGCCCCAGAACCGGTAGTAAAAAAAATTGGATTTCACCACTGATGCAGTCAGACCCCCCCACCCTGAATCCCCAGCTGTAATTTTGAACTGGAGCAAGTTGCGTTTCTCATCCCGAAGGTGCTTTTTCAGGAGGAAACTGGGCTTTTCTTGTTTTTTTTTCTTTTTTTGAAGACCTTTCGCTTCTCATCCGAGAAGCTTCTTCCGCTCTGACAGGACGGTTGGGGGAATGGAGCGGAAGAAGCTTCTCGGATGAGAAGCGAAACGTCTTCAAAAAAAGAAAAAAAACGAGAAAAGTCCAGTTGCCTCCTGAAAAAAATAGCATCTTTGGCGACAACCCTGACTTGGATGACTGAGAATCTCTACAGACTTTTGCGCTTCTCATCCCTCTTCCAGCCGGATGGCGCTAGTGGCTGAGAACGATGGGAATTGTAGTTCAGTTTGCCCAGAGGGCACCCTGTTGGGGAAGGCAGCTTTTGAGTAAGACCACATATAAGGAAGAAGCAGCTGCAGACAATATAAAAAAACTCCCTGGGCCAGGGGTGAAATCCTACAGGTTCGCTCCAGTTTGAGCGAACCGGTATTTCCAAGAATCAGCTGTGCCGCACGGTTTAGCTTTGCTAGAAAAGAGGAAATCCTTCTTTCTAGCAATGCTAAATATTTGCGGCACAGCTGATCCCCCCCTCTCGCTGTTCTTCTCGCCTTCCGAAGCCTCCTTTTGGCATGTACCGTGCATGCACGCGTGGACAGCATGCGTCTGGTGTGCAGTGTGCATACGTGCCCAGCGCACGCTTGGTGCGCAGCACGCATGTGCGGCCAGCGAACCGATAGCAAACCGGTTCAGATTTCACCACTGCCCTAGGACACCAGTGTTAACCTTAACCTTAGCAGCTTTAAAATGGGTGGACTTCAACTCCCAGAATTCCCCAGCCAGCATGGAATTCTGGGAGTTGAAGTCCAAGCAGCTTAAAGTTGCCAAGGTTGAGAAATATTGGACTACACAGTTTGACAATATAACAACAACACAGGTGTCTGTAGAGATTCTCAGTCATCCAGGTCATTTCCATCCTTTTAGAGCAGGGGTCTCCAACCTTGGCAACTTTAAGCTTGGAAGACTTCAACTCCCAGAATTCCCCAACCAGCGAAGCTGGTTGGGGAATTCTGGGAGTTGAAGTCTTCCAAGCTTAAAGTTGCCAAGGTTGGAGACCCCTGTTTTAGAGGGTAGTTGAGGCCACTCGGAGGTTTATCTCAACTGACCCTGAGGATACAAATGACCAGCTGTCTTGCAAGAAATATAAACCCTTCCATTCCCCACCATCCTATCAGAGCCGAGGAAGCTTCTTGGATGAGAAGTGAAAAGTCTTCAAAAAAAAAAAAACCAACCCCAGAAGTCCAGTTGCCTCCTGAAGAAGCACCTTTGGGATAACAATGCAGATGTTGCTCCCTTTTCCCAGGATTTGCCCCCCCCCCAGACTTTCTCATCTAGTTTATATCCTGGGATCTCCTTGTGGTCTCCTTTCTGAGCAATAATCGGGGCAGCCCCTGCTTTGCATGGAAAACAAGGGTTGTCTGGATGCTGTCAGAGGCGGGAATTAAACTCGAAGGGGGAAAGCACTTCGGTCACTGATTTAGGTAGGGGTGTTTGCAGGGTGAGGTCAAAAAAGTCAATATGGCAACCATGGTGATGTCATAATCAAAGCTCTGCTTGCTGTTTACAGCGAGTCCTTGGCTTACAACCACAAGCCAAAAAAAAAATTATGTTGCTGAGCGAGACAGTTGTTAAGTGAGCTCTGGCTCATTGAAGTGGCGTTATTAAGCGAGTACCACAGTTGTTAAGTAAACCTGACTTCCCCATTGACTTCGCTTGTCAGAAGGGGACCCCAAGACACTACAACCGTCATAAATATGAGTCAGCTTGCCAAGCGTCCGAATTCTGATCACGTGACCACGGGGATACTGCAACGGTCGTAAGTGTGAACCCATTGGCAAGTGTCCAAATGTTGATCGTGTGACTACAGGGATACTGCAACGGTCATAAGTGTGAAAACGGTCGTAAGTGCAAACCCGTTGCCAAGCATCTGAATGTTGATCATGTGACTACGAGGATTCTGCAACGGTCATAAGTGTGAAAACAGTCATAAGTGTGAACCCATTGCCAAGCGTCCAAATGTTGATCACGTGACCACGGGGATACTGCAACGGTCATAAGTGTGAAAACGGTCGTAAGTGCGAACCCGTTGCCAAGCATCCGAATGTTGATCACGTGAGGATGCTGCAGGATTCTAAGTGTGAAAAACGGTCCTCCTAGGTCACCGTTTTCGGTGTCGTTGTGAGTGACTTCGAGCGGTCACTAAATGAACTGTTGTAAGTCGAGGACTCTCTCTATATATATGTCTGGTTAGGGCACCCCTGTGTTCACTAGCCCTCTTTTGAGCTAGTGACGATGAGGGCATGTACTTCGTTCGCAGCAGTTCGACCGAGACGCCCCCTGAGAATCAAGGGTACCGAGTTCAAGTCTCGCTCTTTTTTTTTTTTTTTAAAGCGTCTCCTGCCCATCTAATCTCTTGCCTCCTCTTCTCCCCCAGAGAACGACACGTACCACCAGCAGGCCCCCGTGCACCTCGTCTCAGAGACCCACGGAGGGGAGGACGTGGCCATCATGGCCAAAGGACCTATGGCCCACCTCTTCCACGGGGTGCAGGAACAATCTTACGTCGCCCACGCCATGGCCTTCGCCGGCTGCTTGCAGCCCTACGATACCTGCAATCTGCCCGTCGAAAAGTCCGCAGCTGCTCCCAAAGCTGGCCTTGCGGGTCTCCTCCTGGCTCCCCTGCTCCTCTGGATCTGCTAGTCCTCCCCTGGGGCATTCTGGGTAAAATCTTTCTGGCTCCTCCTCTTCCTCACCTCTGGATGGAGCTCCCCTCTCAGCATCTTCTCCTAGCGTGGGTTTTCTAGATCGGGGACTCTAACCTTGGCCCCTTTAAGACTTGTGGACTTCAACTCCCAGAATTCCCCATGCTTGGACTCTGGCGCGCTTTCGAAGCTTCTACTTGCAAGCTTTGCTGGCTGAGGAATTCTGGGAGTTGAAGTCCACAAGTCTTAAAGGGGCCAAGGTTGGAGACCCCTGTTCTAGATCGTGGTGTTTTCCCCCCCCCAACCTTGGCCCCTTTAAGACTTGTGGACTTCAACTCCCAGAATTCCCCATGCTTGGACTCTGGCGCGCTTTCGAAGCTTCTATTTGCAAGTTCCTTTTACAAGTAAATAAGATTTTTGTGGTTGCAGATTTGTGGTATGTTTAGCGTGCAAAGAGAAGGTTAAGAGGAGACACCAGAGTCCTCCTCCTCCGATGAACGGGGCTCCCCCGATGGGGCCATGGCCCTACCTATCTTTTTTTTATACCTGCAACTACCTGGAATGATCGATGAATGCCAGACCTTCTGTTGCCCATGCACAAAAAAAAAAAAAAAAATCCGGCTTTGGCCTTTTTTTATTTTGATGTTGTCATCATCATCAGCAGCAGCAGCAGATAAAAATACAAAGCGACGTTTCTGTACAAAGGGCTACTGCGGCCGAGCGACCAGGCAGCTCCACTCATTGGAGAGAGAGAGAGGGGGAGAGAGGGAGAGAGGGCAGGACGGAGGGAGGAAGAGAGAGGGAGAGGGAGAGAAGAAAAGAGGGAAGAAGGGAGGGAGAGAGAGGAGAGAGGAAGAGAGAAGGAATGGATGGAGAGGGAGTGGGAGAGAGAGGAAGAGAGAGGGGGAGAGGGGAGGGAGGGGGGAGAGGGAGAGAAGAAAAGAGAAAAGAGAAAAGAAGGAGAGAGAAGGAGAGAGATGGAGAGAGACAGGGGGATGAATGGAGAGGGAGAGGAAGGGAGAGAGGGGGAGAGAGAGGGAGAGGGGAGGGAGGAAGAGGGAGAGAAGAAAAGAGGGCGGAAGGGAGGGAGAGAGGAAGAGAAGAAGAGAGGGGGGATGGATGGAGAGGGAGAGGAAGGAAGAGGGGGAGAGAGAGGGAGAGGGGAGGGAGGAAGAGGGAGAGAAGAAAAGAGGGAAGAAGGGAGGGAGGGAGAGGGAGAGGAAGAGAGAAGGGATGGATGAAGAGGGAGCGGGAGAGGGAGGAAGAGAGAGGGGGAGAGGGGAGGGAGGGGGAGAGAGGGAGAGAAGAAAAGAGGGAAGAGAAAAGAAAAGAAGGAAGGGAGAGAGATGGAGAGAGAAAGGGGGATGGATGGAGAGGGAGCGGGACAGGGAGGAAGGGAGGGAGAGAGGGAGAAAAGAAGAGAGAAGTGGGATGGATGGAGAGGGAGGGAGAGAGGGGGAGAGAGAAGGAGAGGGGAGGGAAGAGGAGGGAGAGAAGAAAAGAGGGAGGAAGGAAGGGAGAGAGATGGAGAGAGAAAGGGGGATGGATGGACAGGGAGGAAGGGAGGGAGAGGTGAGGGAGGGAGGGGAGAGGGAGAGGAAGGGAGAAGGGGGTGGATGGAAAGAGAGGAAGGGAGAGAGGGGGAGGGAGGGAGGAAGAGAGGGGAGAGAGAAGATGAGGTGAGGGAGGGAGGGGGAAAGAGGGAGAGAAGAGGGAGGAAAGGAAGAGAGGGAGGGACGGAGGGAGAGGGAGAGAGGAAGAAAGAAGGAATGGATGGAGAGGGAGTGGGAGAGGGAGAGGAAGAAAGAGAGTGGGAGAGAGGGAGAGAAGAAAAGAGGGAGGAAGGGAGGGAGAGAGATGGAGAGAGAAAGGGGGATGGATGGAGCAGGAGAGAGAGGGGGGAGGAAGGGAGGAAGAGGGAGGGGAGAGAGAGAGGTGAGGGGGAGAGGGAGGGAGGAAGGGAGAAGGGGGAGGGAGAGGGGGAGGGAGGGAAGAAGAGAGAGAGGGGAGAGAGGGAGAGGCGAGGGAGGGAGGGAAGAGAGAGGGAGGGACGAAGGGAAAGAGAGGGAGAGAGAAGGGGTGATGGATGGAGAGGGAGTGGGAGAGGGAGAGAGAAAAGGGGAGGCAGGCAGGGAGGGAGGGAGAATGTGTGAATTGTATGTTTGCGTGCCCACAGGCGTGCAGCTGCCTGGCTGAGCATGAATTTGGGCCTGCCTTCTCTAACGCCTGCACTTAAGCCCTCAGGGGTGCCAAAGTGGCGGCCCGCGGGCCAGATGCGTCACGCGCAGGCCACACCCACCCCAGCTCCGCGAAGGGGGAGAAACCACGAAACGTCAGGTGACGGCAACGTGGCGGGCCGAGTTTGACACCCGTGACCGTCCTAAGGGACAAGTTGGACTACAATTCCCAGAGTCCCTGAGCGGTTGTAACTTCTAGAACGTCTGATGCCAACCCTCAGACTGAGGGGAAAAAAACCCACCTGGACCTCCCATCAACCCACATTTGAGCCCACCGTGTAGATTCCCTCTATTTCAGCTAAAGTCTGGATCCCTCTTAAACCCCCCTTAAGCTTAAAAATATATATATATAAGCTTCAAAAAACCCCTTAAGAAGGAATTTTGCACCTGGTCTCTTGCTCTGAGGTGTGGCCCCAGTTCCAATCTCTATCCATTCAGGCAATTCTCACCGCCAATATCTCGGGGGCTGCCCCAAAGAAAAGGGGGTTCAACCTATCCTCCAAAGAACTAGAAGGCAAGACAAGAAGCAGCCTAAAACTAAGGAGAATTTTCCTGACAGGGAGAACAATTATTAACCAGTGGAACAGCTTGCCACTAGAAGTTGTGGGTGCTCCAACACTGGAGGTTTTTAAGAAGAGACTGGGCAACTATGATAGGGTGTCCTGCCTGATCAGGGGGTTGGACTAGAAGACCTCCGAGGTCCCTTCCAACTTCTGCTATTCCGAATTGGGGTCCATCTTCTTGGGACTCATTCTTCTTTCAGTGCTCAGAACTGATCAGACAAGCTAGCATCAGGCCACGATCGTGATAAGGGCACCTAGCCACCATCTCTACACAAAATCCTCCAGGGCTTTCCCAGCAACAGAGAAAGTGTGCTTGTGTGGTTAAAACGGATCCTTTTTGAGCGATACAGGGCAATTTGTGCTTCTCCGTTCAAAGTATACTCTCCCAAGTTTTTCGGGGCACAGAAAGGAAGAAGTGGCCAGATGGGGAGAGGGAAGTGGGGGGGGGTGCTGGACTGAACCCCAATTCTAATCTGGGGGTGCAGATTTGAGGGACACGGTGACCATCAGCTGCTCACGGAAATTTCAGTTCTACAATACGCGCGAATAAAAATCCAGTCCATCATCCTGACCTCCAGGGAGGTCATTCAAGAGTTTGCAGGGAGAAAAGCTAAAAA
>JAXLNS010000006.1:104262761-104310261 GCA_037215915.1 Pantherophis vulpinus | reverse complement strand
GGGTGATCTTGGGCCAATCACCAGGAGATTGGGAGTTCTAGTCCTCCCTTAAGCATGAAAGCCAACACGGTGACTTTGGGCCAATAACCAGGAGATTGGAGTTCTAGTCCTGCCTTAGGCATTAGAAGCCAGCTGGGTGACCTTGGGCCAATCACCAGGAGATTGGGAGTTCTAGTCCTGTCATAGGCACTAAAAGCCAGTAGGGTGTGTTTGGGACAATTACAGGAGATTGGGAGTTCTAGTCCTGCCATAGGCATTAAAAACAGCTGGGTGATCTTGGGCCAATCACCAGGAGATTGGGAGTTCTAGTCCTGCCTTAGGCATTAGAAGCCAGTAGGGTGTGTTTGGGCCAATCACAAGGAGATTGGGAGTTCTAGTCCTGCCTTAGGCATGAAAGCCAGCTGGCTGACTTTGGGCCAGTCACTGTTTCTCAGCCCATTCTACCTCACAGGGTTGTTGTTATGGGGGAAAATAGGAGGAGGAAGGACTAGTAGGTATGTTCAGCAGCCTCAGTTATTTATAAAATTATAATTAAAATAAAGTAAAGATAAATGAAGTAAAGTAAAGTAAAGTAAAATAAAATAAATTAAAGTAAAATAAAATAAAATAATAAAATAAAATAAATAATGAAATAAAATAAGTAATATAATAAAATAAAATAATAAAATAAATAAAATAAAACAATAAAGGAACATAAAATAAAACAATAAAATAAATAAAACAAAATAATAATAATAATAATAATAATAATAATAATAATAATAATAATAATAATAATAATAATAATAATAATAAAACTACTTATCAAAAAAGTATTTTTGGACCCCTTTCGTGGCTGCCTCCCAAATCCTAAACCAGCGTTTCTCAGCTTTCAGAAGCTTCCAACTGTCTGGACTTCAACTCCCAGGATTCCCCAGCCATCTCTGACCCCAATTGGGGGTCCCCGGATGCCCCTGCTGGTACCTGTAATGTTCGGGGGCGTGTTTGTCGGTCAGCACCTGGAGATAGATGGACTGCGAGCGCCGTTTAATGCACCAGTTCTGCAGGGAAGAAGGGAGACATTTTGACCTGCCTTTCAGATCCGTCTCTCGTGTCTCACAGCCTCTTACAAAGAGCCTATTAAAAGGGAGACCCCCCACATCCCTAACTGCAAACCCCTCCCTGCTAGCACTGATCATGTTACCTAGTTTGGTAATGAAACGTCTATAAGGAAAGCTCAGAGAGTGCCAAAGACCCCATGGGGGGAAAAAAATTTAAATACCCATAATTTTCCGTAAAGCCCTGAAGATGTTTTTATTTCAGCAAGCCAGCCTGGCCTGAATAGGTTTTATGGGTTAGTTTTTTAATTGTATAGCTAGGGGTTTTAAATTGGGAGGCCGATTAATTTAATTTATTTTTTAATTATTTAATTTATTTTATTTTTATTTTATTTTATTAAATTTCTATCCCGCCCTTCTCCCGAAGGACTCAGGGCGGTGAACAGCCAGAAGATAAAACACAGAGATGCAAAATTTAAAATAGATTAAAACGAATTAAATAATTTAGGCTGAATTTTAAAATACCCCCTAACAAATGAAAATTTGTATTTAAAATTTAAAATTGAAATTTAAAAGAGGAGAAGATTTAGGCCAGGCCAGTTATCTTAACTTTTATATAACTTATAACTTTTATAACCAATTATCTTAACTTTTATATTGTATGTTATTTTAATTCTCGGCTGTTCACCGCCCTGAGTCCCTTCAGGGAGAAGGGCGGGATATAAATTCCATAAATAAATAAATAAATAAATTAACAACCAGGCATCCGAATTTTCATCACGTGACCCAGGGGTGAAATTTAAAAAAATCCCCTTACCGGTTCTGTGGGCGTGGCTTGTTGGGGGGGAAGGTCAGGTGACTGGGTGGGTGTGGCCAGCTCGACATTACTCACATCGAGGGGCTCCTCACTGGCCCTTCCCCTCCCAGCCACTCCTTGCCGCGAATGGCAGGAAAATGGGGAGGGGGATATTCCCGCTTACCATCCTTCCCTCAGTCTGTGCTGAGATTGAGGAATGGATGACGGGCAGGATCCCTTCCCCATTTTCCTGCCTTTCACGAAAATGGAGCTCCATTGCAGCTGCTCCCCGTTTCCCGTCCCCCATCCCCCTCCCTCCTGGGGACTACCTTAAAATTTACATTAATTAATTTGATGTAAATTTTAATTTGTTCTTAACCTGGGGTTTTAAATTTGTCTTGGGCTAAATTGATTTAATTCGATTTTACATCTGCTCTTAATTTTTGTATTTTACGGTGTTTTATCCTGTGCCTGTTCACCCCCCCTGAGTCCTTCGGGAGTAGGGCGGTATATCAAATTAAATAAAATGAAAAGAATGAAAATGAATTCTGTGGCAGAGAGAATGCTAACTTTTCTCCCCCCCCCCCATTCAGAAAGGAGCTGCTGTTTCCTTTACGGTTCCCTCCCGGGCCCCCTCCCTCCTGGGGACTACCTTAAAATTTACATTAATGAATTTGATGTAAATTTTAATTTGTTCTTAACCTGGGGTTTTAAATTTGTCTTGGGCTAAATTGATTTAATTCGATTTTACATCTGCTCTTAATTTTTGTATTTTACGTGTTTTATCCTGTGCCTGTTCACCCCCCCTGAGTCCTTCGGGAGTAGGGCGGTATACAAATTAAATAAAATGAAAAGAATGAAAAATGAATTCTGTGGCAGAGAGAATGCTAACTTTTCTCCCCCCCCCCCATTCAGAAAGGAGCTGCTGTTTCCTTTATGGTTCCCTCCCGGCCCCCTCCCTCCTGGGGACTACCTTAAAATTTACATTAATGAATTTGATGTAAATTTTAATTTGTTCTTAACCTGGGGTTTTAAATTTGTCTTGGGCTAAATTGATTTAATTCGATTTTACATCTGCTCTTAATTTTTGTATTTTACGTGTTTTATCCTGTGCCTGTTCACCGCCCTGAGTCCTTCGGGAGTAGGGCGGTATACAAATTAAATAAAATGAAATGAATGAAAAATGAATTCTGTGGCAGAGGGAATGCTAACTTTTTCTCCCCCTCCCCATTTCAGAAGGGAGCTGCTGTTTCCTTTATGGTTCCCTCCCGGCCCCCTCCCTCCTGGGGACTACCTTAAAATTTACATTAATTAATTTAATGTAAATTTTAATTTGTTCTTAACCTGGGGTTTTAAATTTGTCTTGGGCTAAATTGATTTAATTCGATTTTACATCTGCTCTTAATTTTTGTATTTTACGTGTTTTATCCTGTGCCTGTTCACCCCCCCTGAGTCCTTCGGGAGTAGGGCGGTATACAAATTAAATAAAATGAAAAGAATGAAAAATGAATTCTGTGGCAGAGAGAATGCTAACTTTTCTCCCCCCCCCCATTCAGAAAGGAGCTGCTGTTTCCTTTATGGTTCCCTCCCGGCCCCCTCCCTCCTGGGGACTACCTTAAAATTTACATTAATGAATTTGATGTAAATTTTAATTTGTTCTTAACCTGGGGTTTTAAATTTGTCTTGGGCTAAATTGATTTAATTCGATTTTACATCTGCTCTTAATTTTTGTATTTTACGTGTTTTATCCTGTGCCTGTTCACCGCCCTGAGTCCTTCGGGAGTAGGGCGGTATACAAATTAAATAAAATGAAATGAATGAAAAATGAATTCTGTGGCAGAGGGAATGCTAACTTTTCTCCCCCTCCCCATTCAGAAGGGAGCTGCTGTTTCCTTTATGGTTCCCTCCCGGCCCCCTCCCTCCTGGGGACTACCTTAAAATTTACATTAATTAATTTAATGTAAATTTTAATTTGTTCTTAACCTGGGGTTTTAAATTTGTCTTGGGCTAAATTGATTTAATTCGATTTTACATCTGCTCTTAATTTTTGTATTTTACGTGTTTTATCCTGTGCCTGTTCACCCCCCCTGAGTCCTTCGGGAGTAGGGCGGTATACAAATTAAATAAAATGAAAAGAATGAAAAATGAATTCTGTGGCAGAGAGAATGCTAACTTTTCTCCCCCCCCCCCATTCAGAAAGGAGCTGCTGTTTCCTTTATGGTTCCCTCCCGGCCCCCTCCCTCCTGGGGACTACCTTAAAATTTACATTAATGAATTTGATGTAAATTTTAATTTGTTCTTAACCTGGGGTTTTAAATTTGTCTTGGGCTAAATTGATTTAATTCGATTTTACATCTGCTCTTAATTTTTGTATTTTACGTGTTTTATCCTGTGCCTGTTCACCGCCCTGAGTCCTTCGGGAGTAGGGCGGTATACAAATTAAATAAAATGAAATGAATGAAAAATGAATTCTGTGGCAGAGAGAATGCTAACTTTTCTCCCCCCCCCCATTCAGAAGGGAGCTGCTGCTTCCTTTATGGTTCCCTCCTGTCCCCCTCCCTCCTGGGGACTACCTTAAAGAGACAGGCTGCGGCAGCTCCGTTCTGAACGGAGGGAGAAAAGTTAGCATTCTCTCTGCTGCATTTAACATTGAATTCTGTGGAATATCGAGCGGCCAGAAGAAGTGAGTGGTGACAAGCCGGGCATGGGGTGGAGTGATTACTACCAATTCGGCGAACCGATGCCAATAATCCCTAGCGGTTCGCCCGAACCGGTTTGAATCGGTAGGATTTCACCCCTGCATGTGACCATGGGGGAAGCTGCAATAACCGTCAGCGTGACAAACAGTCCTACGTCACTGTTTTTAGTGCCGTTGTAACTTCCAACGGTCGCTAAATGAACCGTTGTAAGTCGAGGACTCCCTGGGATACGTCCACCCGGGGTCTCGTTCCGCTGAATTCCCGCCAGCTCCTCGCAGAGGGACGTTACCTGAGCGAAGGCGATGAAGAAGAGCTGCTCGTGGGTGTATTTCAGCCACAGCAGGGGTTTTCGGGGCCGTGTTCTCGCACCCATTTCTGGTACGCCTGCAAGGGGGGCGGGGGAAAAAAAAATCGCATCCGGCAAGTTGGACACGGTTTGCGTCAGGGTGGAAGGAAGGCCCGTGGGTGGTTGTGGGTGCCCGTTTAGATCTGGGTGCAGGGCAGGACTTGGATCGTAATGCTGTGCCCATCACTTTGGGGATTTTGACACACACACACCGCTCAGCAAACCTCATACTCACTAGCACTGATGAGGTTACCTAGTTGGGGAATGAAAGGTCTGCAGGAAAACCACCAAGCTCAGAGAGCACCAAGCACCCCACAGTCCTTCCTCTCTTCCTCCTCCTCCTCCTCCTCCTCCTCCTCCTCCTCCTCTTCCTCCTCCTCCTCCTCTCCTCCTCCTCCTTCCTCCTCCTCCTCCTCTTCCTCCTCCCCCATCCTCCTCCTCTTCTCCTCCTTCCTCCTCTCTCCTCCTCTCTCCTCCTCCTCCTCCTCCTCCTCCTCCTCCTTCCTGCAAACCCTCCTCTCTTCTAGCACTGATGATGTTACCCTAGATGGTAATGAAAGGTTTGCAAGAAAACAATCAAGCTCAGAGAGCACCCACAGTCCTAACCTCTCCTCCTGCTCCTCTTCCTCTTCCTCCCTCTTTCTCCTCCTCCTCGCAAACCCCACTCCCTTCCAACACTGATGATGTTACCTAGTTAGGTAATAAAACGCCAGAAAACCACCAAGCTCAGAGAAGGACAGCCTCATTTCAACCCAGAGCTACAAATATTCTCCTTTATCGTTAGTTTTTTTTTTTTTCCTCCATAGGAGATTTGGAGAATTACGCTTTTCATTTTTTAAAAATTCTGTTTTTATTTTCATTGTTGGCTGCCCAGTCCTATATAAGGGATGGGTGATCATAGCCCTATAGTAAATAAATAAAAACGAGTAAACTCACGTAGTAGGCGAGTTTAAGTCCTCCCATGTCTGCAATGTTTTCTCCCAGGGTGTGTTTCCCATTCACCTGCAGAAAAAGGAGGAGAAGAAAGAGAGGAAAAAAAATAATAATAATCAGATTTCACATCCTGGGAAATGCTTAAATTGGTTATTTTCTGGATTCCCCTACTATGGCTTGTTAATGCAGGTAGTTCTAGCAGTGGTGAAATGTAAAATTTGTTACTACTGGTTCTGTGGGCGTGGCTTGGTGGCGGGGGGGGGGAGAAATGTGACTGGGTGGGGCGTGCCCAACTTTTTTTTTTTTTTTACTTTTAAAAGAATTTTTTTCTACAACCTTAAAAAGGCTGCAGGAAAAATGCTTTTAAAAGCCTCTGACGATCAGGCAACTCAGCTGGGATCGTCAGAGGCTTTTAAAGGCTTTTTTTTTCCTACAACATCTTCAGCCGAGGAGGTTGTAGAAAAAATGCTTTTAAAAGCCTCTGATGATCCTAGCTGAGCCGCGCGATCATCAGAGGCTTTTTTAAAAAACTTTTAAAAGCATTTTTTGGCCGAAGAGGTTGTAGAAAAAATGCTTTCAAAAGCCTCTGACGATCCTAGCTGAGCCGCGCGATCATCAGAGGCTTTTTTAAAAAACTTTTAAAAGCATTTTTTGGCCGAAGAGGTTGTAGAAAAAATGCTTTTAAAAGCCTCTGATGATCCCAGCTGAGCCGCGCGATCATCAGAGGCTTTTTAAAAAAACTTTTAAAAGCATTTCTTTGGCCGAAGAGGTTGTAGAAAAAATGCTTTTAAAAGTTTTTTAAAAAAAGCCTCTGATGATCCTGCGGCTCAGCTGGGCATGTGGGGGGGTGCAGGGATTTTTGCTACCGGTTCTCCGAACCATCCTCCGCCATCGCTACTGGATCGAGCGATCCGGTCTGAACCGGGAGCATTTCACCCCTGAGTTCTAGACTTACAACAGTTCATTTAGTGACCACTGAAAGTTACAACAGCACTGAAAAAATGACTTATGGCCAATGTTCACACTTATGACCGTTGCAGCATCCCCATGGTCACGCGCTCAAAAATTGGACGCTTGGCAACTGACTCCTATTTATGACGGTCACAGTGTCCCGGGATCACGTGATCCCTTTTGTGGCAGAGTCCATGGGGAAGCCAGATTCGCTTCACAACCGTGTTCCTGACTTAACAACTTCAGGGATTCACTTAGGTCGTAAAATGGGGCAAAACCCACTTAACAACTGCCTCGCTGAACAACATAAATTTTGGGCTCCGTTGTGGTCGTAAGTCGAGGACGACCTGTATTTTGAGATTGCAAATTCAGGGAGGGGGAAAGACACCGCCCCCCCTCCCACCTTCTCCCGGGGGGCAGAACAAACCGTTGTGCATCCGGGCTCACCCTCTGGTTGTAGACGGTGAAATTGTCGTAGAGATTCACAATGCACTCGGCCTTCTGACGGAACTTGCTGTAGGAGGCGTCAGTCCACCAGTGCATCAGGTTACCGTACCGGTCGTATTGTCCGCCTGCAAAGCCAACGCTTGGGGAAATGACAGCGTCCTTGGCTGTGGCACACACACAAAACCTTTGGAGAATAGCTTGACTCCCTCTTCTTTGTGGCAGCCCCTGAGATATTGGAAGACTGCTGTCATGTCCCCCACTAGTCCAGTGGTGGGTTGCCCCCGGTTCGCACCGGTTCTATAGAACCGGTAGTAAAACCGGCGGGAGGCTCTGCCCACTGACCCTGATGTCATGAAAACGCTTCTGCGCGGCCCCGTTGCGAACTGGTAGTAAAGGTAAGTAGAAGTGCCACCCCTGCCCCTAGTCCAGTAGTGGGCTGCCCCCCGGTTCGGACCGGTTCGCAAGAACCGGTAGTAAAACCAGTGGGAGGCCCCGCCCACCACCCCGGATGTCATCATCAGCAATGTGCACATGTGCAGAAGCAAGGCGCATGCGCAAGCAAAGCAAGCACGCTTGCGGGATCCCGTTCCAAACCAGTAGTAAAGGTAAGTAGTACCCACCTGTTAGGAAATGATTATTACCTAACTTGTTGGGTTGGCAATATATAAACCCTCAATATTGCTTTAAGACTGCTGTATTGCATCATACTGTGTCCTGATTGGTTAGCTCTGTAGCCAATCTCCTTAAGAGGGAGCTAGAAACATGGTTTGTTTCTCTTTGCTGTTCTCGCTCTCTGATATCTCCGTATGCTACTGTTTGCCAATCCAGAAGAACTGTTTATTGTGAATGACTACGACGACTGGTAAGAAGACTTTGTTATTGGATTATCCCTGGACTGTCGTTTTGCTATCTGCTGCTTTATATGTGGACTGTTTATTGGACTGTGCCTTACTATTTCCTGAAAGTAAACACAACTCAGTGTATCTGTGTGTTGGCTGTGTTTATTCGTAACTACTCTCAATCGCTTTCATGTGCACACCCTTGCTACTCAAGGGTTACTCAGCGAAGTCCTTAACACCACCCCTGCCCTAGTCCTTCTCTTCATTAAACTAGACATACCCAGTTCCTGCAACCGTTCTTTATTTTGCTCTCCCAACACCCAACCTCCCAACTCTTCTTCCTCGGATCCGAGAGTTAGGGTTAAGGAGCTGAGAAATAAAGAGGAAGGCTCACCCCAGTCGTCGTAGCCATGGGTCAACTCATGCCCGATAATTGTACCGATCCCCCCATAATTCAAAGACCTGTAAGGGGTGAGACAAACGCGGTGAGTTGGTGACGGAACTCTTGCAAATATGGAATTTTGTGGAGTCCGGAAACAGGGAAAGGATGGCCTCCAATTGCAGCAGGACAGAGGCACTTACGTCCCCGTTGCAATTTGCAACTGGGAGCAAAGCTATTTTTTTTCATCACCATTGTAACCCCGATGGTTTAGAAACGAGGCAGTTACTAAACCGGGACTCCCTGTAGTTTCAGAGATAGAGGTCAAAAGCCGTGTGCGTTGGAATGCTGATTTTGCTGGGCGGATGTGCAGGAAAACTTCGGAGTGGTGCGTTTGGCCTAGAGGTGGAGCTCTCGCCTCACCATCAGGAGGCTGTGAGTTCAATCCTAGGTAGAGGCAGATATTTCTCTCCCTGGGCACAAAATATCGGCTGAATGTAACTCTGCATTGGTGATAGGAAGGGCATCTGGCCAGTAAACGTTCAGCTCCATTGCCCAGACGCCACTCCACAACGGATTATGGGGTTGTTAAAAGATGATGATGTACAGTTAAAACTTCAGAAAGATCATAGAAGCATAGAGTCACAGGGTGGGAAGGGACCATGGAGGTCTTCTAGTCCAACCCTTTGCTCAAGGCAGGAGATCTTACAGCATTAAAGCTTGTTTGGGAGATAGGACATGATCCTAGGGCAGTGATGGCTAACCTTTTTGCCATTGCATGCCAGGAAGGGGGGGCGGAGGAGGTTCTCGAGCGTGCACGTGCCCACACCCATAATTCTATACACCCCGCCCTGCGCCTGCATGCATGACCCCCTCTCCCCGCCCCCGCTCCTGGCACACAATGGCCCAGTAGGCCCGTTTTTCTTTCTCACCTGGCTCCAGATCCTCTCTATGCATCTGGGGAGGGCAAAAACAGCCTTCCCCACCCCCTTGGAGGCCCGAAACATCCCGTTTCCCAACTTCCGGTTGACAGGAAGTGACATTTTTTGTTGTTCCCAGCCTCCAGAGACTCCTAGAGAGGCTGAGCTGGTGTGCCAGGTGACATGGCTCCATGTGCCACCTGTGGCACGCGTGCCATAGGTTCGCCATCATGGTCCTAGATCAATGTTTTTCAACTTTGGCAACTGGAAGATGGGTGGACTTCAACTCCCAGAAATCCCCAGCCAGCACGGCTTTTCTGTGGAAGTTCAAGTCCATCCATCCAGATGTCTCTCCACCTTGATGTCTACCTGAAGTCCATCCATCCAGGTGTCTCTCCACCTTGACGTCAACCTGAAGTCCATCCATCCAGATGATTCTCAACCTTGATGTCAACCTGAAGTCCATCCATCCAGGTGTCTCTCCATCTTGACATCAACCTGAAGTCCATCCATCCAGATGTTTCTCAACCTTGGCCGCTTTAAGATGGGTGGACTTCAACTCCCAGAAATCCCCAGCCAGCATGGCTTTTCTGTGGAAGTTCAAGTCCATCCATCCAGATGTCTCTCCACCTTGACGTCAACCTGAAGTCCATCCATCCAGATGTTTCTCCACTTTGACATCAACCTGAAGTCCATCCATCCAGATGTTTCTCCACCTTGACATCAACCTGAAGTCCATCCATCCAGATGTTCCTCCACCTTGACGTCAACCTGAAGTCCATCCATCCAGATGTCTCTCCACCTTGACGTCAACCTGAAGTCCATCCGTCCAGGTGTTTCTCCACCTTGACGTCAACCTGAAGTCCATCCATCCAGGTGTCTCTCCACCTTGACGTCAACCTGAAGTCCATCCATCCAGGTGTCTCTCCACCTTGACGTCAACCTGAAGTCCATCCATCCAGATGTTTCTCCACCTTGACGTCAACCTGAAGTCCATCCATCGAGTAGAACTGGCTGGGGAATTCTGGGAGTTGAAGTCCACCCATCTTAAAGCGGCCGAGGTTGAAAAATATTCTTAGCTACTTCACAAAAACATTTTGTTTGGAAATTCTTGGCAAGGAATCAGGCCCAAACCGTATAGCCAAAACAATTTCAACCAACTCAGTCAAACTAGCTGCTAACTGCTCCTTCCTCTGGTTCTCTGTTCTCCTTTTGCTTCCTGGGTGAGGAAAAATAGCACTTACTGTGGGAATTCAGGATCATAGAGTGTTGGTTGAAGAATTCCAGCTGGGAACACTGAAGAAATAAAACACAGGTTAGCGGAGAGACACTTAAAGCATCTTCTCTAAAGTTTTCCAAAATGAGACACTCTATACAGGGAGCCCTCAACTCATGACCACAGTTGCGTCCAAAATTTCCACGGCTAAGCAAGACAGCTGTTAAGTGAGTTTTGCCCCTATTTTACGGCCTTTTTTGCCACCGTTGTTAAGTGAATTGCTGCGGTTGTTAAGTCAGGAACACGGTTGTTAAGTGAAGCTGATTTCCCCCATTCAATTTGCTCGTCAGAAGGTTGCAAACGGGGATCACTGCAACCGTCATTAAGTACAGGCCAGTGGCCAAGCATTCTAATTTTGATCAACAGCAAAAAAATGGTAGTACAGTGGTTTAAAGCACCCTGTTATTAACACAGCTGCCTGCAATTACTGCAGGTTCGAATCTCACCAGGCTCAAGGTTGACTCAGCCTTCCATTCTTTCTAAGGTAGGTGAAATGAGGACCCAGTTTGTGGGGGCAATAAGCTGACTTTGTATAAATATACAAAAGTATGAAGGCTATTGCTTAACGCACTGTAAGCCGCCCTGAGTCTCCAGAGAAGGGCGGCATATAAATCAAATTTTAAAAAAAAAAGTCACTGTTTTCAGTGCCATTTTAACGGCTGCTAATTGGTTGACCTGCAACCATTCATTTAGTGATTGTTTGAAGTTACAGTGGCCCCGGGAAAAGGGACTTATGACCGTTTTTCACACTTAACGACCGTCGCAGCATCCCTCACGGTCCCGCGATCAAAATTAGAGACGCTTGGCAACCGACTCGTATTTATGACCATTGCAGCGTCCCGGGGTTATGCGATCCCCTTTTGCGACCTTGGGACAAGCAAAGTGAATGTGGAAAATCAGCTTCGCTTAACAACCGTCTTCCTGACTTAACAAGCGAAGGCAATGGGGAAGCCAGATGCACTCAACAACCCTGTGACTAACTTAGCAACGGCAGCGGTTCTCTGAACCACGGTGGCAAGGAAGGCCGTAAAATGAGGCAAAAGTCACTTAACCTCTATCTTGTTTTAGCAATGGAAAATTGGGGCTCAGTTGTGGTTGTAAGTTGAGGACTACCTGTATAACAGGGGTGCTTAGATCTGACCCGCAGGGCTGCCCTAGAAACAGCAAAGGACCAGACCGTGGAGCAAAAATGGAGTTTGTGGCATTCCCAGGCTCCGTTTTCGCTGGCAGTGGACTAGGAAAACAAAATAAAAACAAAACAAAAGGAGAAATGTTTTCCCCTTTTGCATTTGAGCACACAAGAAAGGGACAGGAAAGGAGAAAGGGAAAGAGGAAAGACAAAGAACAAGAAAGGAAGATGGGAAGAGAGCAAGGAAGGAAGAAGAGGGGAAGGAAGAAGAAAGGAGAAGGAAGAGGGAAGGAAAAAGAAGGAAGGAAGGAAGGAAGGAAGGAAGGAAGGAAGGAAGGAAGGAAGGAAAAAGAACAGAAGCTGAAGTCAGGGAAGGGAGGGAGGGGATAAAGGAAGGAAGGATGGAAGGAAGGAGATGGTAATGAGAGGGAGGGAGGGAAGAAAGGAAGGAAATTGGGAGGGAGGGAGGGAGGGAGGGAGGGGAGGAAGGAAGGGAGGGAGGAAGGAAGAAAGGAAGGAAGGAAGGAAGGAAGGAAGGAAGGAAGGAAGGAAGGAAGGAAAAAGAACAGAAGCTGAAATCAGAGAAGGGGGAGGGAATAAAGGAAGGAAGGATGGAAGGAAGTAGATGGTAATGAGAGGGAGGGAGGGAAGAAAGGAAGGAAGGAAGCAAGCAAGCAAGCAGTGGTGAAATTCAGCTGGTTCTATCCGGTTCGGGCAAACTGGTAGTGCCGGCGGTGAGAGGCTCCGCCCACCCACCCGGATGCCATCATGTCCCGTTTTTGACCCTCTGCGCATGCGTGGAGGAGGCGCGCACGCTCACATTTTCGAACCGGTAGCGAAGGTTAAGTAAATTGCACCCCTGGAAGGAAGGTAAGCTATAAGGAGACTGAGGGAGGGCCTGAAGGGAGTCCTGCCTTAGCACTTTTGGCCACCACAGGCCGCCCCCGACACGAGTGACGTCAACCTGGCCACGCCCACATTGCCCACGCCCACCCGGCCCTCCGATGGTCAAACACGACCCTGATGCTTCCCTCCATGAAATCGAGTTTGACACCCCTGCTGTATAACACACACAGTTAACAAACACGCCAAACTTCACTGTACCCATCTGATTCTTGTTAGGCAGGTAATAAGCGTTCAGTGCTTGAGGAGGTAACAGCCATCTGTAGATAGAAAGCAGGATTATTAGCAACAAGAGCGGAAGTTTGGATCCGAAACTGGTGCATTGGAGATGACAGTCACAACTGGTGGGATTGACACTTGCCGAGGTCGTTGTAACGGTCAACCCAGCACTGGGGTCCTGCAGATAAGTCAGGATCAGGGGTGAAATGCTCCTGGTTCGGACTGGATCGCCCGATCCGGTAGCGATGGAGGAGGGTGGTTCGGAGAACCGGTAACAAAAATCCCTGCCCACCCCCCACCCCCCATTGCCCAGCTGAGCCGCGCAATCATCAGAGGCTTTTTTAAATTATTTTTAAAAGCATTTTTTTCTACAACCCCTTTGGCTGAAAAAATGCTTTTAAAAGTAAAAAAAAAAATGCCTCTGATGATCGCGCGGCTCAGCTAGGATCGTCAGAGGCTTTGAAAAGCATTTTTCTACAACCTCCGAAGAGTTTTTTTTCTTTTAAAAGCCTCTGACGATCCCAGCTGAGTTGCCTGATCATCAGAGGCTTTTTTTCTTTTAAAAGCCTCTGACAATCCCAGCTGAGTTGCCTGATCGTCAGAGGCTTTTAAAAGAAAAAAAAAGTCTCTGCCGATCAGGCAACTCAGCTGGGATCGTCAGAGGCTTTTGAAAGCATTTTTGTTTTACAACCTCTTCCCCGAAGAGGTTGTAGAAAAAATGGTTTTAAAAGTAAAAAAAAAAAAAAATTGGCCACGCCCACCCAGTCACATTATCCCCCCCACCAAGCCACGCCCACAGAACCGGTAGTAACAAATTTTAGATTTCACCACTGGTCAGGATGACATCACCCAGAAAATCCCAAAGGTCCTTTTTTTTTTTCTCAAGAGGCAACTGGACTTTCTGATTTTTCTTTGAAGACGTTTCCCTTCTCCTCCAAGAAGCTTCTTCAGCTCTGACTGGATGGTGGGGAAGGGAAGGATTGATGCTCCTTGCAGACGGCTGGTCATTTGCATTCCTTTTAGAGGGCCGTTGAGGCCGCTTGGAGGTTTGTCTGTGTCCTTTGGGACAACCATGACATCCCCCAGAAAACCCCCCCCCCCAGGATGGGGAATGTGGAGACAGCAACTTGGGGCCAGACCCTGCTGTAAACCATCTTTCTAGCGAGGATTTCCTTGGTGCTATCTGAGTTTGCTTGTTTTCTTGCAGACGTTGCATGACCCAAATAGGTTACATCATCAGTGCTAGTAAGGAGTGCTGTTTTTGCTGTCAGATTATATTCTTGGGGTCTTGCCTATCTGGGTGGGTGGGTAGGGTGCAGAGGTGTGCTGCTGCCGGTTCGCACCGGTTTGGATGAACCGATAGTTAAGATTCTGCACAGTTTGACGAACCGGCAAATCCCATCACTGGCTGGCCCTAGCCCCACGTGTTTTTTGGCGTGTTTTCTGGGCTGTTTTTCAGCCCGAAAAACAGCCTGAAAATGGCCCAAAAAACAGCCTGAAAACGGCCCAAAAAAGGCCAAAAAACAGGCCGAAAAACAGACGGGGGAGGAGCTAGCCAGTCGTGGGATTAGCCCTAACCGGCTGAATCCTACCTCTGCCTTTGAGGCGAGTGGCTGGGAGGCGGGGCTGGGTGTGATGAGTGATGTCACCCACCCAGTCACATGACCAACCGGCCACGCCTACCCAGCCAGAAAACTGGTTGTTAAGTCATTCAAGTCCCACCACTGGTGGGGTGTCTTAGAGATTCTTTTGGTGAGCTGTTTGCTGACGGCTCTTTGGCAGTTCCTTGATTGGGCTATCATTTACTTGATTGTTGGTCTGAAGTTAAACCTTGGAGTTTAATCTATGCTGATCTGCTGATTGCTGGTGGAGAAGTGCTGGAGTCCTTTTCGCTTATGGGCTGGTTGATTGTCCCTTTTGCATAGTCGGTAGACGTCGTTCATGTCTAGAAGGCCAGGGAATTTCTAGAAATTCTGGCACTCTGACAAATCAGCCATCAACAGACACATAGACATGAACAACGTTTACCGACGATGCAAAAGAGACAATCAACCAGCCCAAAAGACAATAAAAAGACTCCAGCGCCACTCCGCCAGGAATCAGCAACCAGTTCAGCATCGATTAACTCCAAGATTATCTTCAAACAAACAGTCAAGTAAGCAATACCCCAGTCAAGGGAGTGGGGTTTGCAGAGAGGAGGAGGAGGAGGAGGAGGAGGAAAACTGGGGGGTCTTTGGTGCTCTCTAATCTTGGTTGTTTTCTTGTAGACATTTCATTATCCAACTAGGTAACATCATCAGTGCTAGTAGGGGAGTGGAGTTTGCTCTCATCTTATCTTCTAATGGCTTGCTCTTTCAACGTAGGTGAGAGCGATCCAAGGAACCACCTGTTGTGGCTCCGTTACCTGAGCCTGTGTCATCGGCAGGAGAGGACTCCGAGAGTGAAGGAGAGGAGTCGGCAAGGCCTCCCTCTCCAGGACCCTCCTCTCTGGCAATGCCTTTGGTGTCCGCCGAAGGGCAAGAGATAGGGCCGGGGCCAAGCACGTCCACGCAGCCACAGGTGGACAGTGATGAGGGTAATGAGTCTTGGCTGGATCCTCGGCAGTGTCGCAGAGATAAGCGCGCGCAACAGAAGAAAAGGCGTGCCAGAGATTAGGCTGAGTCACTGGACCACACCCCACAGGGTATAAAAGGGGGTGAGGTGGCCATTCAGACTCTGTGACGGACAAAACTAACTACTATCGAGTCACATTGCATCTTTGGAAACATTATCGGCCTTGGATTTATTTTACGAACTGGACAATTCTTGGCTGTGGGTATTTTGTTTATTGAGTAAAGTTCTTGGCAAGCAGCTACTGGGTTGCTGCCAAGTGTCTTATCGGAAGAATTGGTTGTGTGCCAGTTTATTTAACCCCCGGCTATCTGTTTGTGTGCGTGTGTGAGACGGGGACAGAACACCACCAAAATAAAATTTACTTTGTTGGGTCATGAAAGATCTGCAGGAAAACAAACAACCAAGCTCAGGGATGTCCATGGAAATTCTCCATCCTCCAGGTCACACGTTCTGGTCCCCAAAGTTCCAGTTCAGAACTGAAGAAGCTTCTTGGAGGAGAAACGTTTTCAAAGAAAAAAACAAACAAACAAATCAAGGAAGTCCAGTCGCCTTTTGGGAAAAGAACTTTTGGGACCAACCAAGCTCAGAAAACACTGAGGATCCTTCATAGATCAGACTCTGAAAGGTCCCAACCTGGATTCTTCTCCGGCACCATGGAGGAGCACGGAGAAAGATCCCCTCTTTACGGGATCCTCAAAGCCATCCCGGAGGAGAAAACGAGACCTCTTCAATCCCGTCTCCGTGCCCCGTAGATCCACCCATGAGGTTCTACAATGTTGTGGCCCGCCAGCGTCCAGGGGAGCTGGTGGCAGACTCAGATAGTGAGGAGGTTGGGGAGGAACATGGGCCAGTCCTGGAGTCTGGGGAGGGCTCTGATGAGGGCTCTGCATCGGAGGCAGAGAGGGGGCCAGGGCCGTCTGACAGTTGTCAGCTGCCTTCGGAGTCGGATATCAGTGGGGCAGAAGAATAACTGGAGCCTGTTCCCGATGTGTGCATGCACAGAGCTGCCAGGAGAAGGAAACAGCTACGGAACAAGGGCCGACTCAGGAGTAAAGCCACAGGTGGACAGTGAATGGCCCCTCCCATAGGGAATAAAGAGGAGCGAAGGGGAGTGGAGTTTGCAGGAGACAAATAGTTCAATTCACGAGGGTGGAGATCTGTTCCTGACTCCTTGCCAACTAATTGCTGCTACAGCGTGGCGTTTGGAAGATATCGGCCTGGCAACTCTCCAAGCCTGATAAAGGTTTGTAGTTGTGAAATCTCATGAAAGACGGTTTGCCGGGATTTTGCCGGAGAGGAATTTCCCTTTAACCTAAATAAAAGAGGTTTTATCGGGACGAGGAGTCTGCTTCAGGATCTTGGGTCGGAACATACAAAAAGGAGCACCACCTACGCTGACTTGTCCACTTCCTGGCGGATCTTCTTCACCGACAGCTTGATGTTGAACCTGATGCTATGGAGGATGTTCTTGAAGTAGGTTTTCTGGTGGACTTCGAACTGCAGAAGACACACGTCAAGTCTCAGGGCAAAGGTTTAAGGAAGAACCCGAGGTTCAGGAAGGATGGACAGGACCCACTTGGCGTGCAGGTGGAACAAACCTACCGGGGCTTGACTACTACGAGGTAGTCTTCTTAGGGCTCACCCTAGAAGACTACAGTATTCAGAAGGTGAAAGTTGCATGAAACGTAGCAACGACACTGCTCACTTGTGCAAGAGCCGAGGTGGCGCAGTGGTTAGAGTGCGGTACTGCAGCTCCTTCAGCTGACTGCTAGTTCAGCAGATCAGCGGATCAAATCTCAGCGGCTCAAGGTTGACTCAGCCTTCCATCCTTCCGAGGTGGGTAAAATGAGGACCCAGATTGTTGGGGGGGCAATATGCTATTTAGTATACTGTCTTTGGTGTAAGCCGCCCAGAGTCCTCGGAGAGTGGGCGGCATAGAAATATGAATAATAAATAAATAAATAAATAAGCTTTCAGGAATCATTTAAGATTGTCTTCAAATATCTACACCTTAAAAGCGGCTTACTAGACACCACTTAAATTGCTGCTGCTGCAGGTAGTCCCCGACTTACGACCACAATGGAGCCGAAATTTCTACTGTGAAGTGAGACATTCCTTAAAAGACTATTACCCCATTTTACGACCTTCCTTGCCTCGTTTGTTCAGTGAACCATTGCTGTCGTGGATAAGTGAGTCACTCGGTTGTTAAGCGAATCCGGCTTCCTTCCTCCATTGACTTGGCTCGTCGGAAGGTCGCAAAAGGGGGAATCGCGTGACCTTGGGACACAGCAACGGTCGTAAGTATGAAGCATTTGGCCCAGCGTCTGAATTTTGACACACGTGCGCATCAGTGGGGGGTTCTAACCGGCTTTACTACCGGTTCTCTTCAGGCGTGCGCTTTGCGTGCAAAGACCAGCTGGCTGATGCACATATGCATGCCGAAAACTGGAAGAGCAGCTGTGCATGCCAGGAAAATGATCTTCTGGTTTCAGGCGTGTGCATGAGCACCGGCCAGATGGTGTTTGAACACGCATGCCTGCCAGAAACCGAAAGACCAAGTGACTGTTGCACATGCGTGCACAACCCAGAAACCGGAAGAGCAGCCGCTCGGTGCACACATATGCGCCGAGCGGCTACTCTTCCAGTTTCTGGCACTCCCACGCGCGCATGAAGACCAGCTGGCTGGCATGCTTTAACCCAGAAGAGCAACAGGCAATGGCTCACGTGTGCCACTTCCGGCATGCATGCCATAGGTTCTCCATCACGGGTTTGGGGCACGGATTTAGTGAAATCCAGCAGGTTCTGACAGGTTCTGGAGAACCGGTAGCGGAAATTTTGAGCAGTTTGGAGAACCGGCAAATGCCACCTCTGGCTGGCCCCAGAATGGGGTGGGAATGGGGATTTTGCAGTATCCTTCCCCCTGGAGTGGGGAGGGAATGGGGATTTTGCAATATCCTTCCCCCTGGAGGAGGGTGGGAATGGGGATTTTGCAGTATCCTTCCCCTGGAGTGGGGACGGAATGGGGATTTTGCAGTATCCTTCCCCCAGGAGTGGGGAGGGAATGGGGATTTTGCAGTATCCTTCCTTTGGAGTGGGGAGGGAATGGGGATTTTGCAGTATCCTTCTCCCAGGAGTGGGGAGGGAATGGGGGATTTTGCAGTATCCTTCCCCTGGAGTGGGGAGGGAATGGGGGATTTTGCAGTATCCTTCCCCCTGGAGTGGGGAGGGAATGGGGGATTTTGCAGTATCCTTCCCCTGGAGTGGGGAGGGAATGGAGATTTTGCAATATCCTTCCCCCAGGAGTGAGGAGGGAATGGAGATTTTGCAATATCCTTCCCCCAGGAGTGGGGTGGGAATGGAGATTTTGCAGTATCCTTCCCCCAGGAGTGGGGAGGGAATGGGGATTTTGCAATATCCTTCCCCTGGAGTGGGGAGGGAATGGAGATTTTGCAATATCCTTCCCCCAGGAGTGGGGAGGGAATGGGGGATTTTGCAGTATCCTTCCCCTGGAGTGGGGTGGGAATGGAGATTTTGCAGTATCCTTCCCCTGGAGTGGGGTGGGAATGGGGATTTTGCAGTATCCTTCCCCCAGGAGTGGGGTGGGAATGGAGATTTTGCAGTATCCTTCCCCCAGGAGTGGGGAGAGAATGGAGATTTTGCAGTATCCTTCCCCCAGGAATGGGGTGGGAATGGAGATTTTGCAATATCTTTCCCTTAGGAGTGGGGAGGGAATGGGGATTTTGCAGTATCCTTCCCCTGGAGTGGGGTGGGAATGGGGATTTTGCAGTATCCGTCCCCTGGAGTGGGGTGGGAATGGGGATTTTGCAGTATCCTTCCCCTGGAGTGGGGTTGGAATGGAGATTTTGCAATATCCTTCCCCCAGGAGTGGGGAGAGAATGGGGATTTTGCAGTATCCTTCCCCTGGAGTGGGGAGGGAATGGGGATTTTGAAATATCTTTCCCCCAGGAGTGGGGTGGGAATGGAGATTTTGCAGTATCTTTCCCCAGGAGTGGGGTGGGAATGGAGATTTTGCAATATCCTTCCCCCAGGAGTGGGGAGAGAATGGGGATTTTGCAGTATCCTTCCCCTGGAGTGGGGAGGGAATGGGGATTTTGCAATATCTTTCCCCCAGGAGTGGGGTGGGAATGGAGATTTTGCAATATCCTTCCCCCAGGAGTGGGGTGGGAATGGAAATTTTGCAGTATCTTTCCCCTGCCACGCCCACCAAGCCACTCCCACAGAACCCGTAGTAAAAAAATTTGGATTTCACCACTGGTTTAGGATCTTCTGCTTGTAGAGGGGTTGGACTAGAAGACTTCCAAGATCCCTTCCAACTCTATTATTCTGGTTTTTTTTTTATCCCCCAAGGGATCAGCTGATATCACACAAGTTTCCTGAATATTTCTTTCCAATTTTGTCTCCTTTTAAATTTTTTTACCTGAATTTAGGGCAGCTTTCTTGTGTCGGCTTATGTGGGATTCCATATTTGCCAACCCCTGAATTCCTCAAACTTAGATGAGACCTAGACTACAGATGATGGACTTATTTCATCCGTTGAGGTGACTCCTTTGATAGGAAGTTTACCCTGATGGGATATTTGACCTCCGATTCTCTGATACTTGCCTCATATTCCTTGTCCACGGCTCCGGGGTTGAGAAGGAAGTCCGGATATCCGATCATCACCATCATGTGCTTCAACTACAAGAGAAACTGGTTTCAAACACCAGCTGGCATTTCGAGCATCCGGTTCGCTCTTTTAACAAGAGCTTAAAATTCAGTGCAGGTTTAGAAGCACAAGGTCAAGCATTATGTGATTTGTGATTTGTAAGAATGAACCTGGGTAAAAAAAAATTTGGGAAAGGAATGGAATGGAATGGAATGGAATAGAATAGAATAGAATAGAATAGAATAGAATAGAATAGAATAGAATAGAATAGAATAGAATAGAATAGAAAATAAAACAGAACAGAACAGAAAATAAAACAAAATAGAACAGAATAAGAATTAGAACAGAACAGAACAGAAAATAAAACAGAATAGAATAGAATAAGAATAGAACAGAACAGAACAGAATAGAAAAGAAAAGAATAGAATAAGAACAGAACAGAATAGAATAAGAACAAAACAGAACACAAAATAAAACAGAACAGAATAGAACAAGAACAGAAGAGAAAATAAAACAGAATAGAATAAGAACAGAATAGAATAAAATAAAATAAAATAAGAACAGAACAGACTAGAATAGAATAAGAATAAAACAGAACAGAATAGAACAGAACAGAACAGAAAACAGAACAGAACAGAACAAAATAAAATAAGAACAGAACAGAACAGAACGGAACAGAAAAGAAGGAGGAGGAGGAGGAGGAGGAGGAGGAGGAGGAAAAGAAGAACAGAACAGAACAGAGGTTTCCAGTGATGTATTCAAAAAGGTGCCCATTTGCTGGAGTGAAGAAGAACATCTTAAGGCAGTCTTTCTTCTCCTTGGCAACCTTAAGAAATATGGACCGACTCCCAGAATTCCACAGTCTTGCCTGGGAGTGGGCTGGATGCAACCTGAGTGGGGATTGACCCACACAAAACGCAACCGTTTGCCATTGTCTGCTTTAATTAGGAAAGTGCAGCTTCTCGGGCCGGGTAGTTCCATTCCCATGATCCCCTCCCGGGCTCCCTACCTTCGCTCGGGCTGCTCTCTGGGTTTCTTCATCCATCCATTCCAGTTCTTCAAGTCGCCGGTCCAGGATGTGTTTGATATCTTCCACTAACTGTTGCACCTGTTCCCAAAAGGTGATGGGAGAATCCCATCCGATAAAGAGAAGGGGAGAAGAAAGAAAGAGAGACCACTTGTTGGTTGAGAGAAATCCATACTCACTACGCATCACAGCCCGTTTCTCCGGGTTCTGGATGCTGCAGTAAGAGGGAAGCATCTATCAGTCCTGCCTCAGCCTGAACTTCCAAGAAAGAACCATCCCAAACGCCATCGGTTGAAAAAGGTATAGTTTACTAAAAGTCAAGTGAATTACAGTAATGCAAAGCCGGAACTGAAAAGCGCGCGTCAAAATCCCCAAGTCTAATTTTCCTGCCCTCAGGTGTCTCCCATTGCTGCAAATTAAGTGAATCTTGTCATTCCCCACTGACTTTGCTTGTCAGAAAGTCGGAAAAGGGGGATCACATGACCCCGGGACGCAGCCACCGTCATAAATATGAGTCAGTTTTTTTTCAGTTTATTTAATAATTTTAAATTTTAAATTGATGTTTGTCTTGTGTTTTTAAATAGGCTGTACACCGCCCTGAGTCCTTCGGGAGAAGGGCGGTATAGAAATAAAATTATTATTATTATTATTATTATTATTATTATTATTATTATTATTATTATTATTATTATTATTATTATTATTATTATTATTCAGTGCTGTTGCAACTTCGAATGGTCACTAAACGAATGGTTGTAAGTCGAGGACTGCCTGTGTTTCTGCGAGCGGCCCGGCATCACTGTGAGTGACGCCGGGCGGCCATATAAATTTTCTTAATAAATGCATAAATAAAAAATTATGAGGATCTGAAGCCCCGGCTGTCCGGAAGATCCTGGAGTGGGCGTATTGGGGATGGTGTACCCACAGGTGATCAAATCTGGGTTCTCGCGACTCTTCCTCTACCGTAGGCTCTTACCTTGGCCTTGCTGGTGGAGGAGAAATATTCTTCCACAAACAGGGCCCCCAAGGCCATTCCGAAGTGCTTGTTGGCTTGACTCAAGCAAGTTTTGGCTAGTTCCATCGGCTTCTCGGCCCCCTCCATCTCCTTGGCAAATTCGTGGATGGCATCCCGGAACGGAGTGGAGAGATGTTCGCTCAGCACCACCGCGATACGCCACAGCATGTAGTTGTGAAGGATCCTGGAGTGGAAGGAACACGATCAGATGGGATTAGCGCAGAGGGTGGGGGGGCAATCTTGGCCACTTGCAGAGCTGTGGACTTCAACCAGGGGTAGGCTGCTGGGGGTTCGCAGGGGTTCGGGAAAACCTCTAGAGGCTCGGGGAGGGTGAAAAACGGGCCTACCGGAAGTTTGGGAAGGCCGGAAACAGGCCCATTTCTGGTCTCAAGAGGGCCTCCAGAGCCTGGGGAGGCCGTTTTCACCCTCCCGGAGGCTCGAGAAAAGCCTCCGGAGCCTGGGGAGGGCAAAAACGCACCACCCCGCCAAGGTGCATAATCACTTATGACTGTAATTCTGGGCTCAATTCCGGTTGTAAGTCAAGGAATCACATACAGACCTCAAGTCAGCTTGACTGGCCATACGTTACCAAGAAAGAAAGAAATGTAACACTAGGGAATTAAATCCTGGGTAAAATTCACACCTGTGCTGTTTTGTTCACATCCGCCAAACTGCAAAATTCCCCCTGTGAAACTGGCTTTATCCCAGGAATAATGTGATAAATAGCAGAGAATCACAATTTACAGGATTTGTGGGAAGGAAGATCCATTAAAGGCAAGTGGCTGTGAAATCTCCATTCTTGCGATTTGCATCAATTTACGGGTGTAATTACGTAATTGATTCCAATGGCACCATTCGCCGTAAAACCTTGATTTAAGGGATAAGTCTTCAATTTAATGAAGATATCCGTGAAATCAGGTTGTGCCCAACCTTGATAAATTGAAGGTCTGTGGACTTCAGCTCCCAGAATCCCCCAGGCAGCACTGCTAGGAGTTGAAGACCAATGGACTTCAGCTCCCAGAATCCCCCAGGCAGCACTGCTAGGAGTTGAAGACCAATGGACTTCAGCTCCCAGAATCCCCCAGGCAGCACTGCTAGGAGTGTAAGAGTGATGGACTTCAGCTCCCAGAATCCCCCAGGCAGCTCTGCTGGGAGTGGAAGACCAATGACTTCAGCTCCCAGAATCCTCTAGGAGCTATGCCTGATGGACTTCAGCTCCCAGAATCCCCCAGGCAGCTCTGCTGGGAGTGGAAGACCAATGGACTTCAGCTCCCAGAATCCCCCAGGCAGCTCTGCTGAGAATTGAAGACCAATGGACTTCAGCTCCCAGAATCCTCTAGGCCCTAAAGTCTAGGAGCTATGCCTGATGGACTTCAGCTCCCAGAATTCCCCAGGCAGCTCTGCTGGGAGTTCAGACCAATGGACTTCAGCTCCCAGAATCCTCCAGGCAGCTATGCCTGATGGACTTCAGCTCCCAGAATCCCTCAGGCAGCTCTGCTGGGAGTGGAAGACCAATGGACTTCAGCTCCCAGAATCCTCCAGGAAGCTATGCCTGATGGACTTCAGCTCCCAGAATTCCCCAGCCACATAACTAGCTGGGGAATTCTGGGAGTTGGAGTCCACAGCTCTTCAAATTGCCAAGGTTTGGGCACATATTTATTGAGGGCCGACTTTCTTAAGTTTGGCAACCTTAAGACCTGTGGACTTCAACTCCCAGAATCCCCCAGCCAGCATGGTTCAGCAGCTCATGGCTACTTTTACTGGGACTGAACCAGTCGCTCTCTTGCTCGGTATTTCAAGCCCGCTCCTTATTCCTGCAGCCCCTTCCCAACCCCTCATCCCCAGCCAGACCTGATCGGCGTCGTCTGGATGATCTCCGAGACCTGCTGCATGTAATCCGTGGCTAAGAGGACCACTTCTTCATCTTCCGAAAAACGCTCGTGGAATATCCTGTCCAGAAGACGCTTCCATTTTAACTGTGGAAAAGCAGCAAGCAGAACACGGTCCCTTCTGAAATTATTCATTCATAATAAGCGACTAGCTATCCTGAAGTTGCTGCAGACTTTGTAATAGAGGGAAGGGCAAAAAAGTCAAAATGGCGGCGCAATGGAAATCCTGCCGGTCAAAATGGGGACAGGATTTAGGCTGCATGCCGGTGGCTGCCATCTTGCCTTTTTAAAACCGATCCTTAGTTCATCCAGCCGGTTTTCACGCCTAAGGTCACATGATCAAACTCCAGACCCTTCTGACTCATATTTATGACGGTTGCAGAGTCCCGGGGTGTGTGTGTGTGTGTGTGACGTTATCCCCTTTTGCGACTTTCTGACGAGCAAAATCCATGGGGGGAGCCGGATTCACTTAACAACTGTGTGACTCACTTAACAACGACCGTGATTCGCTTAACAACCGGGGCAAGGAAGGTCGTAAAACGAGGCAAAACTCATTTAAGCAACTTAACAATTGCCCTGCTTAGCAACGGAAGTCTTGGGTAACCATCATAAATATGAGTCAGTTGCCGAGCGTCTGAATTTTGATCGTGAGAACATAAGGGTGCTGCCACTGACCCGCTTAGCAACGGAAATTTGGGGCTCAATTGTGGTCGTAAGTTGAGGACCCGCTCAACTTGCGGGGGGGAAAAAACGGTATTGGGGTGATATGAATTTAATATGAAAAGGGAAGACGTGGACAATTTGGTGGGTAGTGCAACCATATCCCTGCCCAATTTTCCTCCTGCTTTGAGGCCTGTCCTGACCCCTCGATGCTCCCTGGCCCCACATCCCGGCATCAGAGGATTCACATACTGTAGCAACCAGTTCGACCATCGCTGGAAATATGAGCGCATGTGTGCCGTGTCAAACAACACGGCAATTCGCTCAAGGGCGTGTCGCCCACACAAGCGTGATGTGAAGTTTCCGAAAGATACCCTAATTAATTTATGAGCCATGAGCCAAACTTCAAAAGAAATACAGTCGTTTATTAGGAGCACCATTTCGGCAATATTCGGATGCAGTTAGAACTAATCCCACGTAGATTTACGTTCCCCCATGACCCTGTCTCTCCCCTCCTCCCTGGCCTTGTCATAAATCACATTCTCCAATTAACCACTTTGGCTGGCTGTGAAACCCAACACTCTCCTACTGATTGCGGTCAGGAAGAATGTATGGAATGCAGTTTCAGTTAGGGAAATCATTCAGCTCCATCCGTTCTCCCTCCCTCCTGCTCATGGCAACTTGAAAGCTTTGCAAGTTGACACGTGAGGCATCAAAAACAGCAATATAGGAAGGGAACCACCCGCAGGTCGCCACTACCGGTCCAAACCGGCTGAATACCACCTCTGCCCGGCATCCAAACTTACGTTGGGTGTGATGCGCTGCAGCTCTCCCAGTGTGACTTTATTGTACATGGAGTTGATATCTCTCCGCAGGTCATCGTACTCGGAGATTGTTATCTGTCAAGTGGGGAAAAGTTAGAATTGGACCAGGGTTCCTCTCACAGCTAGGTCCCATCATCCTCTGCCCCAGGGGTGGGTTCTAAATTGTTTTACTACCGGTTCTGTGGGTGTGGCTTATTTTGTGGGTGTGGCTTGGAGGTCATGTGACTAGGTGGGCGTGGCTAGCTGGTCAGAGTCATTTCTGGAAGGTCCTCGCACTTACGACCAGTCCTCGCACTTACGACCCGACTCATTTGTTTGCTTTTAACACTGATCAGCTGTAGGGCGGCCCTTTGAAGCCCCGCGGCAAGAGTTTAAACAGTTTTTTTCCCTCTAGTCATCAGCTGGGACTCAGGAGGCAGCAATAGATTGGAGTTGGGACCAAATAAAAGGTAAGAATAACGTGGGGGGGGAGGGCGGGGGGGGGAGAACCGGTTCGGTGATGTCATATCGTCACTGCTACTGGCTCGGCCGAACCGGACCGAACCGGGGGGAACCCACCACTACTCTGCCCATCCGGGAAAGGCAGAAGTGGTGAGGTTTTTGTTCTAGTTCCTTCATGGGCCATAACCTCCCCTCCCCCACTTCCCCCCAAAAATGAAAGGGTGTCAAACTTGCGTTCCTCCCACCTGGTAAAATTTCTAGGAAAATGTATCTGGGCATCGAACCCAGTCGTTTTCAATGATATAAAAAAGATGTTGGGACTCTGGAAAGAATGCAGAGAAGATCAACAAAGATGGTTAGGAGCAGAGGTGAAATGTAAAATTTGTTACTACCGGTTCTGTGGGTGTGGCTTGGTGGGGGGGGGGTGTAATGTGACTGGGTGGGCGTGACCAATTCTTTTTTTTTTTAAACTTTTCAAAGCATTTTTTCTAATGCTTTGAAAAGCCTCTGCCGATCAGGCAACTCAGCTGGGATCGTCAGAGTCTTTTCAAAGCATTTTTTTTTACCACCTCTTCGGCCAAGAGGTTGCAGAAAAAAAATGCTTTGAAAAGCCTCTGACGATCCCAGCTGAGCTGCGCGATCATCAGAGGCTTTTTTTTTTTTTTTTACTTTTAAAAGCATTTTTTCGTCAGAAGAGGTTGTAGAAAAAATGCTTTTAAAAGTAAAAAAAAAAAAGCCTCTGATGATCGTGCGGCTCAGCTGGGCATGGGGGGAGGTGGGCGCAGGGATTTTTGCTACCGGTTCTCCGAACCACCCGCCACCATCGCTACCGGATCGGGAGCATTTCACCCCTGGCTAGGAGACTGAAGGCTGAAACATACGATGAATGGCAGCAGGAATTAGGTTTGTCTAGTCTTGTAAACTGGTTTTCCCAGTTGCAATATATGGCTGTGAAAGTTGGACCATAAGGAAGGCTGAGCACCAAAGAATGGAGGCCTTTGAACTCTGGTGCTGGAGAAGACTCCTGCGAGTCCCTTGGACTGCAAGGCGATCCAACTGGTCAGTCCTAGAGGAGATCAACCCTGACTGCTCTTTAGAAGGCCAGATCCTGAGGATGAAACTCAAATCCTTTGGCCACCTAATGAGAAGGAAGGACTCCCTGGAGAAGAGCTTAATGCTGGGAAAGATGGAGGGCAAAAGAAGAAGGGGACGGCAGAGAACGAGGTGGCTGGATGGAGTCACTAAAGCAGTCGGCGTGAACTTAAATGAACTCCAGAGGATGGTAGAGGACAGGAAGGCCTGGAGGAACGTTGTCCATGAGGTTGGACACGACTTCGCAACTAATATCAACAACACGTCTTGTGAAAAGAAGGACTAGGGGTGACATGATAGCTGTCTTCCAATATTTGAGGGGCTGCCTCAAAGAAGAGGGAGTCAAGCTATTCTCCAAAGCACCTGAGGGCAGGACAAGAAGCGATGGATGGAAACTCATCAAGGGGAGAATCAACCTAGAATTATGGAGAAATTCCCTGACTGTGAGAACAATTAACCAGTGGAACAACTTGCCACCAGAAGTTGTGAATGTTCCAACACTGGAAGTTTGAAAGAAGAGATTGGACAACCATTTGTCTGAAGTGGTGTAGGGTTTCTTGCCTGGGCAGGGGGTTGGACTAGAAGACCTCCAAGTTCCCTTCCAACTCTTGTTACTCTGTTAAATTGAAGAGTTTAGTAGGGTTTAATCTGTGGGAACCCAGTTTACGAGGCTGTGGATGGCTGCAGGGGATGCACAAACCCTGAAAATGGGTGTCAGGTTTCGATGTCGTCTCACATAAAATAAATTGCATTTCCAAACAAATAGTCTTTGATGAAATCTTTCATTTATTAAGCACGACAATCTGTCCCCGATTGTGGCGCTTAATAAATGAAAGATTTCATCAAAGACTATTTGTTTGGAAATGCAATTTATTTTATTTGAGACGACATCGAAACCTGACAGATAGCCAACACTGACTTCCTGACCCCAAATCTTCCCTTTCCGTTCCCCAATTCTCTGCGTCTCATTGGCCATCTTCCAAATGCGCGGGTGGTTATGGGAGCGACGTGGAGTTCCCATGTAAGATCTCTCCTGCGCGAGCTGCACTGGCTCCCGGTGGTCTTCCGAGTGCGCTTCAAGGTTTTGGTTATCACCTTTAAAGCGCTCCATGGCTTAGGACCTGGTTATCTACGGGACCGCCTGCTACCACCAATAGCCTCCCATCGACCAGTACGCTCCCATAGAGAGGGACTCCTCCAGGTGCCGTCGGCCAAACAATGTCCACTGGCGGCCCCCAGGGGGAGAGCCTTCTCTGTGGGGGCACCTACGATCTGGAACGAGCTCCCCCCGGAGATACGGAGGATCCCGGATCTGCGCACCTTCCGTCGCGCGCTTAAGACTTTTTTATTTCATCAAGCTGGCCTGGCCTAAATCTTCTCCCCCTTTTTAAATGTAAATTTTAATTTGTTTTAAATTATGGGGTATTTTAAATTCAGCCAAATTATTTAATTCGTTTTTAATCTATTTTAAATTTTTGTATTTATGTGTTTTATCTTATGGCTGTTCACCACCCCGAGTCCTTCGGGAGAAGGGCGGTATAGAAATTTAAATAAATAATAAATAAATAAATAAATAAATAAATAAATAAATAAATAAATAAATAAATAAATAAATAAATAAATAACTCTCCCTATATCTACTACTTCAGCTCCCAGGAATGTCCCTCCTCCCATCCCATCTCCTAGGGGATAATATCTTCAGGGAAAATAAGTAGGTGAGAAGTCAAGCGTCCTCTTGCCAGCTGCCCCCTCTTCTCCTCCTTATGTCAGCACTAGAGTAATTGCAGGTTGAAGTGCTGAAATCGGGTTTCTTTGATATCCAGGTTAAATGTGCGGCATGAACGCCACAAGACAATGAGCAGATGAATGAAGGGTGTCGGTACATTCCATCACATATTTCTAGTTTCCTCCCTTTGAACCCAAAGCATTGTCCGGCTGTACCAAAAGGCTATTCTGGAAAAGGAAGCTGGCCGATGAAGGCTGCCCCCTCTGGGCCAGTTTTGCTCAGGGATCCAGAAGGACAAGATGGTCCTCACTCACGTTGGCCAGCCTCTGCTCCAGCTGGAGAATCTCCTTGGCTTTCTGTTTCACGTGTTCGGCACCCAGCAGGTTCAAAAGGCGCTCCATGAATACCACATACGCGGCCAAGATCTGGAAAAGACAAGATTTTGGAAGCCCAGGAGATCTGGTCCCTTGAGCGATCCCAACAGAGCAGGTGGCCAAGCGATTAGCGCAATGGGAAGGCCCTTCTCAAGTGGATCAAGGATTTCTTTGCTGATGGACTCAAATGTTTTCAGAGGATCCATCCCTGCTCAGGCCCTGCTTTGTTTCTCAGCCTTTCTGGATACCCACCTGCTCCCCTGATGATCTGTCCTGCAGAAGCTCTGAATTTCCCACAATGCATCAGAGCACAGGAGCGTCATTCCCAGGCATTGTGGGAAATGGACACGGCTACTTCTAAAGGATGCTCAACCCAACTCGGGCCCTGCTTGGGCACCTGCTCCCCTGATGATCTGTCCTTCAAAAGCTCTGCATTTCCCACAATGCATTGGAGCACAGGAGTGTCCTTTCCAAGCATTGTGTGAAATGGACACGGCTACTTCTAAAGGATGCTCAACCCCACTCAGGCCCTGCTTGGACCCCTGTTTCTGAGGTTTTCCAGACACCCACCTGTTCCCCTGAGGATTGGTCTTGCAGAAGCTCTGAATTTCCCACAATGCATCAGAGCACAGTAATGTAGGACCCAGGCATTACAGGAAATGGACATGGCTGCTTTTAAAGGATGCTCAGACCTGCTCAAGCCCTGCTTGGCACCCCCGTTTCTCAGCCTTCCCAGGCACCCACCTGCTCCTCCCGATGATTGGCTCATCTGTCCTGCAAAAAATTCTGAATTTCCCACAATGCATTGAAGCACAGTAGTGTTGCTCCTGGGCATCGTGGGAAATGGACACGGCTGCTTCTAAAGGAAGCTCTGCTTTGCAAGAGTGGCTTGCCATTGCCTTTCCCCCAAATTTTGGAGGTAGATGGGCAGCATAAAAAAATCAGGAGGCTGTGAGTTCGATCCCAGGTAGAGGCAGATATTTCTCTCTCTGGGCACAGGGAGAATTTATCTGCCGAATAAAATTCCGCATTGGTGACAGGAAAGGCATCCGGGCAGTAAACACTCAGCTCCATTCAGTTGCCCAGAACTGCACCCCGCAAGGGACTATATGGGGTCATAAAAAGGAGGTGATGATGATGGGCAGCATAAAAAATTACTAAATAATAAATGAATAAATTTGTTTGCAAAGCCATCTCTTCTTCAATGAGGTATTGAGGAGGACATGATATACTGTATATCTGTTTGTTTTTTTCTTTACCTTTTCGCTTTCGTCATCCTGGCCCAGGTACAGCGTTCTCTCGGACAAGGTCAGCCCATCCTGGTCAATCTGTCAGGTGGAGGAAAAAATACACCAGGTATTAAGTCTGAAGTAGAACAAAAATTTATTCTATTCATTCCTCCCCTCCCTCTCCATGGTGGTGCAGTGATTAGAATGCAGCATTGCAGGCTAACTCTGCCGACTGCCAGGAGTTCGATCCTGACCAGCTCAAGGTTGACTCAGCCTTCCATCCTTCCCAGGTCGGTAAAATGAGGACCCAGATTGTTGGGGGGCAAGAGGGCGATTCTGTAAACTGCTTAGAGAAGGCTGTAAAAGCATTGTGAAGCGGCCTATAACTCTTGAGTGTTATTGCTAATTTAACAACTGCATTGATTCACTTACAACCGTGAAAGTCATAAAAACGGGGCAAAACTCACTTAGCAACTGTCTCACTTAGCGATAGGAAGGTTGGGCTCAAGTGTGGTCATAATTCAAGGACCACCTGTACTGTTGAGCCAGGTACTGCCTTATCCTGTACCTGGGCAACTGGTTTTTCCTGCTGAAATGCAGGACTTGCCACTGAAGAAAATTGAACACTGTTAATGTCATATTTAACCCCCTGCTTCGTGCGGAAATTCAAATCAAAACGCCCCAAAAGTCCTGCGTCTAATAAAAAGATGATAAAACAAGCTTTCTCTGAATTTCTGTCCGTGCATATCTCACTCTATATGTATTTTTAAACCTGCAATTGTCTTTATTTGCAGAGACTTCACGCCAGTGGCGAAATCCATTTTTTTTACTACCTGTTCTGTGGGCGTGGCTTGGTGGGGCGTGGCTTGGTGGGCGTGGCAGGGGAAGGATATGCAAAATCTCCATTCCTACCCCACTCCTAGGGGAAGGATATTGCAAAATCCCCATTCCCTCCCCACTCTTGGGGGAAGGATACTGCAAAATCTCCATTCCCTCCCCACTCCTGGGGGAAGGATACTGCAAAATCTCCATTCCCACCCCACTCCTAGGGGAAGGCTATTGCAAAATCTCCATTCCCTCCCCACTCCTGGGAGAAGGATACTGCAAAATCTCCATTCCCTCCCTACTCCTGGGGGAAGGATACTGCAAAATCTCCATTCCCTCCCCACTCCTGGGGGAAGGATACTGCAAAATCTCCATTCCCTCCCCACTCCTGGGGGAAGGATACTGCAAAATCCCCATTCCCACCCCACTCCTGGGGGAAGAATATTGCAAAATCCCCATTCCCACCGCACTCCTGGGGGAAGGATACGTCAAAATCCCCATTCCCTCCCCACTCCTGGGGGAAGGATACTGCAAAATCCCCATTCCCTCCCCACTCCTGGGGGAAGGATATTGCAAAATCTCCATTCCCTCCCCACTCCTGGGGGAAGGATATTGCAAAATCCCCATTCCCTCCCCACTCCTGGGGGAAGGATACTGCAAAATCCCCATTCCCTCCCCACTCTGGGGCCAGCCAGAGGTGGTATTTGCCGGTTCTCCGAACTGCTCAAAATTTCCGCCACCGGTTCTCCAGAACCTGTGAGAACCTGCTGGATTTCACCCCTGCTTCACGCTGCCTTATGTCCATAAGGTCAACAGAAGTCAGACGGAAGGAGAGTTTTAATTTTTTTTTTAAGCATTTCAAGATCTTTTCCATTAATACACGCAACGCCCAAATGATGCCGCGTGGAAGAACCAAAAGGACCCCGTGCGATTCGAGATATTTGAAGCTCAGCTTTCATCCCCGCGCCCCCCCTCGTCCTCCCCACGGCCTCGCGTGCATAAATATTTCATCGAGTTAAAAATCGGGCCCCAACTCCTATCGGTGCATTTAAAGAGTTTCCCAAGAGATGGGTACTTGTCTCTTTTAAATTGCTTTCTGTGATTTGCGGCCCCGTCTCTTTCTTTCCCCAGCAGTCAACCTCGTTTTGAATATTGTTTATGATTTTGGCAAATTTGATGGGCCTTCTTCCATCTTTAAATCCGTGTCGTTATTAAAGATGCAGCAAAGTATCAGATCGGGAAGTGGGGGCGATCTTTGGGGCCTCCCTTTAATTTCCACAGGACACAGATCAACCTCCAAGCGGCCTCAACGACCCTCTAAAAAAGGATTGCAAATGACCAGCTGTCTGCAAGGAATATAAATCCTTCCGCTCCCTGCCATCCAGTCAGAGCTGAAGAAGCTTCTTGGATGAGAAGTGAAATGTCTTCAAAGAAAAAGCAGAAAGTGCAGTTGCCTCTTGAAAAAAAGAGCAATTTTTTCTGTTTATTTACTGCCACGTAGAACCTTGAATTCTTACCCCAGTGCTCCCTATAGCACATCCCTCCACTCCACAGAGCCTGAAATATTTTGGGATTTTTTTTTCTCACGTGTCCTACCCGTACAAATCTCATACGTTTCTTTTTCAGACAAAGCAAGTTTTTTTCCTAGCAGCTGGCCAACTCAGGTGAGTATCTGACAGGTAAGAACTCCTAACACCGTAATGGTGAACCTATGGCACGCGTGCCACCGGAGCCATTTCTGCAGGCATGCGAGCCGTCACCCTAGATCAGGTCCACCGCGCATACGTGCGCGCCTCCCGCCAGCCACCTGATTTCCAGCTCTCTGCCGCGCATTTAGGAGACATACGCGCATGCCCATACCGCCCCTCCCCTCCCAGGAGTCTCCACGCGGCCCGTTTCGGATGCCAGGTAAGTACAGAGCTCGTGCAGAGGCTCTGGGAGGGTGAAAAACAGGCCAACCGGAAGTCCGGAAATGGGCTGTTTCCGGCCTCTGGAGGGCCTCCGGAGGGCCGGGAGAGGCTGTTTTCGCCCTCCTGGAGGCTCCGGGAAAGCCTCCGGAGCCTGGGGAGAGCGAAAAACCGGCCTACCAGAAGTCCGGAAACGGACCGTTTCCGACCTCTGGAGGCTTCAGGGAGGTCTGCTAGGCCCAAAATGGGGCACCGGAGGATCATGCGCGCATCCGTGGGAGTGTGGGGGAGCGCAGGGGGTCACACGCGCTTACACGGGGGGGAGCCGCGGGGCAGCAAGAGGGATTGCATTATGGATGTGGGCATGCACACGTGTGCTATCGCACGTGTGTGTGCCCTTTTGCCACCCAAGGAAAAAAAGATGAGCCATCACTGCCCTAACAGAAATGACCTAGGATGGGGTTTAGGGTTATTGCATTGATTCAAGAAGAGACTGGACTGCCATCTGTCAGAAATGATGTAGGGCCGTGATGGCGAACCTATGGCACGCGTGGAGCCATATCTGTGGGCACGCGAGCGTTGCCCTATCTCAGCTCCAGAACGCATGCATGCACCAGCCAGCTGATTTTCAGGGCTTCTGGGCCCACCGGAAGTCAGGAAACGGGCTGTTTCTGGCCTCCAGAGGGCCTCCGGGGGGGGGGGTTGGGAAGGCTGTTTTTGCCCTCCCCAGACTCCAAGAAAGCCTCTGGAGCCTGGGGAGGGTGAAAAACAGACCTACTAGGCCCACTGGTAACCTTTTTGTCATTGCGTGCCAAAAACAGGGGGAGCACGCATGTGCGGGAGCGGGGAGGCGTTAAATGATGTGGGCACGCGGGTGCGCGACCGCTCCACGCTCCCCCCCGCTTTTGGCACACGACGGCAAAAAGGTTAGCCATCACTGATGTAGGGTCTCCGGCTTGGGCGGGGGGGTGTTGGACTAGATGACCTACAAGGTCCCTTCCAACTCTTGTTATTCTGATTTTTGTACCCTGCCCTTTGGAGTCTTCCAAAACGCCGATTAAAAGCAATAAAATAAAATTTAAATATAAATTTCAAATACAAATTTTAATCTGTTTAAATTATGGGGTATTTTAAAATTCAGCCAAATTATTTAATTCGTTTTTAATCTATTTTAAATTTTTGTATTTCTGTGTTTTATCTTCTGGCTGTTCACCGCCCTGAGTCCTTCGGGAGAAGGGCGGTATAGAAATTTTATAAAATAAATTAAATAAATAAATAAATAAATAAAAATAAAAAGAGGTGAAATCGCAGCGTCATTCATACTATTAGAATCAATAGAAAAATTTTACAAATCAGTCCCGACCGTAAACGGAAAAAAAAAAATTGGAAGGGATTCGATGAATTTTGTAAAAGAACGACGGAAACTGCTCACAATGAGCTGCTGCATTGGTCCAGCTTTCATCCTTCGGCACCAGGCAATACAATAAGCCTTGCGCTGCACTGACATATTTGGCGCATAGCACACATAAAAATCCTCTGCTAAATAGCATCTCGACGGAGGAGATGCCACACAACACAAGATCTGGGTTTTTTCAGCCTCACCAGCTTTAAAAGGGATGGACTTCAACTCCCAGAATTCCCCAGCCAGTAGGAGGATATTTCTCTTCAACAAATGCTGTATTTCTCAAATTTGGCAATTTGAAGGAGTGTCGACTTCAATTCCCAGAAGGGGTATGGACTTCAATTCCCAGAAGGGCTATGAACTTCAATTTCCAGAATTCCCCAGCCAGCATGGCTGGCTGGGGAATTCTGGGAGTTGAAGTCCACACATTTTCAGACTGCCAAAGGTTGAGAAAAATGGGTTTAATGTATTGTGTGAAACGCAGAAAACAGGTCAATGCAGTGATCATTTCAAAAACACTGTGTGAACACAGTCAATACAAGTAATCCTTGCTTAACGACCGGTCCTGTTTTACAGCTGTTCAAAGTTACGACAGCCATAGAATGGAATGGATGCTTTACAGTTTTGCATTGCACCCCTGGCTATCCTAAATGGTTGAGCCGACACCGCACCCCCTCCCCCCCCATCATGGCTTATGAAGTGGGGCAGCTTTATGCCCTGCGGTCACCCAACCATGATTTGTGATGGTTTGTGCCAATTTCAAGCATGAATGAATGTGTTCGCTTAAGGACCGCAGTGTTCTTTGAATGACTGTCCTGAAAAAGGCTGAAAATTACTTCCGGTCATATAGGAATCTTGATTTAACGACTGTAATTCTGGGCTCAATTATGGTCGTAAGGCAAGGACTACCTCAACTTACAACCATTCGTTTAGTGACTCTGCGAAGTTACAAGGGTGTTTAAAAAAACACGTCTTGTAACCGTTTTTCACACTTACGACCGTCGCAGCATCCCTGTGATCAAAATTTGGACGCTTGGCAACTGGCTCGTATTTATGACGCGGGGGCAGTGTCCCGGGGTCATGTGACCCCCTTTTGCGACCTTCGATGGAGGTCTTGATGTTAAGTGGGTCTCGATGGAGGCCCACTTAAACAAACCGTGTTATTGAAGTGGTTCACTTAACGACTGCGGCAAGAAAGCTTGTAAAACGGGGCCAAGAGTCACTGAACTCTTGTTCGCCAGGGAACTTTGGGAGCTCGATTTGGTCGTAAGGTTGAGGACTAGCTGGAATTCCACGCTCAATTGTGGAAGGAGCCTTGGTAGTACAGTGGTCTAAAGCACCCTGTTATTAAGACCAGCTGCCTGCAATTACTGCAGGTTCGAATCTTGCCAGGCTCAAGGTTGACTCAGCCTTCCATCCTTTCTAAGGTAGGTAAATTGAGGACCCAGTTGTGGGGGCAATAAGCTGACTTTGTATAAATATACAAAAGGATGAAGGCTATTGCTGAGCACATTGTAAGCCGCCCTGAGTCTCCGGAGAAGGGCGGCATATAAATCAATTTTTTTTTTTAAAAAAATTGTGGTTGTAAGTCGAGGAGTAGTCTGGTTGCCCAGCTGCAGAAAAACTGATGGACGCAAAATGACGCGGAACTTCCTTCCCCCCCACCTCACCTCAGATCCACCCTCCCATTCCGTCATATCGCTGTGAATTTATTGCGTTATCAGCTTCCTTCTATCTCCCTTGTCCTCATCCAGCCTTTTTTTCATTTCCTGTCCTCTGCCAGCTCGGAGAGATGTGACTGATGAAACGGAGATGGGAGGGCGAAGGCCGGGAGTGGCTGGCACAACGGTAGTTATTGCTGTGCGATGCAAAATGCCGGAGCAGAGATGAAGACAACGCTGCTCTGGAACGGGGTGCTGGGCCGGCAATTTAGAATAGAATAGAATAGAATAGAATAGAATAGAATAGAATAGAATAGAATAAAATAGAATAGAATAACAGAGATGGAAGGGACCTTGGAGGTCTTCTAGTCCAACCCCCTGCCTAGGCAGGAAGCCCTACACCAGTGGTGAAATCCAATTTTTTTTACTACCGATTCTGTGGGCGTGGCAGGGGAAAGATCCTGCAAAATCCCCATTCCCTCCCCACTCCTGGGGGAAGACTATTGCAAAATCCCCATTCCCTCCCCACTCCAGGGGAAGGATACTGCAAAATCCCCATTCCCTCCCCACTCCTGGGGGAAGACTATTGCAAAATCCCCATTCCCTCCCCACTCCAGGGGAAGGATACTGCAAAATCCCCATTCCCTCCCCACTCCTGGGGGAAGACTATTGCAAAATCCCCATTCCCTCCCCACTCCAGGGGAAGGATACTGCAAAATCCCCATTCCCTCCCCACTCCTGGGGGAAGGATATTGCAAAATCCCATTCCCACCCCACTCATGGAGCCAGCCAGAGGTGGTATTTGCCAGTTCTCCGAAATGCTCAAAATCTCCGCTACCGGTTCTCCAGAACCTGCTGGATTTCACCCCTGCCCTACACCACTTCAGACAAATGGTTATCCAACCTCTTCTTAAAAACTTCCAGTGTTGGAGCATTCACAACTTCTGGAGGGAAGCTGTCCCACTGATTAATTGTTCTCGCTGTCAGGAAATTTCTCCTTAGTTCTAGGTTGCTTCTCTCCTTGATTAGTTTCCACTCATTGTTTCTTGTCCTGCCCTCAGGTGCTTTGGAGAATAGCTTGACTCCCTCTTCTCTGGGGCAGCCCCTGAGATATTGGAATACTCCTATCATGTCCGACTTGGTGCCCGCTAGCCGTTTCCAACAGAAACCTGGAAAATCCCTGGCCACCAAAACAGCTCAATGATTATTTGGCTTTGTGTTCACCGTTTAGATTTATTTGCACTTATTGCCAAACGACGTAAACAAGCCCCACGGCATCAGGAAGGAGCAGCCAGGATGGCCGATCTATGTGCCAAGATGTCATTCTACATAGGGCACTCTCAGGTCCGCAAGGTTCAGCTTGGCGCCTCACAGGCATCCTGCCATCAAAGGCAAGAATGGGGGTGGAACAGAGCTGAAATGCTTCCAGTTCGGACCGGTTCGGCCAAATCGGTAGCAATGGCGGCCGGTGGTTCAGAGAACCGGTAGCGATGGCGGCCAGTGGTTTGGAGAACCGGTAGTGATGGCGGCTGGAGATTCGGCAAACTGGTAGCGATGGTGGCCGGTGGTTCGAAGAACCGGTAGCAATGGTGGCCGGTGGTGTGGAGAACCGGTAGCGATGGCAGCCAGTGGTTTGGAGAACCGGTAGTGATGGTGGCCGGTGGTTCGGCGAACTGGTAGCGATGGCAGCCAGTGGTTCGGAGATCCGGTAGCGATGGCAGCCGGAGGTTCAGAGAACCGGTAGTGATGGCGGCCGGTGGTTCGGAGAACCGGTAGCGATGGCGGCCGGTGGTTCGGAGAACCGGTAGCGATGGCGGCCGGTGGTTCGGAGAACCGGTAGCGATGGCGGCCGGTGGTTCGGAGAACCGGTAGCAATGGTGGCGTGAGGCTCCACCCACTCACCCGGTCGTCCTTTCTTACCCTCTGCGCATGCACAGAAGGCTTTGCACATGCACAGAGGGTCCAAGTGTGCACGTGACATCCAAACCGGTTGGGAAGGTAAGTAGATTTCACCCCTGGGGCGTAGGATAGATGGACAATAAAGCTGTGTGCATACAGGTAGTCCTCAACTTCAAACAGTTCATTTTGTGACCATTCAAAGTTACAACGGCAGGGGAAAAGGCGACTTGTGTCGTTTTTCACGTTTACAAGAGTTGCAGCATCCTCCATGGTCGCGTGATCAAAATTCAGATGTTTGGCAACTCGGTCCTATTTATGATGGTGGCAGTGTCCCGGGGTTACGTGATCCCTTTTTGTGAGCTTCCCACAAGCGAAGTCAAGGGGGAAGCCAGATTCACTTAACAACCATGTGACTAATTTGACTACTGCAGTGATTTACTTAGCAACAGTGGCAAAAAGGGTCGTAAAACGGGGCAAAACTCACTAAACAACTGTCTTGCTTAGCAGCGTAAAATTGGAGCTCAATTGTGATCGTACGTTCAGGACTATTTGTAATGGGCAAGGATCCGTTACCGTTGCAAGTCTAGGACTACCTTTATTTCTCTTCTTTGTCCCAGGGCTTTGCAAGGGGCGATGGGTGGGAAGAAATGGAAAAACAGATAATTTAGCTACTTGTGTCCGATGCTGAGATGCAAGAAAATAAGAGCGACTGTCAGACCTGCCTCAATCTGATCCCTTAGGAAAGAAAGACCCTCGACTCCATTTGGTTGAAATGAAAGGTCCTTTTACTAAAACGATGCTGGCTGCAATAAAGTCAGGTGAGCTCTGGATTTCCCACGCTCAAAGGATACAGAAAGGTTTCCCCTCATCCCAGCCCACCCCTCATGACCAGCCCTTCTTCAGCCAATTGGAACTTACTGAAGTGTTTTGAGAACGCGGAGATGTTTTGGGGTAATCCGCATTCTTTCTTAGGCTTTTTGTTAAGTGAATCACTGCGGTTGATAAGTTAGTAACCTGGTTGTTAAGTGAATCAGGTTTTCCCATTGACTTGTCAGAAGGTCGTAGAAGGTGATCCTCTGACCTTGGGACACAGCAACGGTCATAAGTATGAGTCAGTTGCCAAGTGTCTGATCAGGTGACCGTCACCTGATGACGGCCCTGGCCAGGGGGGCTTTTCATCAGGTTCGCCTGATTCGCCAGTTGCGTCCCTTTCTGGATCGGGACTCCTTATACACGGTCACTCAGGCACTCGTCACTTCCCACCTGGACTACTGCAATGCTCTCTACATGGGGCTCCCCTTGAGGAGCACCCGGAGGCTCCAACTGGTGCAAAATGCGGCCGCGCGGGGGATTATGGGAGCGAGGGGGCGCTCCCATGTGACGCCTCTCCTGCGTGAGCTGCATTGGCTTCCGGTGGTCTTCCGGGTGCGCTTCAAGGTGTTGGTTACCACCTTTAAAGCGCTCCATGGCATAGGACCTGGGTATTTGCAGGACCGCCTTCTGCCGCCGATAGCCTCCCACCGGCCAATACGCTCCCACAGAGAGGGACTCCTCAGGGTGCCGTCAGCCAGGCAGTGTCGCATGACGACCCCCAGGGGGAGGGCCTTCTCTGTGGTAGCTCCCGCCCTCTGGAACGATTTGCCCCGGGAGATACGAAGGATACCAGATCTCCGGGCTTTTCGCCGTGCCCTAAAAACTTTTCTTTTCCACCAAGCAGGGCTGGCGTAAACACCCCCCCCCCTCCTTTTGAGATATTAGATTTTTAATTGTCTATGAGTTTTAGTTGGGATGTTTTAAATTTTGGGCCAAAGTTGTATAATTCTTTTTTTAAAAAAAATAAATTTTGTATCGGTATGTTTTTTATTTTTGGCTGTGCACCACCCTGAGTCCAGCAGGAGAAAGGCGGTATACAAATTTAAATAAAACAAACAAAACAAAACAAAGGACGTAACTGTGAAAAACAGTCATAAATCGCTTTTTACAGCTCCGTTGTAACTTCGAACGGTCACTAAATGAACTGTTGTAAATCAAGGACTGCCTGTACGCACGCAGATTTATTGTCCATCTATCCTCCTCCTCCCTGCCTTCTCGCCCTTGATGGCAGGATGCCTGTGAGGAGCCAAGCAAAACCTGGCACGCCCTGGCAGTGGCATTTGTAGAGTGACATCTTGGCACGCAGATCAGCGATTCTGGTCGCTCCCTCCTGATGCGGCGGTGCTCGTCGTTCGGCGACAAGTGCAAATAAATCTAAACGGTGAGCACGAAGCCAAACGATCATTGGACGACAAAAGAAATAATAATCCTCTACGGAGAAGAGCAGAATTAGTCTTTCCCTGCCTGGTGACATTTTGCAGCCGCCAGCTTGTTCAAATCAGTGTGAGTGGCGACACCGACGCCACAAGCGTTAAACGCTCTGCTCTCCATCTCGGTTCTGAAGTCGCTACGGGTCACACTGGTACGTGTCCCTGTGTGTGTCCTCTCTTCTAAACATACTCAGTTCTCCCCGTTTGTGCATTGCAAAATCCGTTTTAATATTCAAAGTTTAAATTTGTTTTAAATTGATTGGGGTTTTAAGTCTGTCTGGGCCAAACTATTTAATTCGATTTTATCTCTGCTTTTTAAATTTTGTATGTATGTATTTTTTTTTTTTATTTGATTTATATGCCGCCCTTCTCCGGAGACTCAGGGCGGCTTACAGTGCGTTAAGCAATAGCCTTCATACTTTTGTATATTTATACAAAGTCAGCTTATTGCCCCCACAAACTGGGTCCTCATTTCACCTACCTTAGAAAGGATGGAAGGCTAAGTCGACCTTGAGCCTTGGCAAGATTCGAACCAGCAGAAATTGCAGGCAGCTGTGTTAATAACAGGGTGCATTAAACCACTGTACTATCAAGGCTCTTCAAAATTCAGACGCTTGGCAAATTTTATTATTGGCTGTTCACCGCCCTGAGTCCTTCGGGAGTAGGGCGGTATATAAATCAAATAAAAGTAAAGTAAGTAGCTAGTAAGCGGTTAGGAAACCGCTAGTAAGTAGCTAGTAAGCAGTTAGGAAACCGCTAGTAAGTAGCTAGTAACCGGTTAGGAAAAGGGGTTCTAGGATACTCTGGGGGGACCCTCGGATGCTCAGGTACAGACTCCAACCAATAGTTGGAGACTACAGACCCCTCACATCCTGGACATAAACTGTTTCAACTCCTCCTCCTAACTTATCAATGGCAGTGATTCACTTAACAACTGGGGCAAGAAAGGTCGCCAAATGGGGCAAAAGTCACGTAGTTTGCAACAGACGTTTTGGGCTCTGGTTGTGGTCGTAAGTCGAGGACTACCTCTACCCCGACTGAAGCCTCCCCTTTTCCTCCCAAAAGGGGATCACATGACACCTGCAACCGTCCTAAATATGAATCCATTTGCCAAGCGTCTGAATTTTGATCAGGTGCCCGTGGGGATGCTGCAAAAGTCGTTAACTGTGAAACACGGTCATAAGTCCCATTTTTCAGCCCGATTGTAACTTTGAATTGTCCTTAAAATTAAGCGAACGGCTGTTAAGTCAAGGACTACCGGTAATTTTTAATAATAATTTTTGCACCGGGGCAAACACACGCAGCTCCTTTTGCAACGAGCCACTCCCGATTCTGGCTCCTTGTCATTTGAGTGACTTTGCTAGCAAGGCAGCCCCTTCCCCACGACGGGCGGCTGCTCAAAAGGAACGGCCCCCTGCCCAGAGGCAATCAGCTAATGGAGACAGCAGCCTTCCCGGGGAGCGATCAATCTTTGCAGCGCATCAGATGCACTTCCAATCACCGGCACTTCTCTCCCGTTCATCTTCCAATGCTTGGAAGATGTCAAAGGGTCCCGTCCATCCGTCTGTTGTCCTCCCTCCTCCATCTCCCTCCCGTCCCCCATCCCCCCCACTGCCTCTGGAGGGGCAGCTGCCATCCATCTGGGCCAGAGCTGCAAATTGGCCTCTTGTCAGGGTCCTACGACGACTCACCATGGCCGACTCGCCACGAAACAACTCACCGTGGGACAAGAGTTACACTAACCTCGAAGAAATAGTGGGATAGAATCATTCGTAACTGGCTGACCAGCTGCACTCAACATGTAGTCCAGTGGTGAGTTCCTCCCGGTTCGATCCGGTTCTATAGAACCAGTAGTAAAACCGGTGGAAGGCTCCGCCCACCCGCCATGACGTCATCATGGGTGATCTGTGCATGCGAACCGGTAGTAAAAGTAAGTAGAACCCACCCTCCATGGAACTGCATCTACATGGAGGGAGGCATGCAGTGGGGTACCCCAGGGCTCTGTTTTAAGCCCAGGACTCTTCAACATCTTCATCAACGATTTTGGACGAGGGGATAGATGGGGAACTGCGCCTTGGTGGCGCAGCAGACTAAAGTGCTGTTAAGTAACACCAGCTGCCTGCAATCACTGCAAGTTCAAATCTCACCAGGCTCCAGGTTGACTTCAAGCCTTCCATCCTTTCGAGGTAGGTAAAATGAGGACCCGGTTCGTGGGGGCAATAAGCTGACTTTGTATTAAAAAAAGAACACCGCTTAGGGGGGCCCCCCGAAAGCCCTACTAAGCAGGTATATACAAAAGTATGAAGGCTATTGCTTAACGCATTGTAAGCCGCCCTGAGTCTCCGGAGAAGGGCAGCATATAAATCAAACCAATAAATAAATAAATAAATAAATAAATAAATAAATAAATAAATAAATAAATAAATAAATAAATAAATAAATAAATAAATAAATAAATAAATAAATAAATAAATAAATAAATAAATAAATAAATAAATAAATTACGTTTGCCGATGACGCCAAGCTGGCTATCTAACAAAATGAAATTCAAGGGTGAAAAAAGCAAGGTTCTACATTTAGGGAAGAAAAACAAAATACATAGGTACCGTATATGTGGTACCTGGCTCAATAGTAGTAACTGTGAGAGGGATCTTGGAGTCCTAGTGGATGACCATTTAAATATGAGCCAGCCTTGTGCTGCAGCTGCCAGAAAAGCCAACACAGTTCTGGGCTGCATCAACAGAGGAATAGAATCAAGATCACGTGAAGTGTTAATACCACTTTATAAGGCCTTGGTAAGGCCACACCTGGAATATGGCATCCAGTTTTGGTCGCCACGATGTAAAAAAGATGATGAGACTCTAGAAAAAGAGCAGAGAAGAGCAAACCAGATGATGAGGGGACTGGAGTTTAAAACATATGAAGAACGGTTGCAGGAACTGGGTATGTCTAGTTTAATGAAAAGAAGGACCAGGGGAGACATGATAACAGTGTTCCAACGTCTCAGGGGCTGCCCCAAAGAAGAGGGAGTCAAGCTATTCTCCAAAGCAAATGAAGGCAGGACAAGAAGCAATGGGTGGAAACTAATCAAGGAGAGAAGCAACCTAGAACTAAGGAGAAACTTCCTGACAGATGGAACAATTAACCAGTGGGACAACTTGCCTCCAGAAGTTGTGAATGCTCCAACACTGGAAGCTTTTAAGAAGACACTGGACAACCATTTGTCTGAAATGGAGTAGGTCTCCTGTTTAAGCAGGGAGTTGGACTAGAAGACCTCCAAGTTCCCTTCCAACTCTTCTCTTCTCTCTCCTCCTCTCTCTTCTATTTTCTCTTCTCTTCTCCTATTTTCTCTTCTCTTCTATTTTCTCTTCTTTTCTATCTTCTCTTCTCTTCTCTTCTCTTCTCTTCTCTTCTCTTCTCTTCTATCTCTCCTCTCCTCTTCTCTTCTTTTCTTTTCTTCTCTCTTCTCTTCTCTTCTCTTCTCTTCTCTTCTCTTCTCTTCTCTTCTCTCCTCTCCTCTCCTCTCCTCTTCTCTTCTCTTCTCTTCTCTTCCCTTCCCTTCCCTTCCCTTCCGTTCCCTTCCCTTCCCTTCTCTTCTCCCCTCTCTTTCCCTTCCAATATCTATTCTATTCTATTCTATTCTATTCTATTCTATTCTATTCTATTCTATTCTATTCTATTCTATTCTATTCTATTCTATTCTATTCTATTCTATTCTATTCTATTCTTTGTGGTAACCCTGATGTTATCCGTATGTAATGGATTGTTTCATTCACGCAGCTATTGCGAAAACGCTGGATGCCCAGCACAAGGTCAAAAAAACCGGGAACTCGGCTGACATCACCGGGTGGGAATTGCGCCAGCGAGAAGACGGCAGGGAGGGAGGGAGGGAGACGGCTCGGATCGGGTTCAAAAATGCAAAACTGCGACAGGCAATAGATCCTCGAGCATTGTTCCAGGGATGCTTGATTAAACTGGGAATAACGGGGAGCTGCGGAGCAATCAGGGCTTGTGAGGCGCCAAGACTGGGGAGGACAAAGGCCCGCGGATGAGCGGCAAGACGGAGCATCGCGCACGCACCTCCCAAGCCAGCGAGCGCATAAAAAGCCACAGGTGCCTGATGGGGGTGATGGGAGGCAGCGCATCCTCATTTATTCGAAATGTGAAATTCAATTACCAGAACAAGACGAGGCGCCCACGTTCGGCCCCACTGAATTACATAAAAATGATCTGTGCTTACTGTGTTTTAAGGAATTAATGAGTCGTGAACGGTGGAAGAGGCGAAGGAGGGATGCGCAGTGTTTACTTATTAAAAAAAACTGCCTTTCTTTCCTGGGTCGTGTTTCAAACACGAGCAGCCGCTCTGGTGCATCTTCACAGACCAGCACAGAGACGGAAACAGGAGGTTCGCATGACAATCCGATGGGTATGTCTTGTTCAGGGGTCAGCAACCTGCGGCTCTGGAGCCGCATGTGGCTCTTTGGGCCCTCTGCTGTGGCTCCCTGTCAGGTGATCCCACCACTGGCTGGCCCCGCCCCTCGCCCTCCCCTCCCAGTCACTCCTCGCCTGGCCTGAGAAGGTAAGGGCGATGGCGGGGGATGGAGAAGTGGCCAGGGCAGAGACAGTGCCATTTGTCTCTGGGAGGGTTGGACTAGATGACCTCCAAGGTCCCTTCCAACTTTGTTATTCTATATTCAGTGGAGAGATACAGAGAGAGCGGGAGTGGGGGGGGAGAGAGGGAGGGAGGGAGGGACGGGAGAGAGAGATGTGTCAAAAGGATTTTGTGGTTCCCGGTGTTTTTTTAACAACTGGTTCTCTGCCCTAATGACCGGCTGGGTAGGCGTGGCTGGGGGGGGGTCATGTGACTGGTGGAAGTGAGTGACATTGAGTTGGCCACGCCCACCCAGGTTTTGTGGCTCCCAGTGTTTTCTTTTCTGTGGGAAACGGATCCAAATGGCTCTTTGAGCATTTAAGGTTGCTGTTCTGTCCCCGTACCACACACGCACCCCCACAGACGGCCCGGAATTAATAAGCCACACGACAAAACTCTTTGAAGATAAAGCTGGCAGAAACCCAGTGGCTAGCTGCCAATTCAGACTTTACTCACACAAAACAAAGATTAGACTGCAAGCATTCCGATAAAACAGGCAGAGTTTCAGCAATACAAGGATTAGTCCAAATGCAGTCCGATAAAGCAGGCAAAGTCCAGTAACGCAGAGATCATGGATTATTTCCAGTTTTTGCTCATCACAAACTGAACCGGCCACCACACCCACATTTATACCCTGTGGGGTGTGGTCCAGTGACTCAGCTAATCTCTGGCATGCCTTCCCCTCTGCTGCACACGCTTCTCCCTGCGCCTCTGCCGAGGGTCCAGCCAGCACTTATCTCCTTCGTCGCTGTCCACCTGTGGCTGCGGGGACGTGCTTGGCTCTGAGCCTATCGTTTGGCCTTCGGTGTCCTCCGGAGGCATTGCCAGAGAGGAGGGTCCTGGAGAGGGAGGCCTTGCCAACTCCTCTCCCTCACTCTCAGAGTCTGCATCTGTCGATAGCCCAGGCTCAGGCAACGGAGCCACAACAGTTGCAGACCCCTGGTCTAGTTTAATTAGGAGAAGGACTGGGGGGTGGGCATGATAGCGATCTTTCAATATTTGAGGGGCTGCCACGAAGAAGAGGGGGGCGGTCAAGCTATTCTACCTGAAGGTAGAACAAGAAACAACGAGTGGAAACTAAGCGAGTCGTGGTAGTGCCTTGATTTGAAACCTCCGTATTGTTTTCTGCTAGGTTGTTTGTCTGGTACTAATCCCTGCTTATCTGGATATTTTATACCAGTTGAAGAAAATATTTTCTGGCTTGATTTGGGGAAAGGCTGCCACCCACCAGGCACATGGGACACACAATGCCCTGTCCCCATTCCTAAGGTTAAGCGAAGTGGCGCCCATCGCTGCCAGATAAGAGCGTTTTACTGAGAAATGTTGGAACTGGACCGGTAATCTTGAAGGATCACAAAAAGGACTTTTCTCGTTTCTGCTCTGCCAAATGAAGCCAATTCATCTTGACGTGAAGCTATGAGGTCCTTCCAAGCAAAGCTGAGGCCCTGTTGGTGACTGGAAAACTTTCAGCCTGGCTCACCCCCAAGGCCATCGATCGGAGCCAAGGCAACCGTGCGGTTCTCGGAGAAAACTTAGGGGGAATGGGGGCCCAGGGCTTGAGTTGTATCAAGAGAGGCAGGGACACAGGCGACGCCCCAACAAATGGCCTCCCTGGGAGGTTGGTCTCTTTGGGAATTCAGTCTCCCTAAGCAGGGGGTTGGACTAGAAGACCTCCAAGGTCCCTTCCAACTCTATTCTATTCTATTCTATTCTATTCTATTCTATTCTGTTCTATTTTCTTTTCTTTTCTTTTCTTTTCTTTTCTTTTCTTTTCTTTTCTTTTCTTTTCTTTTCTTTTCTTTTCTTTTCTTTTCTTTTCTTTTCTTTTCTTTTCTTTTCTTTTTTCTATTCTATTCTATTTTCTATTCTATTCCATTCCATTCCATTCCACTCCATTCCATTCCATTCCATTCTATTCTATTCTATGTTCCATTCCGTTCCATTCCATTCCATTCCATATTCCATTCCATATTCCATTCTATATTCTATTCTGTTCTGTTCTGTTCTGTTCTGTTCCGTTCCGTTCCGTTCCGTTCCGTTCCGTTCCGTTCCGTTCCGTTCCATTCTATTCTATTCTATGTTCCGTTCTGTTCCGTTCCGTTCTGTTCCATTCCATTCCATTCTATTCTATGTTCCGTTCCATTCCGTTCCGTTCCGTTCTGTTCCATTCCATTCCATTCCATTCTATGTTCCGTTCCGTTCCGTTCCGTTCCATTCCATTCCATTCCATTCCATTCCATTCTATTCTATGTTCCGTTCCGTTCCGTTCCGTTCCATTCCATTCCATTCCATTCCATTCCATTCCATTCCATTCTACGTTCCTTTCCGTTCCGTTCCATTCCATTCCATTCCATTCCATTCCATTCCATTCCATTCCATTCCATTCTATGTTCCGTTCCGTTCCATTCCGTTCCATTCCATT
>JAXLNS010000006.1:104235261-104260261 GCA_037215915.1 Pantherophis vulpinus | reverse complement strand
TTCCATTCCATTCCATTCCATTCTATTCTATTCTATGTTCCATTCCGTTCCATTCCATTCCATTCCATATTCCATTCTATATTCTATTCTGTTCTGTTCTGTTCTGTTCCGTTCCGTTCCGTTCCGTTCCGTTCCGTTCCGTTCCGTTCCGTTCCATTCCATTCCATTCTATTCTATTCTATTCTATTCTATTCTATTCTATTCTATTCTATTCTATTCTATGTTCCGTTCCGTTCCGTTCCGTTCTGTTCTATTCCATTCCATTCTATTCTATGTTCCGTTCCATTCCGTTCCGTTCCGTTCCGTTCTGTTCCATTCCGTTCCGTTCCATTCCATTCCATTCCATTCCATTCCATTCCATTCCATTCCATTCTATGTTCCATTCTGTTCCGTTCCGTTCCGTTCCGTTCCATTCCATTCCATTCCATTCCATTCTATTCTATGTTCCGTTCCGTTCCGTTCCGTTCCATTCCATTCCATTCCATTCTATGTTCCGTTCCGTTCCGTTCCGTTCCATTCCATTCCATTCCATTCCATTCCATTCCATTCCATTCTATTCTATGTTCCGTTCCGTTCCGTTCCGTTCCATTCCATTCCATTCCATTCCATTCCATTCCATTCCATTCCATTCCATTCCATTCTATTCTATTCTATGTTCCGTTCCATTCCATTCCATTCCATATTCCATTCTATATTCTATTCTATTCTATTCTGTTCCGTTCCGTTCCATTCCATTCCATTCCATTCCATTCCGTTCCGTTCCGTTCCATTCCATTCCATTCCATTCCATTTTATTCTATTCTATTCTATTCTATTCTAACATGGATTGCCAACTTTTCAATGCGGGTTCTGGCTGCTGCACCTTTAATTGTAGCCTGGATGGGTGGAAGTTACACAGGTCAAGAGGGAAGATCAGAAGCCACAGGGTAAGTTTCCGAGGGAGGGGATTCCAGGGTACACGTCAGGAGGAATGGGGCTGCCACTTGAAAGCGGGGCGTTCTGCAAGAAACGTCGGCAACAAAACAGCCAAACTCGGGGAGCGCTAAGGACCTCGCGGTGCTCCTCCTGGTCTCCTTCCTCTTCCTCCTCCTCCTCCTCGCAAACTCCTCTCCCTTCTAGCACTGATGACATTACTCAGCTGGGTCATGAAACGTCTGGAAGAATACATTCAAGCTCAGAGAGCACCAAGGACCCACATTCTTCCTCCTCCCTCCTCCGCCTCCTCTCCACAAACCCTTCTCCCATCTAACACTGATAATGTTCCCTAGTTGGGCGATGAAATGTCTACAAGAAAGCAATCAAGCTCAAGAGACCACCAAGGATCCTACAGTCTTCCTCCTCCTCCTCCCCCTCCCCCTCCTCCTCCTCCTCCTCCTCCTCCTCCTCTTCCTCCTCCTCCTCTTCCACTTCCTCCTCCTCTTCCTCTTCCTCCTCCTTCTTTTCCTCCTCCTCCTCCTCCTTCTCTTCCTCTTCCTCTTCCTCCTCCTCCTCCTCCTCCTCCTCCTCCTCCTCCTCCTCCTCCTCCTCCTCCTTCTCCTCCTCCTCCTTCTTCTCCTTCTTTTCCTTCTCCTTCTCCTCCTCCTCCTCCTCCCATTTAACACACTGATGATGTTCCCTAGTTGGGCGATTAAACGTTCTCAAGAAAACAAGCTCGGAGAGCCCTCTGCATCTGTGGCTTTGTAGCAGCCCTTCACAAGGCTTATCAAACTCTTAATTTTCCTTTCGGGAATTGGAGCTCAAACAAAGACGTTTCCATTTTGGAGCGTGACTGAGAAAAGAAAGAGATTTTTTTTTCCCCAGTTCAGAAATGTCAGGAAAAAGCTATGCTTTGACTGCCTTGTTTCCTTGTTGGCAGCCGTTTTATGGACAAATTCTCAAAAAAAAACCCAAAAAAAGGTTTTAAACCCCAGCTTGAATTGCACAACATTTGGCTCCCCGTCCTCCTCCTGAGTTACCCCATCTTGGAGATGTTGCGATAGCGCAGTGATTTAAGGAACCTCTGGAAAACCGGAGGGAGGGCCAATAAATCCAGAAGAAATCCAGTGTCGGCCCATCGGCTGCATAGACGGGAGCTCCGTCACAAAGGGAGGCCGAGGGGAAGGCGAAAGGAGCGCCGGCTTACAGGTTCCATAAATCTCTGGATTTATGGCCAGTTGGAGAAGGCGGTTGGGCGCTGGCTGCCTGCTCTGGATGCCCCTGGCCGGCTTTTTTCCACTGACCTGCTGTAGGAAGCCCCCCCCACGTCCCCTTCCCAGATTAAAATATTCCTTATTCTTAATCAGTGGTGAAATCCACATTTTTTTTACTACCGGCTCTTTGGGCATGGCGTAGTTTGGTGGGCATGGCAGGGGAAGGATACGGCAAAATCTCCATTCCCACCCCACTCCTGGGGGAAGGATATTGCAAAATCTCCATTCCCACCCCACTCCTGGGGGAAGGAGGATATTGCAAAATCTCCATTTCCACCCCACTCCTGGGGGAAGGATATTGTAAAATCTCCATTTCCACCCCACTCCTGGGGGAAGGATATTGCAAAATCTCCATTCCCACCCCACTCCTGGGGGAAGGATATTGCAAAATCTCCATTCCCACCCCACTCCTGGGGGAAGGACATTGCAAAATCTCCATTTCCACCCCACTCCTGGGGGAAGGAGGATATTGCAAAATCTCCATTCCCACTCCTGGGGGAAGGATATTGCAAAATCTCCATTTCCACCCCACTCCTGGGGGAATGATATTGTAAAATCTCCATTTCCACCCCACTCCTGGGGAAAGGATATTGCAAAATCTCCATTTCCACCCCACTCCTGGGGGAAGGATATTGCAAAATCTCCATTCCCACCCCACTCCTGGGGGAAGGATATTGCAAAATCTCCATTCCCACCCCACTCCTGGGGGAAGGACATTGCAAAATCTCCATTCCCACTCCTGGGGGAAGGATATTGCAAAATCTCCATTCCCACCCCACTCCTGGGGGAAGGATATTGTAAAATCTCCATTTCCACCCCACTCCTGGGGGAAGGATATTGCAAAATCTCCATTCCCACGGCCCGGTTTTATATTTTTTAGCAGATTTTATATCCATTCAGAAAAATTTTACATTCCGCCCACCCCAAATTCTAAGGACAGGACAGGGGCTCTAGGATATAATAGGATTAACTCACCACCACTGAAATAGTAAAAGGCCAAAGGCTCACTGCTGTAGAAAGATCGTAAGATGGGACAAAACTCACTTAATAACTGTCTCGCTTAGCAACAGAAATTGCGATCATAAGGACTACCTGCAGAGGGAATCGTATGTTAACTAACCCAGGTCCCTGCAAAGTTTCTGATGAACAGTCTCCGAAATCCTTTAAACTTGCACCAACGTAAGCATTAATTAAACACTTATTCCAAATTGTAAACACACACACAACCAAACGCACCAAACTTCATTAGCAGAATGTAAACATAATTATAATGCTCACAAGATCAAACGAAGAGACTCAATTCGCATCACTTGATTTAATCAACCCCTTCTCTGGGAGGAATGCACACAAATACACAAATACACACAGACACACACACACACACACACACACACACACACACACACACACACTCAACCAGTGGTGAAATCTAAAATTTGTTATTATTGTTCTGTGGGCGTGGCTTGGTGGGGGGGGTTAATGTGACTGGGGTGGGCGTGGCCAATTTTTTTCTTTTTTTTACTTTTAAAACCATTTTTTTCTATAACCTCTTCGGCTGAGTTGCCCTGATCGGCAGAGGCTTTTTTTTTCTTTTAAATGCCTCTGACGATCCAAGCTGAGTTGCCCGATCGTCAGAGGCATTTAAAAGAAAAAAAACCCTTTTTTTTCATTTAAATGCCTCTGACAATCTAAGCCGAGTTGCCTGATCGGCAGAGGCTTTTAAAAGAAAAAAAGCCTCTGCCGAGCAGGCAACTCAGCTGGGATCCTCAGAGCCTTTTTGAAAGCATTTTTTTACAACCTCTTCGCTCGGAAGAGGTTGTAGAAAAAATGCTTTTAAAAAGCCTTTGACGATCCCAGCTGAGCCGCGTGATCATCAGAGGCTTTTTTTTTTTTTTTTTTACTTTTAAAAGCATTTTTTTCGGCCGAAGAGGTTGTGGGAAAAATGCTTTTAAAAGTAAAAAAAAAAAAGCCTCTGATGATTGAGTGGCTCAGCTGGGCATTGGGGGGGGGGGGCAGGGATTTTTGCTACCGGTTCTCCGAACCTCCCGCCTCCATCGCTACCAGGATCGGGCGATCCGGTCCGAACCGGGAGCATTTCACCCCCTTCACACAACCCTCAAGGGGTCACGCTAGAATCCGCACGTCCACACCCAGGACAAGCTCCCCCGTAAAACGATGTCGCTGTGCCCCAATTTCTCTGTAGCTGCCCCAGTGGTGGGAGTCAAAGAATTTAACAACCGGTTTCTCTTGCCCTAATGCCTACGCTGGCATTAGATGGGCGTGGGCCATGGTGGATGTGGCCAGGGGCTGTGAAAGGTAGCTCTCAGCTTCCTGTACCCCCTGGGAGCAAAAACGGGCCACGGGGGGGGGGGAGACGCGTGCCCCCCCGCACCTTATTTTGGCCTAGGAGGCCTGCCTGAAGCCTCCTGGGAGTAAAAATGGGGCACGTGGGGACTCCTGGAAGGGGTGGGGCGAGGCAGGGTCAGTCAGCAATTTAACTACCGATTCGCACAAACCGGCCTGAATCAAATGAATCTCACCACTGAGCTGCCCCCATAGGCAAATCCTTTTGCTTTGGGGAATAAATAATTCTCCTTTCCTCACAGGCGTCTACGTATTTCATTTTTATTTATTCTTCCACAACCAAAATTATTCTTCTGACAATAGGCCGGGCTAACACAGATGCCAAATTCCTCATCAGATTTTCCAACAACAATGTCCTTGCTGTTTTTGCGGTGCCTTTTTGCAAATTTTGCATCCACACAAACACACACTAGGAGACTCCTTGCACAATACGTGGGAAGCTTAACTGGTGCCTGGGTTAGATAGATAGAATAGAATTCTTGATTGGCTAAATGTGATTGGACACACACAAGGAATTTGTACGCTCTCAGGGTACATAAAGAAAAAATAAAATATATTTGTCAAGAAAGATAAGGCACAAACACTTAGTGATAGTCATAGGATACTAATAAGCAATCAAATCATACTACGGAACAATAAAAGCAATATAAGTTGTAAAGATACAAGCGACATACAAGAGCCTTGGTAGTACAGTGGTCTAAGGCACCCTGTTATTAAGCTGGTTATTAAGACCAGCTGCCTGCAATTACTGCAGGTTCGAATCTCGCCAAGGCTCAAGGTTGACTCAGCCTTCCATCCTTTCTAAGGTAGGTAAATTGAGGACCCAGTTGTGGGGGCAATAAGTTGACTTTGCATAAATATACAAAAGGATGAAGGCTATTGCTGAGCGCATTGTAAGCCGCCCTGAGTCTCCGGAGAAGGGCAGCATATAAATCAAATTAATTAATTAAATAAATACATACATACATACATACATACATACATACATACATACATACATGGATATAGCCATAAGTGGGGAAGAGATAGGTACTAGGAAGGATGAGAAGAATAGTAATACAATCTTAGTAGTTGTGTGGAATTATTTGTTTAGCAGAGCGATGGCGTTCGGGGAAAAACTGTCCTTGTGTCTAGTTGTTCCGGTGTGCAGTGCTCTATAGTTTCGTTTGGAGGGTAAGAGTTGAAAGAATTTATGTCCAGGATGCGAGGGGTCTGTAAATATTTTCCCAGCCCTCTTTTTGAGTTGTGCAGTATCCAGGTCCTCCATGGAAGGCAGGTTGGTAGTAACTGTTTTTTCTGCAACGAGCTACCCCCAGGAATACGACTGATCCCGGACCTCCGTACTTTCCGTCGAGCTTTGAAGACCTTCCTATTTCAGCAAGCCGGCTGGCTTAAAATTTTAATGGCTTAAAATTTTAATGGGTTATTTTTATGGGCAAAGGGTTTTAAATTTTGGGAAGCCAATTTGATTTAATTATGTTTTAATTTATTTTAATTTTTATATTGCATGTATTTTAATCTTGGCTGTTCACCACCCTGAGTCCCTCAGGAGAAGGGTGGTATACAAATTTAATAAACCTAACCTAATCTAACCTAACCTAACCAGTTCTAATTATCCTCCGAAGTCTGTGTCTGTCTTGTTGGGTTGCAGAACCAAACAGACAGTTATAGAGGTGCAGATGACAGACTCAATAGTTCCTCTGTAGAACTTTCTACAGAGAAAGTTCTTTGCAGAGAAAGTTACAGAGAAAGGTTCGCTTGTCTGAAGCAATAATTCAGCCCTGGAACATTAGAGAGCATCTATGCGCACATGCAAAACACCACTGTTTCGTCACTGTGCATTTTAGAAATATGGGGTTGCAGGAAGGCGAAGGTATAGGACTCATGTTAAATGGGGAATTTAGAGCTTTAGACCAGGGGTCTCTCCAACCTTGGCAACTTTAAAACTTGCGGACTTCAACTCCCATAATTCCCCAGCCAGCATGGCTGGGCTAAGGAATTCTGGGGAGTGGAAGTCCGCAAGTCTTAAACTTAACAAGTTTAGAGACTGGTGGTGGGTTGCTCCCGGTTCGTAGTGGGCGGCGGTGGAGGACGTCATCAAAAATGCTCTGCGCATGCCCGTGTGTCCGTGGACTACCGATAGCAAACTGGTAGCCCCGGGATTTGAATCCCCCCGCTGTTGGAGACCCCTGCTTCGAAAAAAGGCTTGTGTTCTCATAACAGCCTTCGCCAGGCAAGGTAAGGATCTACCATCTGTATTCACACAACATGCCAAATTGAGTTAGGGCTAATCTTGGTTAGATTTTGGTAAGTAGCTTAAGAGGCTCGCTCTCTCACTACTTCAGGGTGTGATATAAACTGAAAAATGATTTAATTCAGTCAGCGAAATTCACTGCACAAATGCAAATAAATATTTTAACGTGGTCCTCAACATACGACCATAACTGAGCCCCCCACATTTCTGTTGCTAAGCGAGACATTTGTTAAGTGAGTTTTGGCTCATTTTACGACCTTTCTTACCACAGTTGTTAAGTGAATCACTGCAGCTGATAAGTTAGTAACCCCGGGTTGTTAAGTGAATCTGGCTTCCCCATGGACTTTGCTTGTCTGAAGATCACAAAAGGGGAATCATGTGACACCGGGATACTGCCACCGCCATAAATATGAGTCAGTTGCCAAGCATCTGAATTTTGATGACATGGCCATGGGGATGCTGCAACGGTCATAAGTCTGAAAAACGGTCATAAGCCACTTTTTGCAGTGCCGTTGTAACCTCGCATGGTCACTAAACGAACTGTTGTAAGTCGAAGACTATCTGTATAGTACATGACACGATTATGTCCTGGCAACGCAGCGGATGGATGTTGTGGCATTTGTGTAGTTCAGTGTCTCTCAAAGATTTCAGACGGGTGGACCTGTTAAAATGGGTAGACCTCAGCCAGCATGCCTGGACTTCAACTCCCACAATCCTCTAGTCATCACGCTGAAACAGGGAATTCTGGGCACTGAAATCCAACACATTTCAAATTTGCTTGAAATTCGGGCGAACCGGTAGTGGCGACCTGCAGGTGTCCGCAATTCCGTCCTATATCGCTGTGTTTTTGATGCCGCATGCATGGATGGATGGCACGCGCGAGCGAGCGAATTGCTGTGGTTGTTTGACGTCGCACGTATGTGCGGATGGCACCGCGCGCGAGCGAAGCCCATGTGCGTGCACACGCATGTGCACTCACATTTCCGGTGCTACAGTATGCGAATCCTACCTCTGGACCTAACTCACATTTTGTCCCCCCCAGACGTAACAACTCCAAATTCCATCATCCCCAACCAGGAGTGGGTTCTAAGTGGCTTTACTACCGGTTCTCTTTTTATGAGCGCTTTGCACGCGATCGCCGTGCGCATGCTCGGTTCACTCGCAGGCACACCAAAGGAGCGCTTCGCGCAAGCGCGTTGCGAATCTGCCCAGATGAAGTGCGGCAATCCGCTCTGCCGCACCTCTCAGCTGGGTGAAAACAGCAGAAATATAAGGTCAGAATAACACAGAGGCGGGCGGGAGGGCCCAGCTCCCGAAGAAAGAGAACCAGTTCGGTGACGTAATAGCGTCACCGCTACTGGCTTGCGCGAACTGGGCCGAACCGGGAGGAACCCACCACTGTCCCCAACCCTCCGTGAAGCTGGACGGATTGACATGCCTGGGGGAAAAAAAAAACACAGGTGGAAGAAAATGCTTTCTTAGCACGTCAGATCTGAAGTTTCAACACTGAAGCGGTGGGCTGCGAAACCAGAATTTTGTATTTTTAAACCTTCATCCTCTGAAATCAAGTCGCAATTGTGTTCGTAATTGCCGCTCGGATACAGGAGACAGCCCCCCCCTTCTCCTTCCCCCTCGCCGGTTTCTTAGCTTTCGTATATTTTACGCTATTGTCAACACACCGAGACCCTGCCCGAGCTGCAGGGATTTTTAAATTGTTCTCGAATAATAATAATAATAATAAAAAAAACCACAGATAAATTTGCAGCTGTCTATTCCGGCAGCTGTACGTTTGTGGGTTTGCGTTCCCGCAATCAGACTGACACAGCTCCATTCCTGTGCTAAAGAGAAAAATAAATGGCATCGCGTCATTTTTTTTTTTTTTTAAATTCAGGTTCCCAGTCGCTGAAAACGAAAAATAAATCATATGCGCTTTATTTTAAAATATTCCTGCTGCCATTTTGACTTTTCTGACTTTCCCCACCTGCCCGAAAACTCATCCTCTAGTGGGGACAGGGCATCTGTCATCCCCAAATATCCGTTAAATTGCAAATTACATCATTTGTGGCTCCGTCGTTGTGTAAGGGTGTCATTAAGCAACAACGGATGTCAAGAGATGCTGGAAATGTGTAATTTGCATCATTTATGTAATTGAGTTATTATGCGCAGGATGTAAATCACTGTGTGAGAGATGTAAAATTAATATAAATTTAACTGTCTTGTCTGGAGTACGAGAGGCGCCCCAAACAAGGGGGGGAAAAATTGGCTGGCTGCATTCAAAGCCTGATAAATGGAAGTCTGTGTGTGTTTGTGCGTTTGTGTGTCTATGAAATCAAGGTCTCTCTGAACAGGTGTTGTGTTATCTTTAAACCCGAATGATATTAGCAGAATTTTAACTGGTGGACATGCTAATGTACATATTAGGAATGTTGTTAATGCAGGTAGTCCTCGAAATTACGACCACAGTTGAGCCCAACATTTCTGTTGCTAAGCGAGACAGTTGTTAAGTGAGTTTTGCCCCATTTTACGACCCTTTTTCCGCGCAATTGTGAAATGAATCACTGCTGTTGTTAAGTAGCTAACATAATAATTTAAGTGAATCTAGCTTCCCCGTTGACTTTGCTTGTCAGGAGGTCGCAAAAGGGGATCACCTGATCCAGGGAATCTGGAACCATCATACATATGAATCAGTTGCCAAGTGTTTGAATTTTGATCACACGACTATGCAGGACGCTGCAATGGTCGTAAGTGTGAAAAACGGTCATAAATCACTTTTTTCAATGCTGTTGTAATTTGCAAACACTCACCAACAGTCATTAAGTGAGTCATTTGTTTGCTACGGACTAGTTTTGCCAAAACCCAAGGCACAGGTAGTCCTCGACTTACAACGGTTCATTTAGTGACCGTCCAAAGTTACAGCGGCACTGAAAAAAGTGACTTATGACCATTTTTCACTTTCGCTCCGTAGCATCGCCATGGTCATGTGATCAGAATTTGGATGCTTGGCGCCCGCCTCATACTTATGACCGTCACTGTGTCCCCAAGGTCACATGAACCCCTTTTGCGACCTTCTGACAAGCAAAGTCACTGGGGAAACCAGGTTCGTTTAACAACCGGGCTACTCACTTATCAACTGCAGTGATTCACTTAACAACTGTGGCAAGAAAGATCGTAAAATGGGGGTAAAACTCAACGTAAGAAACATCTCACTTAACAACAGAAATGTTGGGCTCAGTTGTGGTCGTACGTTGAGGACTACCTGTCTATTAAATGCCAGCTTTTATGAGAAAAGAAATTTCAGCCTGAAATAGAACAGAACAGAACAGAACAGAACAGAACTGGAAGGGACCTTAGAGATCTTCTAGTCCAGCCCCTTACTCAAACGGGAGAACCTGTACCATTTCAGATAAATAATTGCCTAGTCTTTTCTTGAAAACCTCCAATGTTGGAGCACTAGCAACTTCTGGTGGCAAGCTGTTCCACGGGTTAATTGTCCTCACTGTTGTGAAGTTTCTCCTTAATTCCAGGTTGCTTCTCTCCTTGATTAGTTTCCATCCATTGCTTCTTGTCCTGCCCTCAGGTGCTTGGGAAAATAAGTTGACTCCCCCTCTTCTTTGGGGCAGCCCCTCAAATACTGGAAGACTGCTGTCATGTCTCTCCTAATTCTTCTTTTCTCCAGACTAGTCAAACCCAGATCCTGCAGCCGTTCTTCATATAACCAGGGTCAGAGTCTTGTGTGAATCTAGCGTTGCGTAAACCACTTTAATATGGAAAATGCATCTTCGTTGATCCGTGCCAGACCCTGCCCTGCTGTCTCTGATGGCCAAAATCTCCAATCACCACGGCATTGTTTGGGATGTGAATCGCCGCTTTTGAAAAACGGTGTTTTTCTACCCTGCCGGTTTTAATTTCCTTTACGGCAGGGGAAAAAAAATTCCTTCCGGAAGTTCAATGGGGTGGGGAGGGGAGAAGTGGTGGGTGTGAAAACCAGCCTACCGCTCTCCCCATCCTTCCTGGTGTGTTTGCACACTGTCCTGAGACACAAATGGCTGAATTGTGCAAAAGAAAATTCGAATTGGGTTTGCAAGGCTGGTTCCCTGAATTCAGCCTTCCCTCAATCTTTAGAAGAGAAGAGAAGAGAAGAGAAGAGAAGAGAAGAGAAGAGAAGAGAAGAGAGGAGAGGAGAGAAAAGAAGAGAAAAGAAGAGAAAAGAGAAGAGGAGAGGAGAAGAGAGGAGAGGAGAGGAGAGAAGAGAAGAGAAAAGAGAAGAGAGGAGAGGAGGGGAGAGGAGAGAAAAGAAGAGAAAAGAAGAGAAAAGAAAAAAGGAGAGGGAAGGGGAGGGGAGGGAAGGGGAGAGGAGAGGAGAGAAGAGAAAAGAAGAGAAAAGAGGAGAGGAGAGGAGAGAAAAGAAGAGAAAAGAGGAGAGAAAAGAGGAGAGGAGAGAAGAGAAAAGAAGAGAAAAGAAGAGAAAAGGGGAGAGGGGAGGGGAGGGGAGAGGGAGGGGAGGGGAGGGGAGAGGAGAGAAGAGAAAAGAAGAGAAAAGAAGAGAAAAGAGAAAAGAGGAGAGGAGAGAAGAGAAAAGAGAGGAGAGGAGAGAAGAGAGAAGAGAAAAGAGAAGAGAAAAGAGGAGAGGAGAGAAGAGAAAAGAAGAGAAAAGAAGAGAAAAGAAGAGAAAAGGGGAGAGGAGAGGGGAGGGGAGGGGAGGGGAGGGGAGAGGAGAGGAGAGGAGAGAAGAGAAAAGAAGAGAAAAGAGAAAAGAGGAGAGGAGAGGAGAGAAGAGAAAAGAGAGGAGAGGAGAGGAGAGAAGAGAAAAGAAGAGAAAAGAGGAGAGGGGAGGGGAGAGGAGAGGAGAGAAGAGAAGAGAAAAGAAGAGAAAAGAAGAGAAAAGAGGAGAGGAGAGGAGAGGAGAGGAGAGGAGAGGAGAGGAGAGGAGAGAAGAGAAAAGAGGAGAGGAGAGAAGAGAAAAGAAGAGAAAAGAAGAGAAAAGGGGAGAGGAGAGGGGAGGGAAAGAGGAGAGGAGAGAAGAGAAAAGAAGAGAAAAGAAGAGAAAAGAGAAAAGAGGAGAGGAGAGGAGAGGAGAGGAGAGAAAAGAGAGGAGAGGAGAGGAGAGAAAAGAAGAGAAAAGAAGAGAAAAGAGGAGAGGGGAGGGGAGAGGAGAGGAGAGAAGAGAAAAGAAGAGAAAAGAGGAGAGCAGAGGAGAGAAGAGGAGAGGAGAGGAGAGGAGAGGAGAGGAGAGGAGAAGAGAGAAGAGGAGAGGAAAGGGGAGAGGAGAGGAGAGGACAGAAGAAAAGAGAAAAGAAGAGAAAAGAAGAGAAAAGAGAAGAGGAGAGGAGAGGAAAGAGAGAAGAGAAGAGAAGAGAAGAGAAGAGAAGAGAAGAGTTGGAAGGGACCTTGGAGGTCTTCTAGTCCAACCCCCTGCTTAGGCAGGAAACCCTACACCACTTCAGATAAATGAAGTTATCCAACATCTCCTAAAAACCTCCAATGTTTGAGCATTCACAACTTCTGGAGGCAAGTCGTTCCACTGGTTAATTGTTCTGTCAGAAAATATTGTCCCTCTAGTCCTTGATTTACGACCACAATCGAGCCCAACGTTTCCGTTGTTAAGCGAGACAGTTGTGAAGTGAGTTTTGCCCCGTTTTCTGACCTTGCGCCACAGTGGCAAAGCCAATCACCGCCGTTGTTAAGTTAGTAACCTTGTCGTTAAGTGAATCTTTGGCTTTGCTGGTCAGAAGGCTGCCCAAGGGGATCACGTCGTTATCCCAGGACCGTCGTAAATATGGGGTCACTTGCCAAGCATCTGAATTTTGATCATGTGACCACGGGGATGCTTCAACGGTCATAAAGTGACCTGAACAACGGTCAGAGAAGTCCCTGTTTTCGGTGCTGAGGTAACTTTGGACGCGAAACGAATGGTTGTAAGTCTGTACTTCGGACTACAAAGCCCAGCATTCCCTCCCAAGCAGAAACGCTCACGCTAAAATGGCAATGAGGACTTTAAGGCCACGAGAGCGGAGGGGGAAGGGCGAGGGGGGGAGGCACCTGGGGACGACGATACGCAAACGTCGCGACTGTCACCGATGAATTGTCTGCCGCCTGGATCGAGCGTCGCCGTCCTACGATCGTTCTTCTTTTTTAATATAATCTTTTATCGAACGTTATAAAGACATTACGGTTGATAACACGCAATAAGCCGCGTGCGTATAAACTACGACACCGTTTTAGAAAAGATGAGGAACATAAAAGGAGATGCTGGCACCGACGTCGGCAGGATTCGCACAGGGGGGCAACGCCGACAATCCAATTTCTGTCTGCTCTCTTTGCGGTCTTAATAGTTCTCGACTTATGACCGCCAATTGAGCCTGCCAATTACAGTCGTGGCACTCCTAAAGCGGGAGGACCTGTTTTTATGACCTGTGGTCGTTAAGTGAAACCATGGTTTGCTAGGGGCCGCTTTTCTCGGGGGAACCCGAAGCAAATGTCGATTTTCAAAAAAAAAGCCATCATAAGTCACATTTCTGTGACTGTGGGACACAGCAAGCGGCCATAAATATGAATCATGTGACTACAGGGATTGGGGGTGGAGGTGTCATAACTTCAGAGCTTTTGAAAGATCGGTCATAAATTTAAATAGGTCGCTAAGCGACCAACTGATTCATACTTATGACGGTTGCAGTGTCCTAGAATCACGTGATTCCCCTTTTGCAACCTTCTGATCAGCAAAGTCAATGGGGGGGGAACCCAGATTCACTTAACAACCGGGTGACTAATGTATCAACTGCGGTGATTCACTTAACAACCGGGACATGAAAGGTGGTAAAATGAGGTGAAACTCTCTTCACAAACGCCTCATTTATGCTATGTCAGGCTCAATGGCATTTGTGAAGAGAGTTTCGCCTCATTTTACCACCTTTTGTGTCCCGGTTGTTAAGTGAATCACCGCAGTTGATACATTAGTCACCTGGTTGTTAAGTGAAGGTGAGGACTAGCTGTACAACAAGGAGTTGGAACTCGGACTACAAAGCCCATGTGTCCAGGTAGGAGCAAACTAGCAGGGACATCTTTCCATCCTGTTCAAAGGTGAGGCCTGCACTGCAGGGGTGTACGGAGAGAGGAGTCGGAAAAATCAAGATGGCAGCACGGCTGGCTGGGGAATTCTGGGAGTTGAAGTCCATGCGTCTTAAAGCAGCCAAGGTTGAGTAACAATGGCTCAGATATTATGGCTGTAAGGAAGAGGGAAATCACAATTCCAACATGCTAAACTATATTGCAAACATCTGGAATTTATCTTCCTGTGGGGAAAAAAAAAATCCCTCCCTGGACTACTGCAAAAAAGGTGATAATTAATCTGTAAAAAAAACCCCCCACAAATGAACAAAATTTACCAGCTTTTGAGGTAATAGAATCGCTAGATCAGATATCATTCCATAAACTTTTGGTTGAATTCTGCACTTAAGATTTGAATTGTAGTGATTTTAATACACAGCTCCAGAATTAAACATTTATTATGAGGGAATGTCGTGAAATTACAGAATATTCCATTCCTCTTTGCTTCGCTCCTTTCTTCTAGCTTTTAAAATTCAATTTAATTTAATTTTTTTGTGTTCCCCTTCTTTCCTTTCCCTGTTTTTCCCGGCTTCAATTTATATTTCTCCTCTTATGCCTACCATGTTTCCTAGAATATGGTTTATATAAGTTTGTTATTACCAACAATAATGGCTTTATAACTATATACAAATCGAATTTAGCATGGCGAGGCTCCATCCAGATGGCAGAAAATAAACCAATATACCCAAAGAAAATTTTTCCAGATCTGAGGCTGAAAAGCGTTTCAGACTTGGATTGTACAGAACGATCTTCAAGAGGGAAAAAAAATAAAATAAAATACAAATGCTTTCTGTTTCTAATACGTTTCTCTTCTCTGCAAAAAATTAGCAGTCTTGAGTTGCTGACAGATTTGGAATATTTGAAAAATAAATAAACAAACAACGGAAGGTTATCGCGTAAAGCTGAGTTTTCAAAAGGCGATTTCTTTGTTTTCCTTTGAAGACGTTTTGCTTCTCAGCCAAAAAAGCTTCTTCAGTTCTGACTGAGTGGAAGAATCCAGTTGATGTTTAAAAAAGGACTTTTGGGATAACCATGACCTGGATCAGGGGTCTCCAACCTTGGCAACTTTAAGACTTGCGGACTTCAACTCCCAGAATTCCCTGAGGAATTCTGGGAGTTGAAGTCCGCAAGTCTTAAAGTTGCCAAGGTTGGAGACCCCTGACCTGGATGACTGAGAATCTCCCATAGACTGTAGAGCGGATATGTAGCCTTTGGGGCACATTTTGGCACAAGAGTATTGCACAGAAATGGGGTTTGCACGGACTGTCAAACAGATTGACAGTTTGATGGACAGCACTGCTCTTTAAGGGCAAATCCTCAACTCCCACAATTCCCCAGCCAATATGTTTCAGTTAGACAGATCTTCCATCACTCTAGAACAGTCTTCCCCAGCTCAGCAATTTTAAGATGGATAGACTTCAACTCCCAGAATTCCCTAGCTGACTTGCAAAGGCATTCAACACCCAGAATTCTTCAGCTTGCTCGTAGGAATTTCAACTCCCAGAATTCCCTGGCCAGCATGAATAGATTTTAACTCCCAGAATTCCCCAGCCAGGATGCTTAAGTTAGACAGATCCTCCCTCTCTCTGGAACAATGCTTCCCAAACTCAGAAAATTTACGCTGGGTGGACTTCTACTCCCAGAATTCCCCAACCAGCATGCACAGATTTCAACTCCCAGAATTCTTCAGACAGCTTGCATGGATTTCAACACCCAGAATTCCTCAGTTTGCTTGCAGGAATTTCAACTCCCGGAATTCTCCAGCCAGCTTGCATGGATTTCAACACCCAGAATTCCTCAGTTTGCTTGCAGGAATTTCAGCTCCCAGAATTCTCCAGCCAGCTTGCATGGATTTCAACACCCAGAATTCCTTAGTTTGCTTGCAGGAATTTCAACTCCCAGAATTCCTTAGTTTGCTTGCAGGAATTTCAACACCCAGAGTTCTCCAGCCAGCTTGCATGGATTTCAACACCCAGAATTCTTCAGACAGCTTGCATGGATTTCAACACCCAGAATTCCTTAGTTTGCTTGCAGGAATTTCAACTCCCAGAATTCCTTAGTTTGCTTGCAGAAATTTCAACTCCCAGAATTCTCCAGCCAGCTTGCATGGATTTCAACACCCAGAATTCTCCAGCCAGCTTGCATGGATTTCAACACCCAGAATTCCTTAGTTTGCTTGTAGGAATTTCAACTCCCAGAATTCCTTAGTTTGCTTGCAGAAATTTCAACACCCAGAATTCTTCAGACAGCTTGCATGGATTTCAACACCCAGAATTCCTCAGTTTGCTTGCAGGAATTTCAACTCCCAGAATTCCCCAGCCAGCCCTGAAATCCATCCACCCATCTTCAAGTTTCCAGGAAACCCTGGCTCTGTAACTTAGACATTTCAGCCATCTCTCTTTTAACTGGTCAATTTTAACAACAATGAGATCGATGCTTAATTAATCAATAAACCGGCCATTAATCTCAGGTTTATAACCTGGGGTGGGGGGCAGAATTGTGAGCTTGTGTCTATCCCGCGGAGACCGTACGGTTAACTAACAATTCGATGCTTTGTGTGCACACCATTCAATCACCAGGTTAAACCCAGCAGGAGACGTGATCGGCTGCTTATAAAATACCGTTTCTTGCCTGTTTTATATGATCCGAGCTGCCTCTGCTCTCCGCTAACCGGCCATCACAGCTAATGACGAGAAAATTGCAACGGTCCCAAAGTGCTGTGTTGATCCAAAGACAAGTTGCACTTCAGAAGGTGCCTGATTTTTTTTTTTTTCAAATCTGTCTGGTTTTAGCACTAAAGGGGCCAAACGGAGAAACGGGACCCTTCCCCACTTCCCTTCCCCCTAAGCGCCTTTTCGTCCCCACCCCCACCCGGTAAACAACCATCTTCGGTGCAACAGAAGCCCACTGAGGTTTTGGGCAGATTGAATTGTCTGAATTCGATCTGCGCAAAACCTTGGTTCGCGTTGAAAGATCGATTTCGCTGCCCGCACAATGGGCACAATGTTTGACGAGCAGAAGGGAGGATTACGGGGTGCCCATTAACCCCATTTGGTGCAAATCTACCCCTTAACTCTTGTAGACTCTTGTAGATTTTCACCACCCACAACCACAAACAAGGGGGCATCTGCCAGGGGCTAGTCTGCAAAACGAAGGAGCCCCCCTTCCTCAAATCCTTTCTACACAAAGCTCTCCCAGTAGTGTTAAAAGCGCTGTGCTGCTGGGTTGAGGAGCTAGCTGGGGAGTTTGGACCGCGTAACCTACGAGTACGGAAGATAGGGTTACTCAGAGGAGAAAGGCAGCGTCGGATTCACCACCCCTGGGATCCTAAAAGTCAGCTTTCCCCCCCGTTTGCATCCTGACAATCTGTCACGCTACAAGGGCCGCGAGTGGCAGCCGACAACATCTGCAGGATTCCAAATTGGGAGAATCTGCTTAGGAACAAAGGGAAGATACGATTATTATCCTCCTCCGAACGCCGATGCGTCGGATGTTGGAGTTTGCACAATATTCTTGATTTGTTTTCATTTTAGGGCATTGTGTGCAGCGCCGTCGACGAGGCGGGGATGAATGCCATTGAGAGTGGTTGATGACTGAAGCGGTCCACGAGACCGGGAAAATAAATTAATGAAATAATGCGCACGATACCGGGGCTTCGAATCAATCAATCAATCAGAACAGAGCTGGAAGGACCTTGGAGGTCTTCCAGTCCAGCCTCCTGCTCAAGCAGGGACCCCATACCATTTCAGACAAGTGACTGTCCAGTCTCTTCTTAAAAAACTCCAGTGATGAAGCACCAAAAACCTCTGGTGGCAAGTAGTTCCACTGGTTAATTGTCTTCACTGTCAGGAAGTTTCTCCTTAATTCCAGGTTGCTTCTCTCCTCGATTGTTGTTATTAGTTGCAAAGTCATGTCCAACCCTGTGGACAACGTTCCTCCAGGACTTCCTGTCCTCTACCATCCTCTGGAGTCCATTTAAGTTCACGCCGACTGCTTTAGTGACTCCATCCAGCCACCTCGTTCTCTGCCGTCCCCTTCTTCTTTTGCCCTCCATCTTTCCCAGCATTAAGCTCTTCTCCAGGGAGTCCTTCCTTCTCATTAGGTGGCCAAAGGATTTGAGTTTCATCCTCAGGATCTGGCCTTCTAAAGAGCAGTCAGGGTTGATCTCCTCTAGGACTGACCGGTTGGATCGCCTTGCAGTCCAAGGGACTCGCAGGAGTCTTCTCCAGCACCAGAGTTCAAAGGCCTCCATTCTTTGGCGCTCAGCCTTCCTTGTGGTCCAACTTTCACTGCCAGACATTGCAACTGGGAAGATCATCGCCTTGACTATACGCACTTTTGTTGGCAGGGTGATGCCTCTGCTTTTTAGTATGCTGCCTAGATCTCCTTGATTAGTTTCCCTCCATTGTTTCTTGTCTTCCCTTCTGGTGATGGAGCAGTCTAGGATGTGTCTAAGCATCATCAATATTGAGAAAACTGAACTCCTGACACGGCAGGAGTTTTCCCAAGAGGCTGAAGAAATAGAAAGAGACTTGGTAGGATTGGCTTCATAACATCTGCTGGTTTTCTGTCCAGTTGCAATGACAAATGTGTAGACGGTTGGTAAAAATCACAACGACATTAGGACATTGTGTGACATCGCTTTTTTTCCCGGGGCTTTTCCCTGTGGACATACGTGTGCGAAGGGGTGCATCCTTTTGCCAATGTTGGGAGAGAGAGAAGGCTGTTTCTAACTGCTGGAAACTGAGAATAATCTCAACTGGACCGATCACTTATTGAAAAGGGAAGAGAGCGAGGGGTGAGTTCAGATTGCATTAAAAAAAAAATCAACGCCAACAGAGGAAAAAAAAAGCTGTATAAACATACGAGCATCTGCATTCAAGGGTGCTGCTGTACGTTCCCAACACACAAAGGAGTCGTAGATGAAAGATTTATCAAGAGAAAATAGGGATATTGTGTCACACAAACCATCAGGTGTAATTCGTGAAACAGCCACTAGAGGTCGACATAGCTCTCAAAAGAGCCAAATGACTAGACCTGGGTTTTTCTCAACCTCAGCAGTTTTTAAGATGTGTGGATTTCAACTTCCAGAATTCCCCAGCCAACCAGCTATGCTATTGCTGGCTGGGGGAATTCTGGGAGTTGAAGTCCACACATCTTAAAATTGAGACATACGGTGCTAGTCCCTGCAGGTTGAGGTTCAGTTGCATGCAAAGAGGGTTGAGATGTCCCTGCAATGGGGATGGGGATCCCCCAATATACCCAAGAGATCTATAGACTCACTTGATCCTCAGAGTTCTGGTCCTCCCTTCTCTCGCCCCCCCCCCCGCCTCTTTTTCTCCTGATCCACCCACAGTGGTCCCAATCTGTGGCATCCACTTACCCTGATGACGTAGCGGGAGGAATTCTTGCTGTCCAGGTTGACCGTCAAGGCGAAGAAGACGGTGGTGCTGTAGACTCCCTGCGTCTTGTAGAACAGCTCGTCCAAGTCCCACCGGCCTTGTTTCCCCAGGGCCCCCATATCCCATCCTCCACAGTCCTCAATGACCTCCAGCATCGGCCAGGCACCCAGGCGGTCAATCTCGGTCATATCCAGGCAGGAACGGTAAAACTCCTTGACTTTCCGCTCGGCCGAGGCCCGGTAAGGACGCCGTACGGGTTGCTGGAGCAACCGTTGCAACTTCTCCTCGTTCTGCTCGCCGATGGCGGCAATGGTGCCGTAGATGAGCTTGTCCTCCGGTATGCCGTGCCGGCGCAACCAGCCGCCACAGGCGAAGGAGTAGAAGTCCTTGCAAGGGTCAATAGTTGGATCAATATTGGTGGCGATGAACCGAGAAGCCTTGGTGAAGGCCCGGCGTTCTTGGCATCCTTCCAAGCAGTAGGCCGCCTGATCCAAAGCCAGATACTTGAGTACCAAGATGCATCCCAAAATGGCACACAGGCCCGCTGCAAAAACCAAGCCGGAGAGCAAACAGATCTCCCTCCGGCTCCAACGGGGCAGGCCGCAGCGAGGTTTCTTGGCTCCGGCGGTGCCCAGTTGCAAGTTGAAGCCGTTCGGCAGGGCCCCGCTACTACTGTACTTGCTTACGTACTTCACCTCCTGGAACTCATCGTAGTGAGCGGTCAAGGAGTAAGTCTTCTCCATGCTGGCCACAGAGCCGGATTTGAACCGGGGGCAGTCATTGGGCAGCCATTCTCCAGCAGTGTCCAGCAGGGGGCGCCCGCGCCAAGCGTCAAAGTTTGCAGCTTCTTTAAACCAGATCTTGGAGAGAGCAAAAAATAATAATAATAATAATAATAATAATAATAATAAAAATTAAAAAAAAAATCAAGGATTCCCCACTAAAGATGCACCCGGGGATCAGCCGCTCTTTCAAAGTCCGAGGCGAGGGATCCGCTCTGGGAAAAAAAAAAGAAAATTATTTTCGTGAGCTGCAAGAAGGATAAAAATCTGGATTATTATTAATTATTTTTCCCCCCCTAAGAGACGCCCGGCTGAATTTTTCCCACCCGGGGCAAGGGAAAAAAACGGGGTTCAAGGTAACACGGCAAAGGGAATCTGTTTCCTCGATCCGTTTTCGCGGGATCTAGTCCCTTGCTGGGGTTTTCCTCCGTCTCTCTTTCGTTCGCTTCATTTTAAAAGGAAAAAAAAAAAACACGGGTGGGGAGTGAGTCGGGGGGAGACACTAAGAGACAAAGCCACTGCCTGGATCTGCAACGTTGGGACAGGAAGGGTATAAGATCCCCCCACCACCACCACCCCAACTAGCTTCCCGCCGCCCAAACGATCTCTTTTTGCAGGACTCGATCCGGCATTGAAAATCAAGCGGGATCGATCCTCGCAGCTCGGCTCCCGGCACTTTAGGATCGCCTCGCTCTCCTTCCTTCGGGGGAAATGGGTCCCAATGGGAGAATCTCTTCTCTGCCCCTTCTCCCCCCCCAAATTTCACCGCTAATATCCTGGGATCTCCGAGTGGTCTCTCGTCCACTGATTAACCAGCCTCTTTCCTTTCCAAGGCCAGATTTAAGGGAATCTTCCCTTTATTCGCAGCTGATGCGGAAAGGGAAAATAAAAGGGGGGTTTCCCTCCCTTAAATGATCCCGCTTCGTCTAATCCGGAGGGGAGCCGAGGGCAAGACCCCCGGTGGGATCCCCAGCCGTCTGGAAAGCGGCGCAGAGGGATCCGGGGATCGTGGGGAGGGGAGAGGGGAATCCGGCTCGCCTTCTCGGGGATCAGTTACCAGCCGGAGGAACGGGCGCCTTCCTTCGAGCGGTAGCTGGCCCCCCCGGAACGTGCGGATGATCTCGAGGGGTCCCTCGCCACCTCGGCTTCTCTCTCTCTCTCTCTGTCTCTCTCGGCCGTCCCGAGGCTTCTCCCAAGGGGCAGGCTGACCGTGTGGCTCCCGCTCCCTGCCGCGCCCGATCGGAGCGCCCGAGCCTTGCCGGACAACGGGGATCCGCCAGCGGAGTGGGGCGCAGGGAGAGCGCCCCGAAAGAAGCCGGGTTATCCGAGTCGAAGGGCCGGACGAAGGGACAGCAGCCTCCAGAACTTTTCCCGGGTCCGAAGCCGGACGGCGGACACCCACCGGCACCCTCCTCCTCTTCCTCTTCCTCTTTCTCTTCCTCTTTCTCCTCCTCCTCTCTCTCTTTCTCCTCTTCCTCTTTCTCCTCCTCTCTCCTTCTCCTCTTCCTCTTTCTCCTCCTCTTTCTCCTCCTTTCTCCTTCTCCTCTTCCTCTAGTAACCCGCTTTCCTCCTCTTTCTCCTCCTTCTCCTTTTCCTCCTCTTCCTCTTCCTCTAGTAACCAGCTTTCCTCCTCTTCCTCTTCCTCCTCCTTCTTCTCTTCCTTTTTCTCCTCCTCCTCCTCCTCCTCTTCTTCTCCTCTTCCTTTTTCTCCTTCTCCCTCTTCCTTTAGTATCCCGCTTTCCTCCTTTTCCTCCTCTTTCTCTTCCTTTTTCTCCTCTTCCTCCTCCTCTTCCTCTTGTATCCCGCTTTCCTCCTCTTCCTCCTCCTCCTCTTCCTTTTTCTCCTCCTCCTCCTCTTCCTCCTCCTCCTCTAGTAACCCGCTTTCCTTTTCTTCCTCGTCCTCCTCCTCCTCTTCCTCCTCTTCTTCTTCCTCTAGTATCCCGCTTTCCTCCTCTTCCTCCTCCTCCTCTTCCTTTTTCTCCTCCTCCTCCTCTTCCTCCTCCTCCTCTAGTAACCCGCTTTCCTTTTCTTCCTCGTCCTCGTCCTCCTCTTCCTCCTCTTCTTCTTCCTCTAGTATCCCGCTTTCCTCCTCTTCCTCCTCCTCCTCTTCCTTTTTCTCCTCCTCCTCCTCTTCCTCCTCCTCCTCTAGTAACCCGCTTTCCTTTTCTTCCTCGTCCTCCTCCTCCTCTTCTTCTTCCTCTAGTATCCCGCTTTCCTCCTCCTCCTCCTCTCCGCGCAGCCTGCAAGGAAGCGAAACGGGTTACCTGGTCGGGGATCCTCAGGGCGAAAGGGAACCTCTTCGGGGGGGGGCGGGGAGCGACCAGGATCTCCCCCTCTTCTCTATCTCGCCCCCTCCCCCGTCCTGGCTACGGCGCCCCTTCCCCGCGGGCAGCCAATTGGCGCCTTCCCCGTGGGGCAACCCGCGAGACCCCTCCACCTCCAAGCCCAGCCCTCCCCTCTCAACCTGCTGCTTTTCCCCCCCAGCCCCGTCTCCCCCTCCCCTGCGACCGCCGAAGCTCTTGCGCCCCCCTCCCACGCCACGGGAGAAGGGAAGCACGCGAGGAAAGTTGGAGAGGAAGGTGCGGACACGCCCCTCCCCCCACGGTGATTCCCCCACCCCCCACCCCCACCGGCGCCGGTCGGGCGGGGGAGATGCCCTGAGCGCCCCCCCCCCCCACGTCTCCCCACCTCTCACCGCCCCTGCCACGGGCTGCCCGTTAAGTCGCGTGGGGAGGAACGGCTGGCATCGCTTCGGGCGGCGGCGGAGGCGAGTGGCGGCGGCGGCGGCGGCAGCGAGAGAGGTCTGCCGTGCGACACCCCCCCCCCCGCTTTCCCCGACCCGCCCACCGCGGCTGCTCGTCCTCCCCGAGTACCTGTCAGATCGTGGGGACGCCGGGATCCGAGCTGGGGGAGGGGGGGAACGAGGAGGAGGAGGAGGAAGAAGAAGAGGAGGAAGAAAGAGAAAGAAGAGGAGGAGGAAGGAGGAGGAGGAAGAGAAGGAGGAAGAAAGAAAGAAAGAAAAGGAGGAGGGGGAAAGGGAGGAGGAGAAGGAAGAAGAGGGGGAAGAAGAGGAGGAAGAAAGAGGAAGAAAAGGAGGAGGAGGAAGAGAAGGAGGAAGAAAGAAAGAAAAGGAGGAGGAAGAAGAGAAGGAGGAGGAGAAGGAAGAAGAGGGGAAGAAGAGGAGGAGGAAGAAAGAGGAAGAAAAGGAGGAGGTGGAAGAGGAGGAGGAGGAAGAAGAGGAGGAAGAAAGCGAAAGAAAAGGAGGAGGAGGAAGAGGAGGAGCAAGAAAGAGAAAGAAGAGGAGGAGGAAGGAGGAGGAGGAGGAAGAGAAGGAGGAAGAAAGAAAGAAAAGGAGGAGGGGGAAGGGGAGAAGGAGGAGGAAGAAGAGGAGGAAGAAGAGGAGGAGGAAGAAAGAGGAAGAAAAGGAGGAGGTGGAAGAGGAGGAGGAGGAAGAAGAGGAGGAAGAAAGCAAAAGAAAAGGAGGAGGAGGAAGAGGAGGAGGAAGAAAGAGGAAGAAGAGGAGGAGGAAGGAGGAGGAGGAGGAAGAGAAGGAGGAAGAAAGAAAGAAAAGGAGGAGGGGGAAGGGGAGAAGGAGAAGGAAGAAGAAGAAGGGGAAGAAGAGGAGGAAGAAAGAGGAAGAAAAGGAGGAGGAAGAAGAAGAGGAGGAAGAAGAGAAGGAGGAAGAAAGAAAGAAAAGGAGGAGGGGGAAGGGGAGGAGGAGAAGGAAGAAGAAGAGAGGGAAGAGGAGGAGGAAGAAGGAGGAAGAAAGAGGAAGAAAAGAAGGAGGAAGAAGAGGGAAAGAGGAAGGGAAGGAAGGGGCTTCTCGTGTGAAGGCTTAGCTCATCCCTCGAGCGATCCGAGGCGCAGGGGATGGAAGGGGCCGGCAGGCGGGGAAGGCGCGACCCTCTGCAGCTGGAAGAGGACCCCGAGGGGAGGGGAGGGGAGGGGAGGGGAGGGGAGGACCCCCTGGGTTAGTTGAGGGCTGAGTCGGGGCAGTTGAGGCGCCCGGTTAAGCCTGTCGTGGGAACCCAGCCGTTGGGGTGGGAGAGCAGCCAGGCATCTCCTGGGGTTACCAACCAGACCCCTCCCCACATCAGCTTCACCGGAGGGACCCTCTGCCCAGGGGGAAATCTCCTCGACAGGCCCTGGATCGGGGGCTTCCTCCCGCTTCCCAGCCCCAGTTGCTCCAATCCTTCAGGTGTCTGTATTTGATGATGGGCTGCTTCTACTTCAGACTGGGGTGGACTAAATGACCTCTGGGTTCGTGACTAATGTCCCCACAGGTGGTTTGGAACTAACAATCCATGTGGCTGTAACTGTGCTGGGTCAAAAAAATAGATCTAGCTGGGGATTTATTTCCTTCCTTCCTTCCTTCCTTCCTTCCTTCCTTCCTTCCTTCCTTCCTTTTTCCTCTCATCCATTTCCTTCCTCTCTTCCTCCCTCCCTCCCTCCCTCCCTTCTCTTCATCTGGTCTTTCTTTCTTTCTTTCTTTCTTTCTTTCTTTCTTTCTTTCTTTCTTTCTTTCTTTCTCACTCTCTCTCCCTTCCTTCCTTCCTTCTTTTCATTTGCTTTCTTTCTTTCCTTCTTTCTTATTTCCTTTCTCACACTCTCTCTCTCCCTTCCTTCCTTCTCTTCATTTGGTCTTTCTTTCTTTCTTTCTTTCCCTTCCTTCCTTCCATTACTTCCTTATTTTTCTCATCCATTTCCTTCCTCTCTTCTTTCTTTCTTTCCTTCCTTATTCTCTTCATTTGCTCTTTCTTTCTCTTCCTTCCTTTCTCTTTCTCTTTCATTACTTCCTTATTCCTCTCATCCATTTCCTCTCTTCCTTCCTTCCTTCATCTTTTCTTCCTTCTCTTCATTTGCTCTTTCTTTCTCTCCCTTCCTTCCTTCCTTCTCTTCATTTGC
>JAXLNS010000006.1:104082761-104230261 GCA_037215915.1 Pantherophis vulpinus | reverse complement strand
CCAGGAGAAAGAGTCGGCAAAACAGTCGTTCTGCTGTTTAATTGTTCCAACTGTCAGGAAGTTTCTCCTTAATTCTAGGTTGCTTCTCTCCTTGATGAGTTTCCACCCATTGCTTCTTGTCCTGCCCTCAGGTGCTTTGAGGAATAGCTTGACTCCCTCTTCTCTTGGGGCAGCCCCTGAGAAACTGGAAAGAGCCTTGGTAGTACAGTGGTCTAAAGCACCCTGTTATTAAGACCAGCTGCCTGCAATTACTGCAGGTTCGAATCTCGCCAGGCTCAAGTTGACTCAGCCTTCCATCCTTTCTAAGGTAGGTAAAATGAGGACCCAGTTTGTGGGGGCAATAAGCTGACTTTGTACAAATATACAAAGGATGAAGGCTATTGCTTAGCACATTGTAAGCCGCCCTGAGTCTCCGGAGAAGGGCGGCATATAAATCAAATCAAATAAAAATAAATAAATAAATAAAAAATAAAAAACACTGCTGTCATGTCTCCCCTGGTCCTTCTCACTAGACTAGACCTACCAAGTTCCTAGCAACCGTTCTTCATACGTTTTCGCCTCCAGCCCTCGAATCATCTTTGTTGCTCTTTCTCAGTCGTGGAAGGTGTCATTGGTATTCCCGCACAATGCAGAGGGGTGGACTAGATGATCTTTGGGGGGGTCCCTTCCACCTCCACAGTTCTGTGAGTCAGCCCGCCTCTGCCCTTGAACTTCAGAGTCTCATCCCTGCCCACGGCTGCTTCGGGTAACCTGCTTCACCTGATATTTCAACGTCACCTTTTCGTTTCCAACCTTGACTCGTCCTCAGGTGGGATCTAAGCTCCCTCCAGTGGCTCAAGCCAGGTAAGCCAAGCCGTTTGGGGACGGGGCAGTGGGGGCTTAAGGAGGTGTCTCCTAATCACCTTGGGTTCGACTTGAGACCGATTTCATGAGGTGCAGCCAGAACTGGGGAGAAAGAGAAAGAAAGGAAAGGAAAGGAAAGGAAAGAAAGGAAACGGAAAGGAAAGGAAGGAAGGAAGGAAGGAAGGAAGGAAGGAAGGATGGAAGGAAGGGGAGGAGAGGGAGGGGAGTAAGGAAGGAAGGAGAAAAGAAAGACAAAAAGACAGAGAGAAAGAAAAATGAAAAGAAAGAAAGAAAGAAAGAAAGACCAAGGAAGAAAGACAAAGGAAGGGAAAGAAAGAGAAAAAACAAGCAAGAAAGAAAGAGAAAGGAAGGAAGAGAAAGAATGAAAGGAAAAGAAAAAGAGACAGGAAGGAAGGAAGGAAGCAAGGAGGAAGGAAGGAAAGAAGGAAGGGGAGGAGGGAGGGAGTAAGGAAGGAAGGAGGAAAAAGATAAAAAGAAAGAAGGAAAAATGAAAAGAAAGAAAGAAGGAAGGAAAGACCAAGGAAGAAAGAGAAAGGAAGGGAAAGAAAGAGAAAAAACAAGAAAGGAAGAGAAAGGAAGGAAGAGAAAGAAAGAAAGGAAAAGAAAAAGAGACAGGAAGGAAGGAAGGAAGGAGGAAGGAAGGAAAGAAGGAAGGGGAGGAGGGAGGGAGGGAGTAAGGAAGGAAGGAGAAATAGATAAAAAGAGAGAAAGAAAAATGAAAAGAAAGAAAGAAAGACCAAGGAAGAAAGACAAAGGAAGAGAAAGAAAGAGAAAAAAACAAGCAAGAAAGGAAGAGAAAGGAAGAGAAAGAAAGAAAGGAAGGAAGAGAAAGGTAGAGAAAGAAAGAAAGAAAGAGAAAGAAAAAGAGACAGGAAGGAAGGAAGGAAGGGAAGAAGGAAGGAAGGAAAAAAGAAAGAAAGAAAGAAAGAAAGAAAGAAAGAAAGAAAGAAAGAAAGAAAGAAAGAAAGAAAGAAAGAAAGAAAGAAAGAAAGAAAGAAAGCCACCAAAGAGGCAGGAGTGACCGCCAAACGAGTTTCGGAGCCAATTCCGCTGTCAGAAATCCGCTTGACGAGCTGCTCGTTTGTCATGACATGTTAAGTTAGAAAACATCTGCAGACCCCATGCTCTCTCTTGCGTGGGGGAAACAGGAAGACAATGTTTATTCAACTGCTAAATTAGATTAGCAGGTCTGCAATTGAATTTCCCTCCTTTGAGGCATTGCTCCCACTCATTTATGAAAATCCGGGCCTGCAATTATCCCAGTGACCACTAGAGGGAAGCAAGAGACACCGAAGGCTCTCCGTTTGCTGCTCTCTAGTGGTGTCTGGAGGGTTGCATTACAGATATTCCTCCAACTTACAACTGTTCGTTTAGCGACCGTTTGAAGTTGCCACAGGGGGAAAAAAATGACTCATGACCATTTTTCATACTTATGACCGCGGCAGCATCCCCAGGATCACGCGATCAAAATTCAGACGCTCGGCAACTGGTTCGTATTTATGACAGTCGGAGCGTCCCTGGGAGTCACGCAATTCCCTTTTTGCGACCTTCTGACGAGCAATGGGGAAGCCAGGTTCCCTTAACAACCATTCTAACTTATCAACTGCAGTGATTCACTTAACAACGGTGGAAAGGAAGGTCGTAAAACGGGGCGCGACTCGTTTAAAAACTGCCTTACTCAGCCATGGGAATTCTGGACGTAAGTCGAGGACTACCTGTATTTGGAGCAGGGCATGTGTCAGAATAAGGGAGGAAAAAATTATATCCCTGAAAAAAAAAAAAGGCAGGTTTTTTTTTTAGCTAAAACGGTTTTATTCCCAGACTTCAGTTTCATCCTGGCTACACCAAGGCTGCCAACTTCGAGGTTTCCCAATTTGGCCTTTTCCTCTGGCCAACGCAAGATTGTTGGCTTAAAAGATTAAAATGGTAAAAAAGCAGGAATGAAGCGATGGAATGAATGAATGAATGAAAGGAAAACCCATAAGTTCTTTCTGGGTCTGGGGGCCCCTGAGAAAAAGGGATCTACCAGGAAGGCGAAAGAGGAAATAAATCACTGTGAAAGGCTGATCTGATCTCCCGAAGCAGAATTGATGGATTCCTGGGGGATCTGAAAGGGTCGCTTTAATTATGAATGGAAGGGCTGAACGATGGGCGAGAAAATACGAATTGAGGTCAGCCGGGTGGATGCAGAAGACGAAAAGAGGAATTCGCAGGTTGAGCCAAGGTTCCATGTTCCACTCCGGGGAAGGGGAGAAATGGCAGGAGTAGAGGTGAATTTTGGGGGGGGGGGAACAGGCAGGGAAAGAGGGAGGAAGAAAGGAGGAAAGGAAATGAAAGGGAACGAAGGAAGGGAAGGAGGGAGGGAGGAAGAAAGGAGGAAAGGAAACAAAGGGAAAGGAAAGGGAGAATGGGAAAGAAGGAAGGAAGGAGGGAGGGAGGAAAGGAAAAGAAAGGGAGGAAGGAAGAGAGGGAGGGAAGGAAGGAAAGAGGGAAGGAGGGAGGGAGGGAAGGAGGGAAGGAGGAAGGAGGGAGGGAGGAAGAAAGGAGGAAAGGAAACAAAAGGAAAGGAAAGGGAGAATGGGAAAGAAGAAAGGAGGGAGGGAGGAAAGGAAAAGAAAGGGAGGAAGGGAAGGAAGGAAGGAGGGAGGAAGAAGGGAAGGAAGGAAGGAGGGAGGGAGGAAGGAGGGAGGGAGGAAGAAAGAAAAGGAAACAAAAGGAAATGAAAGGAAAGGGAGAACGGGAAAGAAGGAAGGAAGGAGGGAGGGAGGAAGAAGGGAAGGAAGGAAGGAAAGAAGGAAAGGGAGGAAGGAAGGAAGGAAAAAAGGAAGGAAATGGAGGGAGGGACGGAAGAAGAAGAGTGAAGGAAGAAAGGGAAAAAGGATGGAAGGAAGGAAGAAAAAAAGAAAGAAAGGAGGGAGGGAGGGAGGGAAGGAAGGGGAAAGGAAAGGAAAGGAAAGGAAAGGAAAGGAAAGGAAAGGAAAGGAAGGAGGAAGAAAGGGAGGAAGGAAGGAGACAGAGGAAGGATGGAAAGAGAGGAAGGAAGGAAGGAAGGAAGAAAAGTGGGAGGGAGGGAGGGAAGGAAGGAAGGAGGAAGGAAAGAGGAAAGGAAAGAAAGGGAGGAAGGAAGGAAGGTAGGTGAGAGAAACAGGCAGGTGGGAGTGGAAGGGAGGTTGAGGCGGGGGCCTCTCCGGCAGAGCCATTCCAGCCTCCCCTGCTGCGGAGTGGGGGGGGGGGGCGCTGGGGGTGGGGGGTGGGGGGGCTCCTCAAACCCGGCTGTTCCCGGTGCCTCTAAAGCCATAAACAAAGCTCTGCAACTGGCTCATGAATAAAAACGAAGGATTTGGTTGGGATTAGGACTGAGCAAAAAATAAATATGCCGCTTTAATAAAATTGGGAACAATGTATTTATTTGTCAGATTTATATCTCAAGTTGCTCCAGGAGGGGAGGGCAATTTACAAAGCATTTTTCTCTCCATGTCCCCCCCCCCATAACCACAATCATGTGGATGAAAGACAAGGAATGGCTCACTATCCCTTCTTTCCTTCCTTCCTTCCTTCCTTCCTTCCTTCCTTCCCTTTCCTTTTTCCCTTCCCTTCCTCCATTTTCCTTCCCTTCCCTTCCCTTTAATTCCTCCACTGCACTCCCCTCATCCTTTGCTTTCCTTTTCCTCTCTCCCTCCCTCCCCTTCCCTTTTCCCCTTCCCTTCTTCTATTTTCCTTCCCTTCCCTTTCATTTTTTCCAGTCCACACTCCTTTCCTTTCCTTTCCTTTCCTTCTCCTTCCTTCCCTCCCTCCCCTCCCTTTTCCCCTTCCCTTCCTCCATTTTCCTTTCCTTCCCTTTCCTTCCTCCACTGCACTCCCATCCTCCCCTCCTTTCTTCCTTTCCTTTCCTTTTCCTCTCTCCCTCCCTCCCTCCCTCCCTCCCCCTTCCCTTCCCTTTTCCCCTTCCCTTCCTCTATTTTCCTTCCCTTCCCTTTCATTCCTCCAGTCCACACTCCTTTCCTTTTCTTTCCTTCTCCTTCCTCCCTTCCCTCCCTTTTCCCCTTTCCTTTTCCCCTTCCCTTCCTCCATTTTCCTTTCCTTCCCTTTCCTTCCTCCACTGCACTCCCCTCCTCCCCTCCTTTCTTCCTTTCCTTTCCTTTTCCTCTCTCCCTCCCTCCCCTTCTCCCCTTCCCTTCCTCTATTTTCCTTCCCTTCCATTCTTCCAGTCCTTTCCCTTCCTTTCCTTCTCCTTCCTTCCTTCCCTCCCTCCCTCCCATCCCTTTTCCCCTTTCCTTTTCCCCTTCCATTCCTCCATTTTCCTTCCCTTTCTTCCTCCACTGCACTCCCTTCCATCCTCCCCTCCCTTCTTCCTTTCCTTTCTTTTCCTTTCCTTTCCTTTTCCTCTCTCCCTTCCCCTCCCTCCCTCCCCCTTCCCTTCCTCTATTTTCCTTCCCTTCCCTTTCATTCCTCCAGTCCACACTCCTTTCCTTTCCTTTCCTTTCCTTTCCTTTCCTTTCCTTTCCTTCTCCTTCCTTCCTTCCTTTCCTTCCTTCTGCCATTTTTTTCACCCGTCCCTTAATTTGATAAATATGTGCACCTATATATCCCCTTTAGCTAAATGTTTAGATAAACATTTCCATTTGTTATCCGTTAGCGAAAGATCACTAACACAGATATACACTTCTACAAATAATAATATTTAAAAAAAGATATTCAGAGCATTTCCTGACAGATACACGAACATTTCCAGGAGTAGCCAAACCAACTATTTAGAGGTCAATAGCGACGGATTACTGATACCCAATCCCCGTTTCCCACGTGATCAATAAATGTCTAGGGCCGTCCTCTGGAGAAATGAGTTTTGTCCATTTTAATTGAATTAAAAATCCTAGCCGGTAGAATATATTAGGCTGCAATCAAAGCAAATGGGAAAGCTTTATCGACGTCTTTGACACAACGAGGGACTTTTGGAGATAAATTTAAACATTTCGCAAAACAGATAGACGAGGAGAAAAAATAAATCATCGCAGAGTTACATTCGGATAACATAAAGAAACCTAACTTAAAAGGATCCAGTGTGGGCTCTTCGGAGAAAAATCAAAGCCTCTGCTAAGAAAAGGGAACCGATTGATGATAAGAATTTAAAATGAAGAAATTGGAATTTGCTCGGTCAATCAGTCGATCGATATGAATCAATCAGTCAGACAATAAATAGCCCGAAAGACAACATTATAAAAAATGTTATGGGTCAGAAAAATGAAATGATATTTGGTTACGATTTAAAGATTTAAGTAAGGGGTTTTTGGGATAACGGCATTGTTAAATAGATAGAATTTAGGGAAATAATAAAATAAAATATTAAGTTGTGTTAATTGAAAATTAAGATTTGTTAGCGATATGTACCAATTTATGACTGGAGATATATATATATATATATATATATATATATATATATATATGTATGTTATGGGTCATTTCTAATTCCTTATGAAATTTTTATACTCTCTGTCTCTCTGTCTCCCTCCCTCTCTCTCCCTCTCTCTCTCTCTCCCTCCCTCCCTCCCTCCCTTTCTCTCTCTCCCCCTCCCTCTCTCTCTCTCCCTCTCTCCCCTCTTTCTCTCCCTCCCTCCCTCTCTCTCTCCCTCCCTCCCTTTCTCTCTCCCCCTCCCTCTCTCTCTCTCCCTCTCTCCCCTCTTTCTCTCCCTCCCTCCCTCTCTCTCCCTCCCTCTCTCTCCCCCCTCTCTCCCTCCTTCCCTCCCTCTCTCTCTCTCTCCCCTCTCTCTCTCCCTCCCTCCCTCTCACTCACTCCCTCTCTCTATCTCTCTCTCTCCCTCCTTCCCTCTCTCTCCCCCTCTCTCTCTCCCTCCCTCTCTCTCTCCCTCTTTCCCTCCCTCTCTCCCTCCCTCTCTGTCTCCCTCCTCTGTCTCCCCCTCCCTCCCTCTCTCCCTCCCTCTCTCTCCCCCCCCTCTCTCTCTTTCACACACACACACACACACACACACACACACACACACACACACACACACAGAGTTTGAGAAGCCTTGTGCTGTTAAAAACAGTTGACTGTGCTTCGGATTTTTCCTTTCCCTTCCTCATTTCTGCACAGTGGAAGAGAAGCTAGGGCTGGGGAGTGCACTTTGGGGGTGGCGGGGGGGGAAATTCACCTGGGTATCTCAGTATGAACCAGTTTGGTCTAGTAGTTAAAGCTAGAAAGAGGGAGACGGTGAGTTCTAGTCCCGCCTTAGGCGTGAAAGTTGGTTTCGGTAACTTTGGGCCAATCACCAGGAGACAGGGAATTCTAGTCCTGCCTTAGGCCTGAAAGCTGGTTTTGGTAACTTTGGGCCAAACACCAGGAGATGGGGAGTTCTAGTCCCGCCTTAGGCATGAAAGTTGGTTTCGGTAACTTTGGCCCAATCACCAGGAGAAGAGAGTTCTAGTCCTGCCTTAGGCCTGAAAGCCGGCTGGGTGACTTTGGGCTCGTAGTCCGTCTCTCTCAGCCCAGCCCATCTCATAGAATTGTTGTTGTGGGGAAAATAGGAGGAAGAAAGTGGGTTATTTGTAAAAAAATAATAAATAATAAAGGCAGGATGTAAACAAACAAACAAACAAATTAAAAAAAAAAACAGTTTTCCACCAGAAGAGTGAAAAGGTGTGAACCAAGCTAAGGAACACAGTAGGTTCTATAACACGGAATGATTCTGCATTCACACAGAGGTGGGTTTCAGCAGGTTCTCACCAGTTCTGGCGAACCGGTAGCAGAAAGTTTGAGTAGTTCGGAGAACCGGTAGTAAAAATTCTGACTGGCCCCGCCCCCATCTATTCTCCGCCTCCCGAGTCCCAGCTGATCGGGAGGAAATGGGGATTTTGCAGTAACCTTCCCCTGGATTGGGGAGGGAATGGAGATTTTACAGTATCCTTCCCTTGCCACACCCACCAAGCCACGCCCACCAAACCACGCCCACAGAACCAGCAGTAAGAAAATGTGAAACCCACCACTGATTCAATGCATTTAAGCACCAGACTAAACTTGGTTAGTTTGAACCTTAGTTTGATTTGGGAAGAGGGTTAGCGTGATGTCTGAACCCCGCTTGGTTACGATTCACTGCAAACTCCCAAAGAGGTTAATTCAGCATCGCTGATTTTGCTAGATCCGGGGTGTCAAACTTTAGGACTGGGGGTGGGTGGGTGGGTGGGTCGGATCTAGCCCACGGGGTGCTTAGATCTGGCTCGCTGAGCCACCCTGGAAACAGCGAAGGACCGGCCCGCAGTGCCTCTGCCAGCGAAAATGGCGCTTGGGAGGATTCCCGAGCTCCGTTTTCGCTGGCAGAGGGCCAGTAAGACAAACTAAACACAAAACAAAAGGAGAAATGTTTTGCCCTTTTGCATTTGAGCAAAACTCAGCCAGAGGTGGTATTTGCCGGGTCTCTGAACTGCTCAAAATTTCCGCTACCGGTTCTCCGGAACCTGCTGGATTTCACCCCTGCTGGTGAAAAAGTTAAGGAAAGTTTGAACGAAGAAGATTTTAGGAGTTAGAAATGAGTAACAAAGTTGTACAAATGGAAATGACACCTAACGAAGGATTGTAATTTTAGTATATGAATATATTATGATGTATAAAAAAAAATTAATGGAATTATAGGTATAGATAAAGATAAATTGAAGTAAGGGGGGGTGGGGAAATGGATATATAATGGATGTACCACTGATGTGGAAATGTTGTAAAGAAGGAAATTGTCATTTTTAAAAAAAAAAAAACTGTTTAATAATAATTATTAAAAAAAAAAGAAAGAAAGAAATCATAGTTGCTGGCTTCTGCTTTTGTGCTTTTTCCTAAGGAGGCTGTGATGGGGACATCTGGCACACCTGGGTGAGGTTGGCAAACGGGACAATTTCACGAAGCTATCAAACCGGCAGGAAAATGGCCCAAGGGTGGAAAAACCTGGCTGGGTGTGGTTAATTTTCCCTCCCGAGTTCTACTTCTCTGGACTTGACTGAAACGGCGTTCCTTCTATCCGAAGTTTTCGGGCTCCCGGCTGTGCCCGGTGATCCTGCCAAGCGCTGCCCCACCTTTGCCGCACCGGCCTCCTCCTTCCTTTCATTTCTGTAGCCCGCAGAGGTATTCATGTCGCCAGCAGGTGACAAATAGAATTTTTCCACTTGTATGATCAACGCGGCATGGATTTTGCAATTGAAAATGCAAAGCGGAGGAGGGTCGCCTGCCATTCAGCTGCTATTTGTTCAGTTAAGGGGGGAATTAATAGTAAGTGAAGAGGAGAAGAGAGGGCAGAATAGTGAATAGAATAGAATAGAATAGAATAGAATAGAATAGAATAGAATAGAATAGAATAGAATAGAATAGAATAGAATAGAATAGAATAGAATAGAATAGAATAGAATAGAATATTAGAACGGAATGCGATAGGAAAGGAAAGAGTAGAGTAGAGTAGGGTAGAGTAGAGTAGAGTAGAGTACAGTAGAGTAGGGTAGGGTAGAGTAGAGTAGAATAAGAATAAGAATAAGAATAAGAATAAGAATAAAACAATAGGATAGGATAGGATAGGATAGGATAGGATAGGATAGGATAGGATAGGATAGGATAGGATAGGATAGGATAGGATAGGATAGGATAGGATATTCGAACGGAATGGGATAGGAAAGGATAGAATAGAGTAGAGTCGAGTAGAGTCGAGTAGGGTAGAATAGAATAAGAATAAAACAATAGAATAGAATAGAATATTAGAATGGAATGGGATAAAATAGGAAAGGATAAAATAGAGTAGAGTAGGGTAGAGTAGAATAAGAATAAGAATAAGAATAAAACAATAGAATAGAATAGAATAGAATAGAATAGAATAGAATAGAATAGAATAGAATAGAATAGAATAGAATAGAATAGAATAGAATAGAATAGAATAGAATAGAATAATAGGATAGGATATAGAATAGGATAGGATAGGATAGGATAGGATAGGATAGGATAGGATAGGATAGGATAGGATAGGATAGGATAGGATAGGATAGGGTATTAGAACAGAATGGGATAGGAAAGGATAGAATAGAGTAGGGTAGGGTAGGGTAGAGTAGAGTAGAATAAGAATAAGAATAAGAATAAGAATAAGAATAAGAATAAGAATAAGAATAAGAATAAGAATAAGAATAAGAATAAGAATAAGAATAAGAATAAGAAAAGAAAAAAGAATAGAATAGAATAGAATAGAATAGAATAGAATAGAATAGAATAGAATAGAATAGAATAGAATAGAATAGAATAGAATAGAATAGAATAGAATAGAATAGAATAGAACAGAATATTAGAACGGAATGTGATAGGAAAGGAAAGAGTAGAGTAGAGTAGAGTAGAGTAGAGTAGAGTAGAAAAGAGTAGACAAGAATAGAAAAGAGTAGAAAAGGAGGAGGAAATGGAGATAGAGATGAATTTTGTGGATTTAGGGCCTAAACTGCAGGGATGTCCAACTTTGGCAACTTTAAGTCTTTTGGACTTCCGTTCCCACAATTCTGGGAGTTGAAGTCCAAAAGTCTTAAGTTGCCCAAGTTGGACCCCCCCTGCCCTAGACAATGGCGGAGAAGCATAAAAAACATTCTGTTTCGATCGGCCCGCAAATAATTGCAGGCCTTGACTTAACAACCACAATTAGGTCCAGCATTTTCGTTTGCTTAAGCAAGGCCGTTGTAAGTAAGTTGAGTCAAGTCCGATTTTTATTTTTTTGGTCACGGTTGTTAAGCAAAACAACTCTTGTCAAGGGAATCAGGGGTGGCCGCTGGGTTAGATGAGCATTTCTCAACCTTGGGCATTTTAAAATGGGTGGACTTCAACTCCCATAATCCCCCGGCCTGCGTGCATTCTGGGTGTTGAAGTCCACTCATCTTAGAGTTACTCAATGTGAAAAACACTGGGATAGATCAGACTTGATCTCCCTGCCCCCCCAAGGAAAGCAAGAAAATCATTGGCTCCAGAACAGTGGTGAAATCTAAAATTTGTTACTATTGGTTCTGTGGTAGTGGCTTGATGGGGGAAGTAATGTGGCTATCAGCACTCCAAACTACATTCGTTCCAGTGCTGACATAAGGAGGAGAAGAGGGGGCAGCTGGCAAGAGGACGCTTGACTTTTCACCTATTTATTTTCCCTGAAGATAATATCCCCTAGGAGATGGGATGGGAGGGGGGACATTCCTGGGAGCTGAAGTAGTAGATATGGGGAGAGTGATTTGGAAGATGGCCAATGAGACGCAGAGAATTGGGGAACGGAAAGGGAAGGTTTGGGGTCGGGAAGTCAGTGTTGGCTACGACGAAGTCGGGGCCAGATTGTCGTGCTTAATAAATGAATATTTCATCAAAGATTATTTGTTTGGAAATGCAATTTATTTGAGACGACACTGAAACCTGACAGTGACTGGGTGGGCGTGGCTAATTTTTTTTTTAAACTTTTAAAACCATTTTTTCTACAACCTCTTCAGCAAAAAAAAAATGCTTTCAAAAGGCTCTGATGATCCCAGCTGAGTTGCCTGATCGGCAGAGGCTTATTTTTTCTTTTAAATGCCTCTGCCGATCAGGCAACTCAGCTGGGATCATCAGAGGCTTTAAAAAAAAGTCTTTGCTGATCAGGCAACTCAGCTTGGATGTCAGAGGCATTTAAAAGAAAAAAAGGCTTTTTTTCTTTTAAATGCCTCTGCCGATCAGGCAACTCAGCTTGGATCGTCAGAGCTTTTAAAAGAAAAAAAAAGAAAGGCTTTTTTTCTTTTAAATGGCAACTCAGCTGGGATCATCAGAGGCTTTTAAAAGAAAAAAAGCCTCTGCCAATCAAGCAACTCAGCTGGGATCGTCAGAGGCTTTTAAAAGAAAAAAAGCCTCTGCCAATCAGGCAACTCAGCTGGGATCGTCAGAGGCTTTTAAAAGGAAAAAAAGCCTCTGATGATTGTGCGGCTCAGCTGGACATGGGGGGGGGATTTTTGCTACTGGTTCTCTGAACCACCCGCCTCCATCGCTACTGGATCGGACGATCCGATCCGAACCGGGAGCATTTCACCCCTGCTCCAGAACCATAAAGTCTCTCTCTCTCTCTCTCTCTCTCTCTCTCTCTCTCTCTCTGTGAGTTTATTTTTTCACTTAATTAACTGAGACCCATTTTCCGCAATACCTAGCCGCTGAGGGCACCACCGCAGGCTCCCTTTGATATATTTGCTATAAAGCAACTCTTCCATAAACACGTTTAATAGGCTATTAATAATCTCCGATCTAATAGAGATTTTCCTATCAAGCTTTGACCTGCAATTAAAAGGTTATTCAAAGGTTCGTCTCTCCAGAAGCAGCTCTTGGAAACTCAAGTTGTGCCCTTTTTATCTTCTGGGAAAAATAGTAGCAACACACACGTACACACTTGTGCACAAACACACACACAAAGGATTGTGTAGGATTGTACAGGTAGTCCTCGGCTTACAACAAGTCCATTCAGCGACTGTTCAAAGTTACAACGGCATCGGAAACCCGTGGCTCACGTTACCATTTTTTCACATTTATGACGGTGGCAGCAGCCCCAAAATTCAGATGCTTGGCCGCCGACTCGTAGTTATGACGGTCGCAGTGTCATGTGATCCCCTTTTGCGACCTTCTGACAAGCAGAGTCAACGGGGAAGCCGGATTCACTTAACAACCGTTACTTAACGAAGGCAGTGAAGGTCGTAAAATGGGGCAAAACTCACTTAACAACCGTCTCGCTCAGCCACAAAACTTGTGGGCTCAGTTGTGGTTGTAAGTAGAGGACTCCCTGTACAGCAAAGACCATGGGCCCAATTCTGGCATGGCAAAGCCAACCCTGAATTTCTGAGCTTATCTTCCTGTAAGTGGAACCCAGAATCAAGATTTTTAAGTCATCTGGAAAATGTGAGAAAGGTAGTCCAACACATCATAAAAAATAAAATAAAAATGAGAGGGAGTTCTTTGCACAGGCCATTGTTCACCTGCGGAACCCCTTGCCACCAGATGGTGTATGGTGCACCATTTAGATCAGTGTCCTCAACCTTGGCAACTTGAAGGCTTGTGGACTTCAACTCCCAGAATTCCCCAGCCATTCTGAGTGTGGAAGGCTACAATCTTAAAGATGCCAAAGCTGGGCATCCATGTAATCCAGGCCATAATACCAAAAGCTCTCTCCCCTCCCCTGTCCTCTCTTCCCTCTCCTCTTCTATCTTCCTCTTCTCTCCCCTCCTCCTCTCCTCCTTTCTATTTTCCTTTCCACTCCTCCCCTTCCTCTTCCCTCCTCTCTCCCCTCTCCTCCCCTCTTCTATCACTTCTCCTCCTCTCCTTTTTGTTTTCCTTTCCTCTCCTCCCCCTCCTTACCTCTCCCCTCCTCTCTTCCCTGTCTTCCCTCTCCTCTCTTTTTCCTTTCCTTTCCTTTCCTTTCCTTTCCTTTCCTTTCCTCCCTCCTCTCCTCTCTTCCCTCCCTCCCCTCCTCTCTTCTATCTTCCTCTCCTCTCTTCTCCTCTCTCCTCTTCTCTTCCATCTCCTCCCCTCTACTATCACCTCTCCTCCTCTCCTTTTTCTTTCCTTTCCTCTCCTCCCCCTCCTCACCTCTCCTCTCCTCTCTTCCCTCCCCTCCTCTCTTCTATCTTCCCCTCCTCTCCTCTCCTCCCCTCCCCTCCCCTTCTCTTCCCTCCCCTCCTCTCTTTTATCTTCCTCTCCTCTCCTCTCCCCTCCCCTCTTCTCTTTCCTCCCCTCTCCTCTTCTATCTCCTCTCCTCTCTCCTTTTTCTATTTTCCTTTCCTCTCCTCCCTCTCCTCTCCCTTCCCCTCCTCTTTTCCCTCCCTCCCCTCCTCTCTTCTATCTTCCTCTCCTCCTCTCCTTTTTCTATTTTCCTTTCCTCTCCTCCCCTCCCCTCCCCACCGCTCCTCTTGATGGGGAATTCTGGGAGTTGAAGTCCACAAGTGTTTGTTTCCCATTCAGGCAGCAAGTGAGTATAATGGAGATGAAGATCTGCTATTCTCTGCGCCTCATTTCCCTTCCTTCCTTGCTTGCCTCCCCTTGTTCAGGGCCAGGCGGTCGGTAGGACTGGCCTTTGGAAAGAGCCGGGAGGTTTGTGGCCTTCCCACAAGTTGCCTGATCAGCAGAAGCTTTTTTTCTTTTAAAAGCTTCTGACGATCCCAGCTGAGTTGCCTGATCGGGAGCAATATTTCAGCAGGGACAGCTCCTGTTTCAAACCTCCCTCCCTCCCTTTTTCCTTCTTTCCTTTCCTTTCCTTTCCCTTCTCTCTTCTACTTTCCTTTCCTTTTTTCCTTTCCTTCTTTCCTTTCCTTCCCTTTCCTTCTTTCCTTTCCTTCCCTCTCCTCCTCTCCTCTCCTTTCCTTTCTTTTCCTTTCCCTCTTCTTCTTTCCTTTCCTTTGTCTTCTCTCTTCTTCTTTCCTTTTTTCCTTTCCTTCCCCTCTTTTTCTTTCCTTCCCTTTCCTTTCCTTCCCTTTCTCTTCTCTCTTCTTCTTTCCTTTCCTTTCCTTTCCTTCCCTTTCTCTTCTCTCTTCTTCTTTCTTTTCCTTTCCTTTTTTCTTTCCTCTTCTTTCCTTCCCTCTCCTCCTTTCCTTTCCTTTCCTTTCCTTCCCTTTCTCTTCTTCTTTCTTTTCTTTTCCTTTCCTCTTTTCCTTTCCTCTTCTTTCCTTCCCTCTCCTCCTTTCCTTTCCTTTGTCTTCTCTCTTCTTCTTTCCTTTCCTTTTTTCCTTTCCTTTCCCTCTTTTCCTTTCTTTCCCTTTCCTTTCCTTCCCTTCTCTTTCTCTTCTCTCTTCTTCTTTTCTTTCCTTCCCTTCCCTTTCTCTTCTCTCTTCTTCTTTCTTTTCCTTTCCTTTTTCCTTTCCTCTTCTTTCCTTCCCTCTCCTCCTTTCCTTTCCTTTCCTTTCCTTCCCTTCCCTTCCCTTTCTCTTCTCTCTTCTTCTTTCCTTTCTTTTCCTTTCCTTTTTTCCTTTCCTCTTCTTTCCTTCCCTCTCCTCCTTTCCTTTCCTTTCCTTTCCTTTCCATTCCATTCCTTCCCTTCCCTTCCCTTTCTCTTCTCTCTTCTTCTTTCCTTTCTTTTCCTTTCCTTTTTTCCTTTCCTCTTCTTTCCTTCCCTCTCCTCCTTTCCTTTCCTTTGCTTTCCTTTCCTTTCCATTCCATTCCATTCTGTAATCAAAGCCAATTTCTTTTGGGAGAGGCCCTTCTCATCTGGCTTGCTTCAAGGGAAAAAAAATGCCCTTCACTCTCCCTCTTCAGAAGATGATGTAGATGTAAATGTGGCCTTTAAAACCATTAAATTGATTCATCTATTGGTTTGATTCCTTTTGCCTATTGTCATAATCTCCCCTCCCCTGCCGAGGACGTGGGCCGGAGACCTTTGTCCTGGCACTGCTGTTACGAAGCCGACGGGAGAGAGAAATGCCAGCACACAGTTCACAAGATCGTCTTCAATTGCCCGTAGATTGCAAGGTTGCTTTCATTCTGCCTCCAGCTTGCCAGGAAGGGACCTATTATCGCTCCATTTCCATTTACTGATGACTTGCAAAGTCAGATTTGGTTATTTTGGAGAGTTGATTTTGATGGCTGTTTTCACACCGGAGTTTGGGTTCGGTCTGAGCGGTTAAGCTGCTGGCCTAGAAATCGAGAGAAGTGAGTTCTAGGCATGAACGCCAGCTAGGTGACGTTGGGCCAATCACCAGGAGCACAGTGAGTTCTAGTCCTGCTTTAGGCATGAAATTTGGAGGGATTTATACTCCTTGCAGACGGCTGGTCATTTGCATTCATTTAAAGAGCCGTTGAGGCTGCTCGGAGGTTGGTCTGTGTCCTCAGAGTCACCTGAGTGGTGCTAATGGTTGTGGAGTCCACAACACAGTCCTTTCAGGAGCGCCAAGAAGGCTCCATGCCAGAGGTGGGATTCAGCCGGTTCGGACCAGTTCTGCCGAACCGGTAGCGGAAATTTTGAGTAGTTCGGAGAACCGGTAGTAAAAATTCTGACTGGCCCGGCCCCCATCTATTCTCTGCCTCCCGAGTCCCAGCTGATCGGGAGGAAATGGGGATTTTGCAGTAACCGTCCCCTGTCACGCCCACCAAGCCACGCCCACCAAGCCACACCCACAGAACCGGTAGTAAAAAAGTTTGAAACACACCACAGCTCCAAGTGGCCTCAACGACCCTCTAAAAAGGATGCAAATGAACCAGCTGTCTGCAAGGAATATAAATCCTTCCGTTCCCCACCATCCATTCAGAGCTGAAGAAGCTTCTTGGATGAGAAGCGAAACATTTTCAAAGAAAAAGAAAAATCAGAAAGTCCAGTTGCCTCTTGAAAAAGCACCTTTGGGACAAGCATGACTGGATGACTGAGAATCTCCATAGTCACTAGGAGATAGTGAGTTCTAGTCCTGCTTTGGGCATGAAAGTTGGTTGGGTGACGTTGGGCCAATCACCAGGAGACAGTGAGTTCTAGTACTACCTTAGGCATGGAAGGCAGATGGGTGCCTTTGGGCCAATCAACGGGAGACAGTGAGTTCTAGTTCTGCTTTGGGCATGAAAGTTGGTTGGGTGACGTTGGGCCAATCACCAGGAGACAGTGAGTTCTAGTACTACCTTAGGCATGGAAGGCAGATGGGTGCCTTTGGGCCAATCAACGGGAAACAGTGAGTTCTAGTCCTGCTTTAGGTATGAAAGGAGATTGGGTGACATTGTGCCAATCACCAGGAGACAGTGAGTCCTAGTACTACCTTAGGCATGGAAGGCAGATGGGTGCCTTTGGGCCAATCACTAGGAGATAGTGAGTTCTAGTCTGCTTTAGGTGTGAAAGTTGGTTGGGTGACGTTGGACCAATTACCAGGAGACAGTGACTTCTAGTAGTGCTTTAGGCATGAAACTGTCTCTAGAAGATCATGTGACAGCTGTGGCCAGGGGGGCTTTTTATCAGGTTCTCCTGATCCACCAGTTGTGTCCCTTTCTGGACCGGGACTCTTTGCACATGGTCACTCATGCCCTCGTCACCTCCCGTCTGGACTACTGTAACGCCCTCTACATAGGGCTCCCCTTGGAAGAGCACTCGGAGGCTCCAACTGGTCCAGAATGCGGCTGGGCGGGTGATTGTGGGAGCGACACGGCGCACCCATATAACACCTCTCCTGCGCGAGCTGCACTGGCTCCCAGTGGTCTTCCGGGTGTGATTCAAGGTGTTGGTTACCATCTTTAATGCGCTCCATGGCTTAGGACCTGAGTACTTACGAGATCACCTTCTGCTACCGATAACCTCCCACCGGCCAATTCGCTCCTACAGAGAGGGACTCCTCAGAGTGCCGTCGGTCAAACAATGTCAACTGGCGGCCCCCAGGGGGAGGGCCTTCTCTGTGGGAGCACCTGCCCTCTGGAACGAGCTCCCCCCGGAGATACGGAGGATCCCGGATTTACGTATTTTCCGCCGGGCCCTCAAGACTTCTTTTTATTTCAACAAGCCGGGCTGGCCTAATCTCTCCAATTGTGTATTTTAATTTGGATTTTAATGGGGTATTTTTTTTTTAATTTGATTTATATGCTGCCCTTCTCCGGAGACTCAGGGCAGCTTACAATGCGCTAAGCAATAGCCTTCATTCTTTTGTATATTTTTATACAAAGTCAGCTTATTGCCCCCACAAATTGGGTCCTCAATTTCCCTACCTTAAAAAGGATGGAAGGCTGAGTCAACCTTGAGCCTTGGCGAGGTTCGAACCTGCAGTAATTGCAGGCAGCTGGTCTTAATAACCAGCTTAATAACAGGGTGCCTTAGACCACTGTACTACCAAGGCCATTTTAATTGTTGGGCCAAAATTGTTTAATATGTTTTCAAATTGTTCTTAAATTTTTGTACTCTATGTGTTTACCTTTGGCTGTTCACCGCCCTGAGTCCTTCGGGAGAAGGGCGGCATATAAATTTAAATAAATAAATAAATAAGTTATCTCTGTGTTTTTGAGTTGGATTAGCATTCAGCATGGTAGAAATTTCCTGCCAGCGAGTGCAGCCTGGTGCGTTACCCAAACCCAACACTTTTGTCTAACAAATAGTCCAGTGCAAATCTGGGAGATTATTTCGTTCTTTTACCTGCTTAAGCACCCTTGTGGGCGAGTGAGCGCACGATACGCCCTCGAGCTTCTGAACAAACTCCGAGATCCCGAAGTGACGGATCAAGAACAGAAGTGATCAAAGCATCCCAGCAATCCTTCGCGGCCGCGATGCAAGCTTGCCACGACACACACAAATCTCCATTCCCACCCCACTCCAGGGGAAGGATACTGCAAAATCCCCATTTCCTCCCGATCAGCTGGGACTCGGGAGGCAGAGAATAGATGGGGGGCGGGGCCAGTCAGAATTTTTACTACCGGTTCTCCGAACTACTCCAAATTTCCGCTACCGGTTCTCCAGAACTGGTCAGAACCTGCTAAAATCCAACTCTGCTTTGAATGATCACTAAATGAACTGTTGAGGACTAGCGGTAGCGAAAACTGCTTTTCAGCTTGAGGGCTCGGATTAATTGTCAGCGGTGGAAACGGTTTTGGGGTTTGATTTTTTGGTGCGGTTAATTTGTTGAGCCTGCACAACATTTGACATTCAATTAGTCCACTTTTGAACAAACTTAATCAGCCCACTTAAGCTAATTGAGGTTACCGATAAATGAAGCCGGCAGAAAAAGGAAGTTGAAATGCCAAGTGAGAGCTTGGGAAAAAAACAACAAAAAACCAAAATAAAAGGCTGGGTCTACAACTCTGTGCATTTCCAGAGAAAACAAACACTTAAAAATAAGGGAGTTTTTCTAGGTAACTCGCAGGCTTTTCACTCTCTTAACTCATTTCCAGGGTAAACAGTAAGCCTTACGTCTGAGGCTCTTGAAAAGAAAACCGAAAAAAGAAAAGGAAATCACGCAGAGCATATATAATCAAAGATACTAATACTAAATATAGAATATTGTGGGTGGGCGCATATGTTTTCCAGGTAAATGTTTTGGGCTTCAGGCAAATCCAAGATCTGGGATTTACCTTAAGCCCAAATGTGCATTTACAGAGAGTCATAATAACAGAGTTGGAAGGGACCTTGGAGGTCATTTAGTCCAACCCCTGCCCCCACCCAAGCAGGAGACCCTACATCCGTGATGGCGAACCTATGGCACGCGTGCCACAGGTGGCACACGGAGCCATATCGGTGGGCACGCGAGCGCAGCTCTGCTGTGCATGTGCGCGCCAGCCAGCTGATTTTCAGGCCTTTTGGGCCCACCAGAAGTCAGGAAAAAGGCTGTTCCCAGGCTACAGAGGGCCTCCAGGGGAGTGGGGAAGGCCATTTTTGCCCTCCCCAGCCTCCTAGAAAGGCCCTGGAGCCTGGGGAGAGCGAAAAATGGGCCTAGCTTGCCATCGCATGCATAAAGTGGGGGGAGCGCGGGTGGGGTTGCACACGCAGGGCGCATAGAATTATGGGTGTGGTCACGCGCGCGAGCGACACCCCCACCCCCGCACTCCCCACACTTTTGGCACGCAATGGCAAAAAGGTTAGCCATCACTGCCTTACATCATTTTTGACAGATGGAAATCTGGTCTCTTCTTGAAAGCTTCCAGGGATGAAGCTCCCACAACTTCTGAAGGCGTAGTCCTTGACTTATGACCACAACTGAGCTCAAATTTTCCATGAGACAGTTGTTAAGTAAGTCGCATCCCATTTTACGACCTTTCTCGCCAGAGTTGTTAAATGAATCACTGCAATGGTTAAGTTAGTAACATGGTTATTAAGTGAATCTGGATCCCCCATGGACTTTGCTTGTCAGAAGGCCGCAAAAAAGAGATCACGTGACCCCGGAACAAAGCAACCGTCATAAGTATGAGCCAGTTGAATTTTGATCATGTGACCGGGGGGGGCGGTGCTACAATGGTCGTAAGTGTGAAAAATGGTCATAAGTCACTTTTTTTTGGTGCCACTGTAACTTTTAATGGTCACTAAATGAACTGTAGTAAATCAATGACTATCTATACGTTGTGCTGCTGGAGTAGGTTACAAATATGAGTAAAGGTTGACTATGCTGGTGATTTTTTTCATACATTTGTTTCTGTGTCTGCTTTTTATTTTATTTTATTTTTTTTAAGCAGCATTGACATCCTGGAATTGAGCTGAAATCCCACTGATGGCATCCATACGGTTTTCACTCCAGAATTAAACAATTTGTTATAGTTCTTTGTCCCGCTTCAGACTATTCTGGCGATATTTATTTGATGACCATGTATGAGAGAGAGAGAGAGGAGGAGGAATGGGAGGGAGGGAGGGAGGGAGGGAGAGAGGGGTGGGAGGGGAGGGAGAGAGAGAAAGAGAGGAGGAAAGGAAGAGTGGGGAGGATGAGTGGGACAGAGAGAGAGAAAGGGAGAAGGAGGGAGAAGTGGAGTGGGAAGCGAAAGAGAGAGAGGAGGAAAGGGAGAAAGAGGGGGAGGGGAGAGGGAGAGCGAGAGTGAGAAAGAGGGAGGAGGAAAGGGGGAGAGAGAGAAAAAGAGAAAGAAAAAAGAGAGAGGGAGAGGAGGAAAGGGAGAGAAAAAGAGAGAGAAAAAAAGAGAGAGGGAGAGAGAGAAAGAGAGAGAGAGAGAGGAAAGGGAGAGGGGGGATGTGAGGGGGAGTGAAAGGGAGAGAGAGAAAAAGAGAGGGGGGGAGAGAGAGAAAAAGGAAAAGAAAAAAGAGATAGGGAGAGGAGGAAAGGGAGAGAAAGAGAGAGAGAGAGAAAAAGAGAGAGGGACAGAGAAAGAGAGAGAGAGAGGTAGAGGAAAGGGAGAGGGGGATGTGAGGGGGAGTGGGAGGGAGAGAGAGAAAAAGAGAGAGGGGGAGAGAGAGAAAAAGAGAGAGAGGGAGAGGAGGAAAGGGAGAGGGGAGGAGGGAGAGAGGTGGAGAGAGAGAAAAAGAGAGAGAGGGAGAGGGAGAGGAGGAAAGGGAGAGAGGGGGAGGGAGAGGGGAGAGGGAGAGAGTGTGTGGGGGGGGTCTCCCATTCAAATGAGATCAGCCAAGTTTGTCTTGGTCCTACCTGCAGTTGAGGCCTTGAGGCAGTGTTTAGGCCTAAGGCAGGAGTGTCCAACCTTGGCCATTTTAAGATCTTTGGACTTCCATTCCCAGAATTCCCCAGCCAGCCATGCTGTGTAGGGAATTCTGGGAGTTGAATTCCACGGATCTTAAAAGTGGCCAAGTTTGGAGACCCATGGCCCTAGGGCATTACCACAAGGCTATTATGGTCGGTTGCCCAGTCAGCTAAACGTCCAGACCAGATCCGCCATTTTTATCCGCCTATCGAGAACTATGAAAAATAATAATTAATGTTATTGTGACTACTAGCCTTCCCAACACCTTCCTTTGCAAATCCGTAACTCAGAACGTCCCCGTCGTATCAAATTTTCTAGCAGTTTTTTCAAAGCCTTCGTACTTCTGCTGTGAAGCAGGAAGGTATACGACAGCCTCGTAAGGTAGGCCAGTCCCGGTTTAGAGTGCAGAGAGCATCCTGAGGCTGCTCATGGACGATCGGGGCTGGGAAATTCGGCAGCTGGATCCGTCGTGGGGGTCTTTGACTTGGAGAAAGAGATGGACTTTGTGGGACTTTGGTGGCCAAAATCTTCTACAAATTCTTCTACAGACTTCAACGGATAATTAGAAAAAATAATTGCTACTTGAGTATATAATTGCTATACTTCACAAGTCAAAAAGAGGGCTGTTAAAATATCTACAGACTCCTCACATTCTGGACATAAACTGTTTCAACTCCTACCCTCAAAACGACGCTATAGAGCACTGCACATCAGAACAACTAGACACAAGGGCAGTTTTTTCCTGAATGCCATCACTCTGCTAAACAGCGAATTCCCACAACACTGTCAAATTTATTAAGGCTGTATCACCGATACTATTATTCTACTCATCTTTCCTACTACCTGTCTCCTTTTCTACTTATGACTATAACTTTGTTGCTTGTATCTTTACGATTTATAATGTTTTATTTAGTTTCCTAGTATGATTTATGTTGATTACTTATTTAGTATCCTGTGACTATCACTAAGTGTTGTAACTTATGATTTATGATGATGAATGTAATTTTATGAGGACTACGATCATGATTTATCACTTATATCTTTTATGTACCCTGAGAGTTTATGCACCGAAGACAAATTCCTTGTGGGCCCAATCACACTTGGCCAATAAAGAATCCTATCCTATTCTATTCATTTTCTATATTCTGTTCTATTCTATTCTATTCTGTTCTGTTCTGTTCTGTTCTGTTCTGTTCTGTTCTGTTCTGTTCTGTTCTGTTCTGTTCTGTTCTATTCTATTCTATTCTATTCTATCCTATCCTATCCTATTCTATCCTATTCATTTTCTATATTCTATCCTATCCTATCCTATTCATTTTCTATATCCTATCCTATCCTATCCTGTCCTATCCTATTCATTTTCTCTATTCTATTCTATCTATTCTATCGTATCCATTTTCTATATTCTATTCTATTCTGTCCTGTCCTGTCCTGTCCTGTCCTGTCCTGTCCTATCCTCTTCAAAGCACCTGAGGACATGAGAAGAAGCAATGGGTGGAAACTAATCAAGGAGAGAAGCAACTTACAACTAAGGAGGAATTTCCTGACAGTGAGAACAATTCATCAGTGGAACTACTTGCCTGCAGAAGTTGTGGATGCTCCAACATGGAAGTTTTTAAGAAGAGGTTGGATAACCATTTGTCTGAAGTGGTGTAGGGTTTCCTGCCTGGGCAGGGGGTTGGACTAGAAGACCTCCAAGGTCCCTTCCAACTCAGCTCTTCTCTCCTCTCCTCTCCTCTTCTCTTCTCTCCAAAGCACCTGAGGAAGGACAAGAAGCAATGGGTGGAAATTAATGAAGGAGAGAAGCAACTTAGAACTAAGGAGAAATTTCTTGACAGTTAGAACAATTAATCAGCGGAACAGCTTGCCTCCAGAAGTTGTGAATGCTCCAACACTGGAAGTTTTTAAGAAGAGGTTGGATAACCATTTGTCTGAATGGGTTTCCTGCCTGGGCAGGGGGTTGGACTAGAAGACCTCCAAGGTCCCTTCCAACTCTTCTCTTGTCTTCTCTTGTCTTCTCTTGTCTTGTCTTGTCTTGTCTTGTCTCGTCTCGTCTCCTCTCCTCTCGTCTCCTCTCCTCTCCTCTCCTACCTTTGTCGGCCGGCTTCTCGGAGCCCGAGTGTCCTCTGGTGCCATCCAGCCTGCCTGAGATGTCTTCTCCAGGATGCCAGGATGCTGTGGGTTGCCATGGCAGCTGCCACCGTCTTTTGACACTATCCGAAGTGCTTTGTGGCCATCAAGGTGTCCAAAGTCTCCCAGACAGCAAAGAGCAAAAACCATGTCACCTCCCTTCCTTTCCTGGTGACCATCCAGGGGATGCTATTTTGAGCGGAGAACCTGGGTTTTTGAAGCTGGAGGCCACTTTCTCCTGCCGACTAAAAGCTGGACGTAAAGAAAGGGCAACGAGCATCTTGGCTAGGATGGAGAAAAGGGGCCTGACATTGGGTCAAAAACCATCAATTGGGCATTTTCTGCTCCAGATGGCATTTATTTCCGAGTCTCGGGCTGGGAGGGAACCTTCCCAGAAGGAGGCCATTTGTTTAAAGGGGTGGGGGGGCGTTGAAGACCCCACCCCTCACTGTTTAGGAAGGCGAGAGCTAAAATAAGCAGCGATAAGGTTGCAAAGCGATGTAATTTTCCACCAACCGGCCCCGCTCGAACGCAATGTGTCATGTAAGTTAAGTGGTGTGCTTCACTTGGGGCTTAACGAATGGTGCAAAATTCAAGGGATTGGATGCGCACACGCCCTGTGTTAAGACTTAATATTAAGGTTTTTTTTTTTTTTTCTCTACGTTTTCTGGTGTTGGAGTGTTTTGATCCTAAAGTGATGGGAGACTGTGCAGCTAATTTTCTTTCTTTCTTTCTTTCTTTCTTTCTTTCTTTCTTTCTTTCTTTCTTTCTTTCTTTCTTTCTTTCTTTCTTCTTTCCTTCTTCCTTTCTTCCCTCCCTCCCTCCTTTTTCTTCCTTCCTTCCTTCCTTCCCTCCCTCCTTCTTTCTTCCTTCCTTCCTTCCTTCCCTCCCTCCCTCCCTCTTTTTTTCTTTCTTTCTTCCTTTCCTCCCTCCCTCTTTCTTCCTTTCTTCCTTCCCTCCCTCCTTCTTTCTCCCTTCCTTTCTTCCTTCCCTCCCTCCCTCTTTCTTTCTTTTTTTCTTTCTCTTTCTTTCTTTCTTTTTCTTTCTTCCTTCCTTCCCTCCCTCCCTCCCTCCTTTCTTCCTTTCTTCCTTCCTTCCCTCCCTCCTTCTTTCTTCTTTCCACCCTTCCTTCCTTCCTTCCCTCCCTCCCTCCCTCCTTCTTTCTTTCTTTCTTTTTCTTTCTTCCTTCCCTCCCTCCTTCTTTCTTCCTTTCTTCCTTCCTTCCTTCCTTCCTTCCCTCCCCCTTCCTTCCTTCCTTCCTTCCTTCCTTCCTTCCTTCCTTCCTTCCTTCCTTCCTTCTTTCTTTCTTAACTGAAAGAAAGAGAAACTCTGTGGCCTGCAAAAGCTGAGTTTTAACAGAATCACAAGAGTTCGAAGGGACCTTGGAGATCTTCTAGTCCAGCCCCCTGCTTAAGCAGGAGATCCTATACCCGTTCAGATAAGAGACTGTCTAGACCCATGATGGCGAATGCGAGGCCATATCGGTGGGCACGCTAGCGTTGCCCTAGCTCAGCTCTGGCGTGCATGTGCAGCGCGCCGGCCAGCTGATTTTTGGGCCCTCCAGGCCCACCGGAACTTGGGAAACAGGCTGTTTCCGGCCTCTGGAGGGCCTCCGAGGGGGTGGGGAAGGCCCATTTATTGCTCTCCCCAGGCTCCAGAGGCTTTCTAGGAGCCTGGGGAGGGTGAAAACGGCCTTCCCCATCCCCTCAGATGCCCTCCAAAGGCCAGAAACGGCCCGTTTCCCAACTTCTGGTCCCACCGTGCGTGTCGGCCAGCTGATTTTCGGGCCTTCCAGTCTCACTGGAAGTCGGTAAATGGGCCAGTTCTGGCCACCGGAGGGCCTCCGGGTGGTGGGGTATGCCGTTTTTGCCCTCCCCAGGCTCCAATAAAGCCTCTGGAGCCTGGGGAAGGCGAAAAACGGGCCCACACTCATAATTCTATGTGCCCTGCCCCCCTGCGCATGAGCATGTGCCCCCCAGGCCCCTCCACTTTTGGGACACAATGGCACGGTGGGCCCGTTTTTCACCTTCCCCAGGCTCCAGAGGCTTTCTAGGAGCCTGGGGAGGGTGAAAACAGCCTTCCCAAACCCCCTGGAGGCCCTCTGGAGGCCGGAAACGGCCCATTTGCCGACTTCCAGTGGGACCGGAAGGCCCGTTTTTCGCTCTCTCTCCACGTTCCAGAGCCTTTCTAGGAACCTGGGGAGGGCTAAAACGGCCTTCCCCACCATCCCCCCAGAGGCCCCCCGGAGGCCGGAAACAGCCCGTTTCCCGACTTTCATAAATCGGCAAACTGAGCTCGCGTGCCCACAGATATGGCTCTGCCATCGCGGCCCTATACCATTTCAGTCCAGTCTCTTCTTAAAAAAACCTCATGTTTTAACTCAGAAGTGTTAACTGACACACCCTGCATTAGTGCGTTTGCACAATAACGTCAACCCACCCCTTGCGTTGTTGTGACGTTCTTGCAGTTTGCACCAAACGTGTTTTCGAAGCTCTGGTGGGATCCTCGTCTCCCTCGTCGGATGGAATCCGAGGTGCAGCCCGGTGGCATTGTGTAAAACACAGTTGTTGCGAGTCCGCCGGGAAGCCGCACTGTGGATTGCAATGAGCCTCTTTGTGCAGTTCGTACGCATCCTTCCCTTCCTCCTCCTCCTCCTCTCCACCCCCCCAGCTGTGCAGTTGCGGTTGTGTAATTTGCTGTCTTTTCAATCCCCAATTGGTATCATTTTTTTTTCCCCTCAGCGATGACAGATTTTATTTCCTCTGAAATGAACGCTGAGAAATCTTCCAGAAACGGTGACGAGAGGAGACTATTCTCGAACGGTGTGTGTGTGTATGTGTGTGTTTGAGTTCTCCCCACGGAGAGGGGAAACCCCCCCCCGAGTTTTCACCCCACACCCAGCGCACAATTTCGTTGCTCGTTTTTTATCCTTTTCATCGGAAACAGCAGAGCTGATTTAATCAGCTCTCGAATCATTGTGTGAGGCGAATCTTCTCCCTCTTCAATCTAAAATAAACAAGTGGTCCTCGACGTACGACCACAATGGAGCCCCACGCTTCCGTTGCTAAGCGAGACAGTTGTTAAGGGAGTTTTCCTCCATTTTACAACCGGTCAGTTGTTCAGTTAGCGACACGGTTATGAAGTGAATCTGGTTTCCTTGTGGCCTTGGCTTACTGGAAGGTCGCAAAAGGGGATCATGTGACCTCGGGAATGCTGCGACCGTCATAAATACGAACCAGTGGCCAAGCGCCTGAATTTTGATCATGTGACCGCAGGGATGCTGCAAAGGTCGTAACTGTGAAACACGGTCATAAGTCACTTTTTTTTTCAGCGCTGTTGGAACTTCAAACAATCACTAAATGAAGGGTTGTAAGTTAAGAACTACCTGTAATCCGATGAGGTTAAAGAGAGATTTAGAATTAACATTAAGGGAGTTGTTCGGTGGCACCAAATTTAATCTTGGAAAAAACGAAGCAGAGCTAGGCTTGGGCAGTGCTTGAATGGTAAACCACCAATAAACCTAACAACAGAACGGAATAACAGAGTTGGAAGGGACCTTGGAGGTCTTCTAGTCCAACCCCCTGCAGGAGACCGTATACCAGTGATGGCTAAACTTTTTGCCATCGCGTGCCAGGAGGGGGGGTAGGTTCATGCGCGTGCGTGCTCACACCCATAATTCTATGTGCCCCGCCCTGCGCATGCAACCCCCCCACCCCGGCTCCTGGCATGTGATGGCCCGGTAGGCCCATTTTTCTTTCTCACTTGACTCCAGATCCTCTCTATGCATCTGGGGAGGGTGAAAACAGCCTTCCCCACCCCCTTGGACGCCCTCTGGAGCCCTGAAACGGTCCATTTTAATTTTTTTTAAAATTTGATTTATATGCCGCCCTTCTCCGGCAGCTTACAATGCGTTAAGCAATAGCCTTCATACTTTTGTATATTTATACAAAGTCAGCTTATTGCCCCCACAAACTGGGTCCTCATTTAACCTACCTTAGAAAGGATGGAAGGCTGAGTCAACCTTGAGCCTGGTGAGATTCGAACCTGCAGAAATTGCAGGCAGCTGTGTTAATTACAGGGTGCATTAAACCACTGTACTACCAAGGCTCTTATTTCCCAACTCCTGGTTGGACAGGAAGTGACATTTTTTCTCCCCAGCTTCCAGAGCCTCTCTAGGAGTCTAGGAAAGCTGAGCTGGCGTGCCCACTGATATGGCTACGCATGCCACCTGTGGCACGCGTGCCATAGGTTCGCCATCACGGCCCTATACCATTTCCGACAAATGGTTGTCAAATCTCTTCTTAAAAGCCTCCAGTGTTGGAGCATCCACAACTTCTGGTGGCAAGTAGTTCCACTGATGAATTGTTCTTCCTGTCAGGAAATTTCTCCTTAGTTCTAAGTTGTTTCTCTCCTTGATTAGTTTCCACCCATTGATTCTTGTTCTTCCCTCAGGTGCTTTGAAGAATAGTTTGACTCCCTCTTCTTTGGGGCAACCCCTGAGATAGTGGAATATTTCTATCATGTCTCCCCTAGTCCTTCTTTTCACTAGACTAGACAAACCCAATTCCTGCACCCGTTCTTTGTATGTTTGAGCCTCCAATCATCTTTGTTGCTCTTCTCTGCACTCTTTCTAAGGTCTCTATATCCTTTTTATAATATGGTGACCATAACCAGATGTGAAGAGATTCAGCTAAGGGAACAGTCAAATAAAAGGCAACTTAGTCCTCAGCTGGACAACAGGTGGGAGAAGACGCTCCAAAGAGACCCTGACTAATTTGGGCCGTAAAGTGGACGGGTGATAGAATAACAGAGTAACAGAGTTGGAAGGGACCTTAGAGGTCTTCTAGTCCAACCCCCGCTCGAGCAGGAAATCCTACACCATGGGTGGGCAAATGTGTCTCAGGAATTCTGGGAGTTGAAGTCCACAGGTTGTAAAAGGGCCACATCTGCCCAGCCCTGTCCTATACCATTCCAAAAAATTGGTGGTCCAAAATCTTCTTAAAAACCTCCAGTGATGGAGCCATCCACAACTTCTGGTGGCAAGCTGTTCCACTGATTCATTGTTTTGAACGTCAGGAAATTTCTCCCTAATTCTAGATTGGATCTTGTCAGAGTTTGTTGCCGCACACACACGATCAGACAATTCAGCAGGATTCAAAACTTCTTTATATACATAATCATAATAATAACAGGCATGTATATAATAATACCCTTGTAAGGTTCTTCCACGTTGTAGAGAAGAGAAATGGCAAGTAGAAACACGGCACAAAATGGAAGCACAAAATAGAGAAGGCAAAATGGAGGAGAGAGTAGCTAGTGCCCTCAAGCTTATATACAAGCCACGCCCAGGCTCCAAACTGTCTCTTATGGCCCCATACAACAAATACTATGTTTCAGTTACCAAACAGCCCTCATTGGCTGACCTGTTGCCATGTCTATTCCAATTCATGAATATATTTACACTGACAGATCCCTCTTAGATAAGAGGCAGAGGTGTAGAACAGGGGTCTCCAAAGCTGGCAACCTTAAGACTTGTGGACGTCAACTCCCAGAATTCCCCGGCCAGCATGTGCTGGCCAGGGAATTCTGGGAGTCGACGTCCACAAGTCTTAAAGATGCCAAGGTTGGAGACCCCTAGTCTAGAAGATCGTGCTCAGGCCACTTTCTGGGCAAATGCATTTGTCAAGCCACATTATCAGTCTCTCCTTCAGCCCAAACCAAGGAAATACGCCATAGAGAGCAACCTTGGCTCCGGCGGGCAGGAGATGTTCCTACAGCATCCTCAAGTGCCAGCGAGATTTGGACCGTTCCCAACCCTTCCTGTATCATCAGTCTGTCAATTTCATGATCAAAACCGGGGTGGGGAAGAGAGAAAACATTACCTTAAAACTGCTAAGATGACTTTCGGATGGCTTTGTTCTGTGTTGTGCATCAGATGACGGCAGCCGTGAGTAGGATCCGGCGTACCAAGTTTACCACGGCACGCTTGTGCCACCGTTAGGGAGACGTGAAAATGAACCAAGAGGTAAACTATCCCTGAATGTGGAAGGTTGCGATTAAGGCAGTGGTGAAATATGAACCAGTTTACTACCGGTTCGCTGGCCACGCATGTGCACCATGCTCCAACCGCAAGTGAGTGCGCACCAAACGCAAACTGCACGCACGCACAGTGTGCACCAAAAGGAGGCTTGGGAAGGTAAGTAGAACAGCATGCGGGCAGGTGATCAGCTGTGGCGCACATGGGAACCTTTTTAAAAACTTTTTAAAAGCATTTTTTACTACTGGCTTGGGCGAATAGGTAGTAAAAAAATGCTAAAATGGGGGGGGGGAAGTTCCGACAATCGCGCATCGCTCAGCTGATCGTCGGAACTTTTTTTTTTTAACATTTTTTTACTACCGGTTCAGGCGAACCGGCCGAAACCGGTAGCATTTAATCCCTGGATTAAGGCACCAGGGCTAGAAAGCAGGAAAAGTGAGTTCATGAAAGGCATGATAGCCAGGCTGGGTGATTTCCCTTGGATCTATCACCAGAAGAACGGTGAGTTCTAGTCCTGTCTTAGGCACCAAACACAACTGGGGTGACTTTGGGCCTGTCCCTCTTCCATCCCAACTCACCTCACAGGGTGGCTGTTATTGTTGTTGTGGGGAAAAATAGGAGGAGGAAATGGTGTTGGAGAAAATTTTCTCATCAAATCCCAGTTAATATTTTATCCATTTCTTGTTGTTACTTATGTTATAAAGATCAGTCAAATTAGGGTAGACCAAGGCTTCCATTGTTGACACCCATCTTGGGATTTTTGGATAGAAGTTCCTTTTAATTTTCGTCCAAGTTTCTAATAGTACTTCCCTCACTTGATGCCTCTGGAAATACTTATGGACTTTGTCTTTCCCATCCCAAATAGAGGCATGCCAACCTTTCTGCAAGTCATGACCCTCAATTGTTAAAATTCTTCCATTCTTTAGAATAGAATATAGAAAATGAATAGAATAGAATAGACTATAGAAATAAAAATAGAAATAGAATTAGAATAGAGTAGAATAGAGAAAATGGATAGAATAGAATAGAATATAGAAATAAAAATAGAAATAGAAATAGAATAGAATAGAATAAAATAGAGAAATAAAAATAAAAATAGAAATAGAATAGAATAGAATAGAGAAAATGGATAGAATAGAATAGAATATAGAAATAAAAATAGAAATAGAAATAGAATAGAATAGAATAAAATAGAGAAATAAAAATAGAAATAGAAATAGAATAGAATAGAGAAATAAAAATAGAAATAGAAATAGAATTAGAATAGAATAGAATAGAGAAAATGGATAGAATAGAATATAGAAATAAAAATAGAAATAGAATAGAATAGAGAAATAAAAATAAAAATAGAATTAGAATTAGAATTAGAATTAGAATAGAATAGAATAGAATAGAGAAAATGGATAGAATAGAGTAGAATATAGAAATAAAAATAGAAATAGAAATAGAATAGAATAGAATAGAGAAAATGGATAGAATAGAATAGAATAGAATAGAATAGAGAAAATGGATAGAATAGAATACAGAAATAAAAATAGAAATAGAAATAGAATTAGAATAGAATAGAATAGAGAAAATGGATAGAATAGAATATAGAAATAAAAATAAAAATAGAATAGAATAGAGAAATAAAAATAAAAATAGAATTAGAATTAGAATTAGAATTAGAATAGAATAGAATAGAATAGAATAGAATAGAGAAAATGGATAGAATAGAGTAGAATATAGAAATAAAAATAGAAATAGAAATAGAATAGAATAGAATAGAGAAAATGGATAGAATAGAATAGAATAGAATAGAGAAAATGGATAGAATAGAATACAGAAATAAAAATAGAAATAGAAACAGAATTAGAATAGAATAGAATAGAGAAAATGGATAGAATAGAATATAGAAATAAAAATAAAAATAGAATAGAATATAGAAATAAAAATAAAAATAGAATTAGAATTAGAATTAGAATTAGAATAGAATAGAATAGAATAGAGAAAATGGATAGAATAGAGTAGAATATAGAAATAAAAATAGAAATAGAAATAGAATAGAATAGAATAGAGAAAATGGATAGAATAGAATAGAATAGAATAGAATAGAATAGAATAGAATAGAATAGAATAGAATAGAATAGAATAGAATAGAATAGAATAGAATAGAATAGAATAGAGAAAATGGATAGGATAGAATCCTTTATTGGCCAGATAAAGTTTATTGTGCAGAAAGGAGTAGCCACAAGTCATGGTCCTGCCTCTTTTGGCAAGCCGGATTTTCTGTCCGCCACCGTAGAGCGGTCCTGTTGGATGTCTGCCTGCCCTCCACTTTCTAAAACTAGCCACAGTTTTAAGTGCCGGGTTTAATTGCCGCATGTCCCCGGCCCGGGTGTTCTCATCTCTCCGATGTTCTTGGCAGCCAGCTAAGAATAATGCCAACCCTTCTTGGCAACTTTCCCTGCCTTTGGTGGGGAGAGCATCCTCCAGCCCAGCCCACTTCCCAAGGTGACCCAGACAATTACGGAAAAAAAAAGAACAAGGGCCAGCCAGCTTTTCCTGAGCCAAGTCCTTAAGTGCCACCGATGCAGGACGGGGAAAAGTTATTGGGAAAGGCAGCGTCGCCAAGACGCGGTGGAAGGGAGGTGGGCAGCCCAGGGAGGGAGGGAAGGGGGGACAGCTGATCCTGGCAGTCAAGTCAGCCGGGATGCAGCTTGATGGGAGACAACGGGGGGGGGGGGCACCGTTTGGTCCTCCGCCTCCGCAGTTCTGCAAAGCATCTTCTTCATAAAGCGATACTGTTTGGCAAAATAGTTTTTTTCTCTCTCCCCCCCCTCCACAAAAGGGTGATCGTATTATAGGCAGTTCTTAACTTACAACGGTTCATTCAGATCCTTCGAAGTTGCAACGGCACTGAAAAAAAGCGACTTATGACCGTTTTTCACACTTACGACCGTTGCAGCATCCCCATGGTCAGGGGATCAGATAGCAATAGCAGTGGCACTTATAAACGTTGCTTCACAGTGCTATTACAGCCTTCTCTAAACGGTTTAGAGAGTCAGCCTCTTGCCCCCAACAATCTGGGTCCTCATTTTACCCACCTCGGAAGGAGGGAAGGCTGAGTCGACCTTGAGCCGGTCAGGATCGAACTCCCGGCTGTGGGCAGTCAGCCTGCAATGCTGCATCCTAACCACAACACCATCACAGAAGGAAGGAAGGAAGGGAAGGGAAGGGAAGGGAAGGGAAGGGAAGGGAAGGGAGGGAGGGGAGGGGAGGGGAGGGGAGGGGAGGGAAGGAAGGAAGGAAGGAAGGAAGGAAGGAAGGAAGGAAGGAAGGAAGGAAGGAAGGAAGGAAGGAAGGAAGGAAGGAAGGAAGGAAGAGCAATAGCACTTAGACTTATATGCTGCTTCACAGTGCTTTCCAGTCCTCTCTAAGCGGTTAACAGAGTCAGCCTCTTGCCCCCAACAATCTGGGTCCTCATTTTACCCACCTCGGAAGGAGGGAAGGCTGAGTCGTCCTTGAGCCGGTGAGAATCGAACTACCGAACTGCTAGCAGCCTGCAGTCAGCAGAAGTAGCTCGCAGAACTCGCATTCTAACCACTGCACCACCACAGTTTAGCAGATGACTCATATTTATGACGGTTGCAGTGTCCTGAGGTCACATGATCATCTGTTATGAACACTGAACAAAGTGAGTTATGACCGCTTTCTACACTTATGACCGCATCCCCATGGTCACGGGATCAGAATTCAGACTCTTGGTAATTGGCTCATGTTTATGATGGCTGCAGTGTCCTGGGGGGGGGGGTCACGGGATCCCCTTTTGGGACCTTCTCACAAGCAAAGTCCATGAGGAAGCCAGATTCACTTAACGACCGGGTTGCTAACAAGTGCAGTGATCCACTTAACGAACGTGACCGGAAATGTCGTAAAACGAGGCTAACATTCACTTGTCTCACTTAGCACTGGAAAATTTGGGCTCAATTGTGGTCATAAATCGAGGACTACCTATAGTATAGGAGTCTCTGGAGGCTGGGGACAGCAAAAAAGTCACTTCCTGTCCAACCGGGAGTTGGGAAATGGGCCGTTTCAGGCCTCTAGAGGGCCTCCAAGGGGTGGGGAAGGCTGTTTTCGCCCTCCCCAGATGCATAGAGAGGATCTGGAGCCAGGTGAGAAAGAAAAACAGGCCTTACCCACCCACCCCCCAGGCCCTCTGGAGGCAGGAAACAGCCTGTTTCCCTAGTTCTAGTGGGCCCAAAAGGCCTGAAAATCAGCTGGCCGGCGCACACAAGCCAGAGCTGAGCTGACGTGCCCATTGATATGGCTATGCGTGCCACCTGTGGCACGCGTGCCATAGGTTCGCCATCACGGACCTATACTCTCATAACAAGCCCTGTTTTTCTTCTAACTAAGACCCTGGTTCTCTGCAAATACTAGGAGAGGAAGTAACCTGAGGTCTATTACTTTACTATTTGTGAATACGTCTGAATCAGTGGTGGTTGCTCCCGGTTCATACTGGTTCGCAAGAACCGGTAGTAAAAATTTGTAGTAGTTCGGAGAACCGGTAACATTGGCTGGCCACCCCCCCGGCCCGGTTGCCGCTCGCTTACTCCGCCCACCTCATCAGAGGCTTTTTTATTTTTTACTTTTAAAAGCATTTTTTCTACAACCTCTTCGGCTGAAAATTTTTTTTTTTAAGTAAAAAAAAAAAGCCTCTGATGATCGTGTGGCTCAGCTGGGATCGTCAGAGGCTTTTTTTTTTTTTTTTAACTTTTAAAAGCATTTTTTCTACAACCTCTTCGGCCGAAGAGGTTGTAGAAAAAAAAAAATGCCTTTAAAAGCCTCTGGCGATCCCAGTTGAGTTGCCTGATCGTCAGAGGCTTCTAAAAGCATTTGTTTTTTTGCTACCTCTTAAGGTTGTAGAAAAAATGCTTTTAAAAGTAAAAAAAAAAAAAAAAGTTGGCCACGCCCACCCAGTCACATTACCCCCCCACCAAGCCACGCCTATAAAATAAGCCACACCCACCGAACTGGTAGTAAAAAAAAATTAGAACCCACCTCTGTTCTGAATACATTGATTTCCCCTTTTTTCCTTGCCTCCATTTCTCCCTCCTTTCTGAACTGTATCAAGATGAGTCAGCCAGGGTATGTCTCCCATTCTTCCTTTGGGGGAGACCCTCTCCGGCATATGATGGGCCTGGTGGCTCAGCAGACTGATAGACTTGAAATTAACACCAGCTGCCTGCAATTACTGTAAGTTCGAATCTCCCCAGGCTCAAGGTTGACTCAGCCTTCCATCCTTTCTAAGGTAGGTAAATTGAGGACCCAGTTTGTGGGGGCAATAAGCTGACTTTGTATAAATATACAGAAAAGGATGAAGGCTATTGCTTAATGCATTGTAAGCCGCCCTGAGTCTCCGGAGAAGGGCGGCATATAAATCAAATTTAAAAAAAAAAAAATTAAAAAAAGTATGTACCATCTTAATAAATCACTGCAGTCAGCCTTGAGTATTTCCTTTGGGTTCTGGGTTTGGATTCCCACGACCGTGTTACCAATTTAATAAATGCAAATTTCCAGCTAAAAACTGGAAAGGAGAGAAGATACTTACTGATGAAGAAATTATTAAGAAAATGTTGGACTATGCTGAAATGAATTAATTGACATTTGAAAGAGCCTTGATAGTACAGGGGTTTAGTGCACCCTGTTATTAACACAGCTGCCTGCAATTTCTGCTGGTTCGAATCTCTCCAAGGCTCAAGGTTGACTCAGCCTTCCATCCTTTCTAAGGTAGGTGAAATGAGGACCCAGTTTGTGGGGGCAATAAGCTGACTTTGTATAAAATATACAAAAGAATGAAGGCTATTGCTTAACGTATTGTAAGCCGCCCTGAGTCTCCGGAGAAGGGTGGCATATAAATCAAATTAAAAAATAATAATAATAAGAGAACAGGAAGATAAACAATATTATTTGATGTGGGAGTTATTTTACCAATGGATAGACAATAAAACATGGAGATGAAATACGACATATGAAATGAAATTAAAATAAAATGTGTAAACACTTGTTTTCTTTTAGGGGAAAAGAACATTTGACATGTATTGATATTTTGAAGATTATGGGAGCACGAAAGGATTTTTTAACCGACTGAAACACTGTCTGTAATTGTTTGAAAGGATGATGTTTTTATGTTGTTTTCATTTGAAAAAAAAAATGCAATGATTCACTTAACAACGGTGGCAAGAAAAGTCGTACAACGGGGCAAACTCGGTTAACAAATATTTCACTTAGCAACGGGAATTTTGGGCTCAATGGTGGTCGTAACTCGAGGACTACCTGTAATTTCCCCCCCCCCCTCTTTCCTGTAACTTTTCTCCACTTGCAGATTAAATTTTATAGCCCCAGCTTTAGAAATTGGGAGGTTTTTTTCGCTATCTCATCGAGTTTCATTCTAGCCCAGTCCTGACCTGTGTGGGTTGAGGCTAAATTAAACCTTTTCTCCAATTCAGTTGCTCAGGAATTGGATGGAAATATTGTAATCCTGATTTTTTTTATTACAGGTTGCTGTAAAAATACCCCTTTTCCAACTTGACCTCCTCCAGAAGATCTGGCGAAACGATCTGTTGGAAATGGACCCAAATTTCCAAAATTGCTAGAGGTAAGAAATATTTACAATCTCACAATCTCCTGGTGATTGGCCCAAAGTTACCCAGCCGGCTTTCATCCTTAAGGCAGGACTAGAACTCACGGTCTCCTGGTTTCTTGCCTTCTTTTTTTCACCATTACACCAAACTAGCTGCGTTCCTCATTTCAAGTTCATTCCGTGCAGATCCCAAGTGCATTAAGGCCAGAGGTGTGCTAAACAATTTTTCCTTGATTGGCTACGGTACTGTAACGCTTCTACGTGCGGAGACATTTCTCTGATTTTTATGTAACTCGGAGAAGCATTCAAGAGGTAATTCCCTCCTACGAAGTCTGGTGTAAACCCAGACATTGTCTTGATGCGAAATCCACGTTGCTTTCCAGGAGCTCTTTTAGTATGGAATGCGTTTGGCTCCCTCTGTATGATTTTGGATAATTGCATCTCCCTTGAAAAACCTGTTTCTCTGAAGTTGTTTATAGTTAAGCTGTCGACCTGTACAATTGCATTTTAATGGTACACGCTGCCCGTGATTTAACGTGTTGAGAAAAGTTGGATGCCGCGGTTGTGAACTATTTTAAGTGGCTGCTTCCAAACCTGTGTTTGATTAGAATTAGGAGTCCGCAGTTCTGTTCCTTGCATTCTAAGCCACTTGGGGCCTGTTTTTGCTGGAAACAATACGAAGCGTGATATTAGAAGCCGAAATCAAAGGTGAGCCACTGCTGAGGAGCTGATTCCTGCTGTGGTCAGAGGAGGCTTCTGGGTGCCCCTGCTGTGGGCATCGAGTTCGAGCAGGGGGCACCTCAGTGGCTGCTTCCCAGCTGCCTGCACGGAGCCACCTGTGACCAAGCAGAGGAGGACAGATGGGGAAATGGAGAATCTCCCCAGGAGCCGGAAAGGATCTCCTGGAGGGGTCATCATGTCCTGGCAGAGTCCTGTGACTCTCCTCTCCCTAGCCTGCATTTTGCACAAAGAAGGAAGACCGTGTTTTCCAGAGTAAAAAGGCGTCTCAGCATCTTGGGTGGAAGAAAGAAAGAAAGAAAGAAAGAAAGAAAGAAAGAAAGAAAGAAAGAAAGAAAGAAAGAGAAAGAAAGAAAGAAAGAAAGAAAGAAAGAAAGAGGGAGGGAGGGAGGAAGAAAGAAAGGAAGAAAGAAAGAAAGAAAGAAAGAAAGAAAGAAAAAAAGAAAAGAGGGAGGGAGGGAGGGAGGGTGGAAGGAAGGAAGGAAGGAGGGAGGGAGGAGAAAAAGAGACAAAGAGAGAGAAAGAAAAATGAAAAGAAAGAAAGAAAAAGGAAAAGAATGAAGGAAAGAAAGAAAGACCAAGCAAGAAAGACAAAAGAAGAGAAAGAAAGGAAAATAAAACAAGAAAGGAAGAGAAAGAGGGAAAGAAAAAGAGTCAGGAAGGAAGGAGAAAAAGAAAGACAGAGAGAGAGAGAGAAAGAAAAATAGAAAAAAAGGAAGAGAAAGGAAGAGAAAGAAAGAAAGAAAGAATGAAAGACCAAGCAAAAAAAAAAGAAGGGAAAGAAAAAAGAAAGGAAGGAAGAGAAAGGAAGAGAAAGAGGGAAAGAAAAAGAGACAGGAAGGAAGGAAGGAAAAAAAGAAAGACAGAGAGAGAGAGAGAGAGAGAAATAAAAAGTAAGAAAGAAAGAAAAAGGAAGAGAAAGAAAGAAGGAAAGACCAAGCAAGAAAAACAAAGGAAGAGAAAAGGGAAAGAAAAAGAGACAGGGAGGGAGGGAGGGAGGAAGGGAGGAAGGAAGGAAGGAAGGAAGGAAGGATAAACATCTAATTATCATCATGTCCACCACATATTCCTTCTGGAGCTTCAATCTAGATTGTCTTCAAGGATAGCCCCATGCAGACTGCATTGCAGTAGTCCAATCATGAGATAACAAGCCCTTGTTAGTAACTATTATTATGGCTTATTAACATAAATAATCATTACCTTTGATTAACTCAGCAGTTGGAATTACTGCCCCTAATCAATTATTGTTCGCTTCTTGCTGCAAGAACCATCCTTAACCCCATGGTCAGATATAAAAGTTGTAAGGCGAGGACTACGTGCAGAGTTTTATCAGACAGGTGAACATCAGCCTAGCTTTCGCAATGGCTGCTTATCTTCAATCCTGGTTCCCTCCCCCTGCCCCCATTTTTCTGGTTAGAGCGAAATAAAACCTGAACGGCAGTCCATCACCAAATGACAGGAGTGGGTTTTCGCAGCATTATTCCTTTTTTTTATAAAATAACTCCAATTGTCTCCATCAAATATCCACTTTCAGGGAGAAGGTATTTTCCGGAAGTCAAGCCATTGTCTGTATTCCCTGCGTGACAAAATGCTGCCGTCCGAGTTTCGAGCTTTCTCTATCAAAAATGGCAGAATACAAGAGAAGATTTGCAGCTCAGGCTTGAACCGAATGGTCCTTGGTGCTTTCTGAGCTTAGTTGTCCTTGAAGACATTTCATTACCCAACTAGGTAACATCATCAGTACTAAGGAATACGGGGTACACTCAGTTGGTGGGTTGCTACCAGTTCGCCCCGGTTTGGGCGAACTGGTAGCAGTGGCAGCGGGAGCATGGATGAAATGCTCCCGGTTTGGACCGGATCAGACGATCCGGTAGCAATCATCATGGTTGGTTCGGCGATCCGGTAGCAATCGTCGTGATTGGTTTGGTGATCCGGTAGCGATCATCGTGGTTGGTTCGGTGATCCGGTAGCAATCGTCGTGATTGGTTCGGTGATCCAGTAGCAATCGTCGTGGTTGGTTCGGCGATCCGGTAGCAATCATCGTGATTGGTTCGGTGATCCGGTAGCAATCATCGTGGTTGGTTCGGCGATCCGGTAGCAATCATCGTGATTGGTTCGGTGATCCGGTAGCGATCGTCGTGGTTGGTTCAGCGATCCGGTAGCGATGGTGGAGCAAAGCTTCGCCCACCCACCCAGGTGTCGTTACCGGGTGTGTTTTTTACCTTCTGCGCATGCACAGAAAGTTTTGCGCATGCGCAGGTCTGTACATGCATGTGATGTGCGCGCATGCATATGCGAAGCGGGCGCACGCATGTGGCACATGCACTTCTGAACCGGTAAAGAAAGTAGATTTGACCCCTGAGCGGAAGGCTCCGGCCACCTGCCCAGACGCTTATGCACATGTATAGAAGTGTTGTGTGCGCGCGCAAGCATCCCCATGCACCCGAGCAAACCAGTAGCAAACTAAACTGAAACCCACTACTGGGCACGCTCCCTATTTATACAGAGTAGTTTACCCTGCCAAAGTTGGTGAGGATGTAGTTTTCACCTTGGTAGTGCTTTGAGTAGGGTATTGCTTTCTGCTTGACTGTTTGTCTGGTACTAATCCCTGCTTATCTAGGTATACCAATAGAAGAGAGTATTTGTAGCTCAGGTTTGAACTGAGGGGTCCTTGGTGGTCTCTGAGCTTGGTTGTTCTTGTAGATGTTTCATCACTCAACCAGGTAACATCATTAGGGCTAGAAGTGTGAGGTTTGCTGCCTGTTTATTTACAGGAACTTGCACTGCCAGTGTTGTTTTCTGCTACTTGTCTGGTACTAATCTCTGCTTATCTAGATATTTTACACATTCTATACCAGGGGTCGGCAACCTGCGGCTCTGGAGCCGCATGTGGCTCTTTCATCCGTCTGCTGCGGCTCCCTGTCGCTGGTCGGCTCCACAATTGATAGGGTTTTCGGTTAGGACAGATAGAGGAAAAAGGACGCCGTGCTAGGAGGAGACTCTATGGTAGGGGAACTGGACTTCCGGTCGGCTCCAGAATTGATAGGGTGTTCGGTTAGGACAGATAGAGGAAAAAGGATGCCGTGCTAGGAGGAGACTCTATGGTAGGGGAACTGGACTTCCGGTCGGCTCCAGAATTGATAGGGTGTTCGGTTCGGACAGATAGAGGAAAAAGGACGTCGTGCTAGGAGGAGACTCTATGGTAGGGGAACTGGACTTCCGGTCGGCTCCACAATTGAATGGGGAGTTTCCGGTTAGGACCTTTATGGCTCTTTTGAGTGTTTAAGGTTGCCAACCCGTGTTCCATACCAATAGAAGAAAATATTTGTAGCTCAGGGTTGAACTAGGGGGTATCCATGTGCACTGATGGTGTTGCCTAGTTGGGTAATGAAACATCTTCAAGAAAACAACCAAGGCCAGAGAGTATCAAGGACCCCACACCGGCTAAACACATTTTCTTTCCAGTAGATTCTGAAAGAAGATATTGCAAAGGGAATCTGGCAGGGAGTGAATCTCTAACAGTAGCACCATTTGGTCCAGGGACAACTTCCTTTGCTAGTGACGGACAGACAAGCTGGACAGACAAGCCACCATTCATGGCTTCGCTTTGCTGGACAGACAAGCCACCATTCATGGCTTCGGTAGAGTTAGGCTTTCACATCTACATTCGTTTCTGAATGCAGGTAGCATTTTGGAAAGAGCCTTAACCTGAGTGCTGAACGAAGCTTGCTTGCTGGTCCAAACTATAAATTCGTCAGAAAAAGTTGGGTTTGCCAGAAACAGCGCACCACGTTTAAGCCCAACCAAGGTTATTCTGCTGTGCAAATGCAGCTGCTGGGACTTCAGCCTGGTTGTGTGCATTGTGAGAACATACAGGTTGTGCTTTGGCACGGAAGATCCTATCATAAGAAAGATTTTTTTTTTTTTAAATGAACACTCTTGGGTAGAGAGAGAGATTTAGGAATAGGTTTGCCACATTTTTTAAAAAAAATTTGATTTATATGCCTCCCTTCTCCGGAGACTCAGGGCGGCTTACAGTGCGTTAAGCAATAGCCTTCATACTTTTGTATATTTTATACAAAGTCAGCTTATTGCCCCCACAAACTGGGTCCTCAATTTACCTACCTTAGAAAGGATGGAAGGCTGAGTCGACCTTGAGCCTGGCGAGATTCGAACTTACTAATTGCAGACAGCTGGTGTTAAATTACAGTGCTTTTAGTCTGCAGAGCTATCCAGGCTCTGTTTGACATGATACTTACCAGTGTTCAAAAATTTGAGGGGCTGCCCCAGAGAAGAGCGGGGGGGGGGGGCGTTTCAACCTATTCTCCAAAGCACCTGAAGCAATGGATGGAAACCAGTGGTAGATTTTTTACTACCGGTTCTGTGGGCGTGGCTTGGTGGGCGTGACAGGGGAAGGCTACTGCAAAATCTCCATTCCCTCCCCAATCCAGGGGAAGGCTACTGCAAAATCTCCATTCCCTCCCCAATCCAGGGGAAGGATCCTGCAAAATCTCCATTCCCTCCCCAATCCAGGGGAAGGCTACTGCAAAATCTCCATTCCCTCCCCAATCCAGGGGAAGGATACTGCAAAATCTCCATTCCCTCCCCAGTCCAGGGGAAGGATACTGCAAAATCTCCATTCCCTCCCCAATCCAGGGGAAGGATACTGCAAAATCTCCATTCCCTCCCCACTCCTGGGGGAAGGATACTGCAAAATCTCCATTCCCTCCCCAATCCAGGGGAAGGATACTGCAAAATCTCCATTCCCTCCCCAATCCAGGGGAAAGTTACTGCAAAATCCCCATTTCCTCCCGATCAGCTGGGATTTGGGAGGCAGAGAAGAGATGGGGGCGGGGCCAGTCAGCATTTTTACTACCGGTTCTCCAAACTACTCAAAATTTCCGCTACCGGTTCTGCAGAACTGGTCAGAACCTGCTGAAACCCACCTCTGATGGAAACTAATCAAGGAGAGATCCAAGATAGAACTAGGGAGAAATTTCCCGACGGTGGGAACAATTAACCAGTGGAACAGCTTGCCACCAGAAGTTGTGGGTGCTCCAACACTGGAGGTTTTTAAGAAGAGATTGGACAACCATTTGTCTGAAGTGGTTTAGGGTTTCCTGCTTGAGAAAGGGGTTGGACTAGAAGACCTCCAAGGTCCCTTCCAACTCTGTTATTCTGTTATTTTTCTTAGCAGATCAAAGTTTTTTGTAAAAAAAAAATCAGATCAAAGGTTTAATCGCTGCATAAAATCCTTACCTTTCCTCTTCCTGATCAGCCTGGCTAAGCAACACTAGAAAATGTGCATGTTGTTTACTCAATTTTTTTTATTTTTTTTTCCTGCATCCAAAAAAACCAGCACTGCAGGAATCTGTTTATTCTTATCAAGATATTCCAATAAATCTATTACTTGCCTTACATTGTCCTTCATATATCTACCCTCAATAAATCCCGCTTGATCCTCATGAATCACCTTTTGGATTACTGGCATCAACCTGTTGGCTAATACTTTCGCATAGATTTTATAGTCTGTATTCAAAAGAGATATTGGTCTATAATTCTCTGGTTTTTTAGGACCAACTTGTTCTTTTGGTATCAAAGATATATAAGCAGTTGTCCATGATGGGGGTATTTTACCCCCTTGTTGAATATTGCAAAATAAATCTCTAAGTTGTCCCACCATTTCAGCTTGTAAGGTTTTGTAATACACTGCGGTCAAACCATCCGTGCCAGGAGCTTTGGCTGTTTTTAACTGTTTAATTGCTGCTGTTATCTCCTCCTCTGTTATAGGATAATTCATTCTTTCCTTTTGTTGATCAGTAATTTTTGTAACTCTCTTATCATTTAAATATTTTTCTATAAGTCCATTCTGCACCTCCTCTTTGGCATATAGTTTGGTATAATAGTCCACAAAAGCTTCTTTAATTAATTTTTGTTGAAAAATTTCTTTCCCTCCAATATCAATACTATCAATAGTCCGTATACTTTGTTTTTTCCTCAATGTGTAAGCCAACCATCTGCCCGGTTTGTTAGCGTTGCAAAATGTATTATGCTTCGCATATTGTAAGTTTGTTGCAACTTGTTCCGCCATAAGCATTTGAAATTGGTCTTTCAAAAGTTTTATAGCACTTCGTATTCTTTCATCTGTTGGGTTTTTAATAAGTAACTGTTCTTTTTTTTTTTTTTTATTGAAAAAGTTTTCAAATACAAATTTCCCCCCCCCTTTTTTTCCCCCCCTCCCCCTCCCCCTCCCTAACCCCCCCTCCCCACCCATCCCCCCCTGTGACTTCTTCGTAACAAAAAAAACCCTAATTCATAACAGATTACTTACTCCCTCCTCAAAATACTGACCTTTACTTACTAAAAATATTATTAATATCATAACATCCCCCTTTATCCATACATTTCAGAAAAGAAGAGAACCAAAAAAAAAAACATTATACTATAACTATTATAAAATAACTTCTAATTTAACATAATAGTGTTTTATATCTATATATTATTACAACAATTCAAAACCACCTTCCACTTTAAAACTATACGATAAATCCTACTTTAATATTTAATCTTCTATATATATTACTATAACATTTCAAAGCGGCCTCCCCATAAAATCTAATTTAACATTTATTCCACTCTATCCATTTCCTCCACTCCCCTAAATATATCACTTCTTAAACTAATCAGTCTGTAGTTAGCTTATTCACCCACTGTCCTGCAAATTTACCATACACAACAATTCTTAATATCTTTAATTCACTGCCCACACTACTTAAAAAAATATATATATATATTCCATTATATCTAAATAAAAAAAAAAAGAAAAGACAATAACTTTAAATTTATAGTCCATATAATATCTTCTTTGAGGTCTTTCCACTGGATTGTTAAAACCAACATCCATAATAGGGTAACATAGCTTGCTGATGCAACAGTTTATTCAAGATCTTCAATCATATCTGCCCCCATCAGTAGTAAATATCTTCTTATATGTATAAAAGTAAAAACAACCACCCGAGTGACATTATAATTATATTCCATATAATAATAATTGTGGGTTTCATCAGGATTATTGATTTCCATCATCGTAGTGGGTAACAACCGGATCTTCTGCATGCCCCAGCATGATTCTCTTGCCTTATGATTCAAGATAATTATAATATATTTATCAACACAAAAAGAAATTTCAAAGTGGATAATTCAAATCCATCAGTTTGAGGCTCTTTCCACGTCCCAAAATTACGGCAATGCAGAGATCTGCCACTATCCTCAGGATGATATTGACCAATATGTCGCCTCCTCTATGTTTTCACATAATCATTCATATTTTAAAGTCACTGGCTTCACTGTTGCTTGAGTTAGAAATTTCTATTTTTATACAACCTATTTCTTTTTTTTGTTTTCTTTTTGTGGGTTTGACTTCCATCCTGGTTTCCTTTCTACAGATTGTGTGTCAACTGGTCGGTTTTCATTCTGCTTTGTAGATTGGTCGTGTTGATTTTGTTTTTGTGTCTCATGTTTCTTTTTTATCCCTTGTATATCCCCTAATTGGTTTCCATGCTTGCCTTGATAAGTCATCACATTAAAATCAGATGGCACTTCTCTCAAATTTGTAGATAATCCAGCTGGGGTGTCCGGTAAATCCAAAGGCAATTTATCTGGTACAGTCTCTGTAATTCGATATTTTCCCTTTATTTCCAGCTCCTTCTGCTTATCCTGTATTATACCTGAAGATGTTAAATTCATGTTCAACCTATTTTGATAAAATTCTTCCGCTCTTTCAATAGTATTTAACTGATATCTTTCTCCTTGATGTCTCAGTATAATATCAACTGGGGCGTTCCACCTATATGAGATATTTCTCTTTTTTAACTCAGACACCAGAAAACCAAATTTCTTCCTTTCTGTTAATATCTTAGGTGGGAGTTCCTTGTAGATCCATATCTTTCTTCCATACAATTGCAAATTAGAATTAAAGGAATTTTGCACAATATTATTCCTAATTTCCTTGTCCGTAAAATAAATCACCACATCTCTAGGCAGTTGCCTTTGCTTAGCAATCCAGGAATTTATTCTGAAAACTCTGTCAATCCTACAAAACACTTCCTCAGGTTGAACCTTTAAAATCCCAGCTAGAATTTCAGAAGATATTTTCCTTAAATCATCTCTATTATTTTCCTGCAAACCTCGCAGTCTTATCGCATATTCTATAAAATTATATTGAACCATTAGAACCTCTTTTTCAATCCTCTGTTGCAGATTTTCTACATTACCAGACTTTTGGTCAGCATCCATTTTAGGTTTTTCTTCTGAGCTATTATCCTGAGTGTTTATCAAATCATTTTCAATTTTTTGAATTCTATTGTCCAATTTATCTTGAGTTTCATCCATTTTAGACTCTAGTAAATTAGTATTTGTATCCAACTGTAACATAAATTCTGAAAAACCATTAACCACTTTTAAAATTTTTCGCTCCAAAAAATCAAACTTAGATTTTACCAATTCTTTAATTTCCTGCTTAAATTTTTCAAGATGCTGATTCACAATCTCATCCCTTCTTTCAATCTTTATTTCCGTTTCCAATTCAGATCTTTTCTTTTGTCGGAACAGTCTATGTTTAGAGTTCATGTAGATAAGTACCCCTCTCATATAAGCTTTACTTGCGTCCCAAACAATTTCAATTGGGGTACCTTTATTCAAATTTGTTTCAAAAAATTCTTTCAAATGCTTTTTAAGTTCTATTGTATTTTTTTCATATCTAAACAAGTTCTCATTTAATCTCCAAGAACGTCTCTCAACCTTATCCATCTCAATTTCTATCCATACAGGGCTATGGTCAGTCAAAGTTCTTGGAAAAATCTTTGTTCTTTTTGTCTTAACAAGTAGATCATTTGACAACAGGATAAAATCAATCCTAGAAAAGGATCTATGTCTATCAGAAAAGAAGGTGTAATCCAGTTCATTTGGGTTATGTATTCTCCAAACATCTTTTAGTTCCATATCTTCTTTCATATCAAAAAAAGTCTGTGGTAGTCTAATTCTAGACTTTGCCAAACTCTTTTTATCTAGTTTAGAATCAATTACTCCGTTCCAGTCTCCCATAATTAAAATAGATCTATAGTCCCATTGCAATATTTTAGTATGTAACATCTTATAAAAATAGTCCTGTTGTTGATTGGGAGCATAAATTCCAATCAAAAGAATTTGGCCATTTGCTGTAAACAATTCAATTGCTACAAACCTACCATCTTGATCTGCTTCTATTACTTTAGCTGTTAACTTTTTATTTACATAAATAACCACACCATTCTTTTTCTGCGAAGTTGAAGATATAAAATGTGCTCCTAGTTTTGAGTTTATCAAATATTTTTGATCTTGAGTTGTGATATGCGTTTCTTGTAAACATATTATATCATTATTAAATTGTTTCAAATATGTAAATAGTTTCTTCCTTTTCTGTGCTGAATTCAACCCATTGACATTCCAAGATAAACACTTAAAGGTCATCAGCCTCTTTCTGGAGCACAGAGCAAAATGCTTGAAGTTCATCCGAGAGCTTCGATCTCGCTCCTCCCATAGCTCCACTCTCTTGTACAGTACTCTTAACTGCCTTCTTATCTTGTCTTTCCTGTTATTGTTGTTGCTTTTGTTTAAGTAGCTTAGATTGAGCTCTAGTTATACGTTGATCTTTAACTTCAGTCAACTGAATCAAGTCCAAAATTGGAGAAGAATCAAACAAGGGCTCACTCAGAAAACCTCCTTCTGCACCTTGCACTACTTCTAATTCCTGCTTAGACTGTTCTTGCAATTGCCTCTCTTCACTCTCTTTAATCTCCAAAACTGTGGATGTACGTGGAGATGGTGTTCTTTCCTTAAGAATAGTAGTGTAAAAGTGTTGTGCCTTCTCCACGGTATTCAACCGATATCCTTCTCCCTTATATCTAAAAATTATCCCAGCTGGTGCATCCCACCGGAAGGGTATCTGTAAATTTTTCAATTCCTTAACAAGAAAACCAAATTCTTTTCTGGCTTTCAACATTTTAGGAGGTAATTCTTTAAAAATTTCAAGTCGTGAACCCCCCACTTGAACAGAAGTATGAAAAGATTTTTGCAGGATATCATTTCTAATTTCTCTATCTGTAAAGTATATGACCACATCTCTAGGCAGTTGTCTTTGTCTGGCCACCCAAGAGTTCACTCTGTAGATTTTATCTATTTTGTGAAATACCACATCAGGATTAACTTGTAGAATCTTGGCCAAGGCTTCAGAGCAAACTTGTCTCAAATCCTGTCTCTCCCCCTCTCGAATTCCCCGAAGCCGTATGGCGAATTCCATCGCCCGGAATTGTATCATAACAATCTCATCTTCAATTCTCTGCATTTTATTGTCAACTTCATCAATTTTATAATCATTGTCTTTCATCTTGACATTAGCTTCTGATTTAAATTCTTCAACTTTAAAATCAACTTTCCCAATAAATTCTGCCAGGCCAGACGCCACTTCTGATATTTTTTTGGTCACCTTATTTTGATTCTGTTTCACCATATCTTTAACTTCATTAATTTCCTGCATAAATTCCTGATGTGATTTTTGAAGTTTATCATCTATCTCCTGTTGAGATTTTAGAAATTTATCATCCAGAGTTTTAGAAATAAATTGTTTTAAATCTCCCACATCAAATTCTTTTTTCTGGGTCTGTAACTGCTGTGCAGAGGGAGGCTGCGTTTCTTGTTTATGTGTGGGGGAATCCCCCCCCTGCTGCCTTCCCTTCCTGCTTCTTTGAAGCCATCCTGTCACGTAGTCTGGATTTTCTAAAAAAGGGAAGTTCCTTTTCCTTTCCCTCCTGCACAAAGACTTCTAAAAAAGTCCCCCAGATTTGATCAATTAAAAGCTAAAGTAAATCAAAGTCCAATATTAGAAAGGGAGAAATTTTCCACTTGCTTCTCTTATAGCAAACAAGGCAACTTCGCAACAACTTGAAAACTTGTAACACAAAATAACTTCACCAATCCACACTCATTGGCTCGTTAACTTTAAGGCTAAGCGCCATGTTTTTTTCAAAGCACTTTCACTCACTCAAATTTGTCTCAGTTTGAAAAATCAACAAAGCGCTGATACTTGCGTTTCCAAATTTGAGGGTTCAGATAGGTTCGCTGTTTGTTAAAGCTGATTCTTTTCAAATTACGTTTCCTGCAGCCGGCTTGTTTTGCGGAGGCAAAATCGTCCCACGTCGCCCGGAGTTTCCACAGGTTGGAAGGGAGCCACACCCGTTCTTTCCCCAGAAACAATTCCCTGGGGGACAACGGGGGCTCAACCTGTACCCTGCGATCTCAACTTCTTCAATCCTTAGGATTTTGAAGCTTTCAAGCCGCTTCTGAGTAGCGAAGCGGCTCTACGGGCGGCGGGGCTGGCGGAGCTCCGAAAGGCACCGCCGTCGCCGAAGGCAGAGAAACCGGAAGTCCTACTCAATTTTTTTTTACTCAATTTGTTTGTTCAGCATCCGTGAAGAAGCATCATTTGCTGGGGAAGTTTTGGGTGCCCAAAATTGTGGTCTGGTTGCCTGATTTTTGGATAACGTTGCTGAGCTTTTGAAGGACTTTTTTTTGCAGGCACGCAGTCCAGAGTAAAGGCAAGTGATGAAATAATGTGTAAAAATAGTAAAATCTGGCACTACCTCCGAACAGTGAAAGCAAAAACTAAAGCAGTTTTTTTTTTTCCAACCTTGGCAACTTTAAGATAGGTGGACTTCAACTCCCAGAATTCCCCAGCCGGCTGCCAAACTGAAGCCCCCACCGGTAAAAAAAAATTTCCTCTGCTTCTTAACTGCATTCGCAGGACATGCTAGCTGAATCACGGTTTATTCAATTTACTAAGTTTTCTATGTTTTAAAAAGGTGGCTAATTTGGTGTTTCTATATGTTGTGGAAATCCAGCCACTCTATTTTTATTTTTATTTATTTGTATCCCATCTTTATTATTTTTACAAATAATTCAAGGCAGCAAACACATCCAACATACGTTCCTCCTTCTATTATTGACCCTATAACAACAATAACCCTGTGAGGTAGGTTCGGCTGAGAAAGAGGAACTGGCCTAAAGACACGTAGCTGGCTTTTGTACCTTAGGCGGAACTAGAACTCCCCGTCTCCTGGTGATTGGCCCAACGTCACCCAGCCGACTTTCATGCTTAAGGCGGAACTAGAACTCACTATCTCCTGATGATTGGCCCAAAGTCACCCAGCCGGCTTTCAGGCCTAAAGCAGGACTAGAACTCACCGTCTCCTGGTGATTGGCCCAAAGTCACCCAGTCGGCTTTCAGGCCTAAAGCAGGACTAGAACTCACAGTCTCCTGGTGATTGGCCCAAAGTCACCCAGTCGGCTTTCAGGCCTAAAGCAGGACTAGAACTCACAGTCTCCTGGTGATTGGCCCAAAGTCACCCAGCAGACTTTCAGGCCTAAAGCAGAACTAGAACTCACCGTCTCCTGGTGATTGGCCCAAAGTCACCCAGCCAGCTTCCATGGCTAAGGCAGGACTAGAATTCACAGTCTCTCCCTTTCTAGCCACTAGACCAAACTGGCTATTTTCTGTTGTTAATTCATTGAAACCGAACAATAATAGCCTGGATCTGAATCTCAACCGCCTATTTTATTTATTTAATTTATACTCCGCCCATCTCATTGTGAACAGCAAACCTAAAATGAAGATGATTAAATAAGCAGACAAAAGATTTTTAAGCAGACATCTTGGCAATAACTAACCATAACTATTTTCTTTTGGAAAGAGAGAACGCCTAAGGGTTCTTCATGGAACATTGAATTCTATGGTGGCTCTTATTACAGAAAGTTCCGATTTCAGCACATTCTTTAAAGCTTATGATCTGGATAGGTTCTCTACCTTGGGTCAGGAATTCGCAAGAATGGCTGGCTGGGGAATTCTGGGAGTTGAAGTCCCCAAAATCTTAAAGTTGCCAAGGTTGAGAAACACTGGGACGGGCAATCTTTCTGCGTACAAAGTCACAAACGCGAGACGGGCAGCTAGATACATCAACTAAATAAATACTTGCAATTCTATGGAAAATGAAGCAAGCCAGTCCTTTCTACTCACGGGAAAATCGCGGCCAACTGGAAGCTGTTCTTGTGGATGGGACACCATCAGGAGATGCCAACGCGAGACCGGGAAAACAGAACAAGAGCGACACAAAACCTTTTCCACTGGGAGGTTAGAAATGTTGGATGGGGGAATGCTGGGAGTTGAAGTCCAATAATAAAGTTTAAAGTTGCAGACAGGGTTTCAAAAATTTTCGCTACCGGTTCGGTGGGCATGGCTGGTGGGGAGTGAGGGGTGGGGTGGGGGCTTCTGACTGAGTGGGCATGGCCAACTTGATGTCACTAAGCTAAGCTGGCTCAGGAATTCTGGGAGTTGAAGTCCACAGGTCATAAAGGGGCCATATTTGCCCGTCCCTTTTACAAGCTGTAAACTTCAACTCCAGAATTCCTGAGACAGCCATGCTGGTAGTCCACAGGTCCTGAAAGGGGCCATAGCTGCCTACCACTTTTATGGTGTAGGGTCTCCTGCTTAGGTGGGGGGCTGGACTAGATGGCCTGTAAGGTTCCCTTCCAACTCTGTTAATCTATTAAACCTGTAGACTTCAACTCCCAGAATTCCTAAGATAGCCATGCTGGTTCAAGAATTCTGGGAATTGAAGTCCACAGGTCCTGAAGGGGCCATAGTTGCCTACCTCTTTTAAAACCTTTAGACTTCAACTCTCAGAATTCCTGAGGCAGCCGTGAGGGACTTCAACTCCCAGAATTCCTAAGACAGTCATGCTGGCTCAGGAATTCTGGGAGTTGAAGTCCACAGGTCATAAAGGGGCCATATTTGCCCGTCCCTTTTACAAGCTGTAAACTTCAACTCCAGAATTCCTGAGACAGCCATGCTGGTTCAAGAATTCTGATAGTTGAAGTCCACAGGTCCTGAAAGGGGCCATAACTGCCTACCACTTTTATGGTGTAGGGTCTCCTGCTTAGGTGGGCGGGTTGGACTAGATCAGTGGTCCCCAACCTTTTTATCGCCGCGGCCCGCTGAGCGCGCGCAGGGGTGGGGCCACGGCCCAGGAGCCTTTGCGCAGGCCCATTGCGCACGGCCCAGGAGCCTTTGCGCAGGCCCATTGCGCACGGCCCAGGAGCCTTTGCGCAGGCCCATTGCGCACGGCCCAGGAGCCTTTGCGCTGAAGCGTTCCTGTCCCCCGGCCGCTGCGCGGCCCGGTGCCAGGTACTCCACGGCCCGGCACCGGTCCGCGGACCGGGGGTTGGGGACCACTGGACTAGATGGCCTGTAAGGTCCCTTCCAACTCTGTTAATCTATTAAATCTGTAGACTTCAACTCCCAGAATTCCTAAAATAGCCATGCTGGTTCAAGAATTCTGGGAATTGAAGTCCACAGGTCCTGAAGGGGCCATAGTTGCCTACCTCTTTTAAAACCTTTAGACTTCAACTCTCAGAATTCCTGAGGCAGCCGTGAGGGACTTCAACTCCCAGAATTCCTAAGACAGTCATGCTGGCTCAGGAATTCTGGGAGTTGAAGTCCCCAATTCATAAAGGGGCCATAATCGCCTACTCCTTTCACGATCTGTGGACTTCAACTCCCAGAATTCCTAAGACAGTCATGCTGCCTCAGGAATTCTGGGAATTGAAGTCCACAGGTCCTGAAGGGGCCATAGTTGCCTACCTTTTTTACAACCTTTAGACTTCAACTCCCAGAATTCCTGAGACAGCCGTGAGGGACTTCAACTTTTTTTTTTTTTAATTTGATTTATATGCCGCCCTTCTCCGGAGACTCAGGGCGGCTTACAATGCGTTAAGCAATAGCCTTCATCCTTTTGTATATTTATACAAAGTCAGCTTATTGCCCCCACAAACTGGGTCCTCATTTTACCTACCTTAGAAAGGATGGAAGGCTGAGTCAACCTTGAGCCTTGGAGAGATTCGAACCAGCAGTAAATTGCAGGCAGCTGTGTTAATAACAGGGTGCGTAGACCACTGTACTATCAAGGCTCTTGATAGTACAGAATTAGAATTTTGAATTCCTAAAACAGTCATGCTGGCTCAGGAATTCTGGGAGTTGAAGTCCCCAATTCATAAAGGGGCCATAATCGCCTACTCCTTTCACGATCTGTGGACTTCAATTCCCAGAATTCCTAAGACAGTCATGCTGCCTCAGGAATTCTGGGAATTGAAGTCCACAGGTCCTGAAGGGGCCATAGTTGCCTACCTTTTTTACAACCTTTAGACTTCAACTCCCAGAATTCCTGAGACAGCCGTGAGGGACTTCAACTCCCAGAATTCCTAAAACAGTCATGCTGGCTCAGGAATTCTGGGAATTGAAGTCCCCGGTTCATAAAGCGGCCATAATTGCCTACTCCTTTCATGATCTGTGGACTTCAACTCCCAGAATTCCTAAGACAGCCATGCTGCCTCAGAAATTCTGAGAGTTGAAGTCCACAGGTCTTGAAGGCACTATAGTCACCCATCCCTGTACTAACAAATGATTGACGTCATTCCTTTCTTGGTAATTTCATTGTGTCAGCCCGAGAGCGCCTTGTCTGCTGCAATTGAAGCAAGCGTTCTCCATTTATCTATGTCACGGCCTCTCGGATCTCCGAAGCAGATGATCCTGGGGCTTCCAAATCCAATTTAAAAAAAAAAAAAATTTGCAGATTCAATCTCCGTTGCAGAACAGGGTGGGTTAAACCACCCCTCTCCCATGATTGCGCCGAGTCTGGCAACTTAATTTAATGAAGTGTGAGGCTTTTTTTTTTATGTGCTTTTAATTACATCGCGATAATTAACATGATGGACCCTCAGCCCTGATTACTCCTGCCCTGTGCCAGCCGAGCTGCCTGTTTGTAAATATAATTAACCACATCCTGGCACTGTGGCCACCCCACACCTGCAAGTGCCGGAAAAATTCTGGCACTGTTGCAGAAGTTTTCTGTTCAGGATTAACGGTTGGACGGTTAGGAGAGTGGGGGGAAAAAAGACATGGAAGCTTATTTCAGTATATGATTACTGCGGCGAGATTATTACATAAAAGAGAACAGCGCTACCCGCCATGGAGGAATGGCTGGTGAAACCGACAAGATCTTGCTGAGATGGATAAAGCAAGTTCTTTGATTAGATGGAAGACACCTATCTACATTTATCGATGGCTTGAAACCACTTATGGACTATTTGCATAATGATGACAACCACAAAGCTGTGATTTATGGTTTTTGTGATTAGGCAGGATAGATTATAGAAAAGAGGCATACCATGATGTAACTTTGAGAGAGAGAGGTGAAAATAGACAGTTATTGTATTTAAAACTGATTTTTGTCATTTCTTTTTTTCCCCGTTTCCTGTTTTCTTTAACATTTTTGCTTTTCTTGCACGTTTTTGCTTTTTGTTTGCTTGATTTTTCTGTTTTCTTTTGCACGTTAGTTTGTATTAGCTTTATATGTTTTAAAAAAAGGTTTTAAGAAAAATTACAGACATGTACATTTATGGAGATTCTCAGTCATCCAGGTCATAGTTATTCCAATGGTGCTTTTTCAAAAGGCAACGGGACTTTTGTTGAAGTCCAGTTTCGCTGAAGATATTTTGCTTCTCACCCAAGAAGCTTCCTCAGTTCTGACTAAATGGGGGAGGAATGAAGGATTCATATTGCAAGGAATATAAATCCTTCCATCCACCACCGTTCAGTCAAAACTGGAGAAGCTTCTTGGATGAGAAGCAAAATGTCTTTAAGTAAAATACAGACGTGTAATTATCTATCTGTCTGTCTGTCTATCCATCATATATCTGTGTGAGAAAGAGAGACAAAGAAAGAAAAAAGGAAGACAGGGAGAGAGGAAAGAAAGAAAAAGAAAGGAAAAAAGGAAAGGAAAAGAAGAAAGAAAGAAAGAAGGAAAGAGAAAGAAAAAAGAAGGAAAGGAGAGAGAAAGAAAAAGAAAGAGAAAGAAGAAAAGAAAGACAGAAAGAAAGACAGGAGAAAGAAGAGAAAGAGAAGGAAAGAGAAAGAAAGGAAAGAGAGAAAAAAAAAGAAAGGAAGGAAGAAGGAAGGAAAGTAGAAAAGAGAAAGAAGAAATGAAAAAGAGAAAGAAAGGAAGGAAGGAAGGGGAGAAAGACAGAAGGAAGGAAGGAGGGAGAGAAAGGAAGGAAGGAAAGAAAGAAGGAAGAAAGAGAAAGGAGAGAGAGAAAGAAGGAAGAAATGGAGAAAGAGAAAGTGAGAGAGGGGGAAAGAAAGAAGGAAAGAGAAAGGAAGGAAGAAAGAAAAAGAAAGAAAGAAAGAAAGAAAGAAAGAAAGAAAGAAAGAAAGAAAGAAAGAAAGAAAGAAAGAAAGAAAACAGAAACAGATTATCTGTAGAGCAGCAGGCCTGGAGCAAAAGAGGGATTTATTGGATTCTCTCCATCCTTTGATCTTTCCACTAATGGAACAGGCTAGGATTAGTCACAAAAAAACCCCTAGTCATGGTTAAACATGTCAGAGTGAAGGTTCTCCGTCATCCCGGTAGAACCGCCTGGAACTTGAGTCGCAGCGAGTGGCCTTTTCTTTTTCTATTTTTGGGTTAAAAAGGTTTCGCTGCAGAACCAAGCCGGAGCTGAGGAAAGGAAGAAGCAACTCGGATAAAGACCAGGCGGCCACTTGCCATGACTCAACTTCTAGTCCAGCCTTACTTCTCCCAAACTGACACATTTTCTTTGGGGGTCCCACAGAGGTCCACCAGTGCAGGGGTCTCCAATCTTGGCCACTTTAAGCCTGGAGGACTTCAACTCCCAGAATTCCCCAGCCAGCAAAGCCGTCTCCATGGTAGGGGGGGCCCGCATGTCAGCTCCAGCGCGCTGTCGGCATGGAGCTGCCATTCTGGCTGGGGAATTCTGGGAGTTGAAGTCCTCCAGGCTTAAAGTGGCCAAGGTTGGAGACCCCTGGTCCAGTGGGCCTCAAAAATGCTCCCCTCTTATGGAAACTCAGATTTTTCTCCTTGGCTCCCTAATGGGAGGCATTTTCTCTATCCCCGTGGAAGCCACTGAGTTTCGCCATCGGCTCCTCCGGGCTTTAATAGGGAGCCATTCATCAATGCCAACGCAAAAGGCCCGTCTTGGCACGAAGCCCGCAGCTAATATATTTCTCTGCCATGCTGGTAGCCCCTGCCCTCCCATCGTCGTCCCCCCCACAAGCAATAGAGCCGGGCTTGATAGGAAAATGAATCCTGTCACTCCGATGGTTATCGGGGTGGGGTGGGGGTGGGGAGAAATTGCTTGCTTAAATGACAGGCCCATCGTCCTCCCCCTCCCACACTCCCAGGATACCTCTCAACCGGACCCCTCCCTCCATTTGGAAATTTCTCATCATGATTCCTCCCCGCCACCCCCAATACCTGTGAATACGAGTGACAGAATGGCTGGGCTGCAAGCTTCTTCCTCTCTGAGCTTGTCGATCAGAAAAGTTGGCAGTTCGGTGGTTCGAATCCCTTAGGACAGGTTTCCTGCGTGAAGAGGGGGTTGGACTAGATGACCCCCCCCCCAAGGTCCCTTCCAACTCTGTTACTGTTATTATTATATATTTAAGCCATTTAACAGTTTGTAAGTTTTTAAAGAAGAGATTGGCATGGTAATCTGGCATGGTACAGGACAGTGATGGTGAAGCTTTTCAGCACCAAGTGCTGAAACCGGAATATGCGTGTAGGTGTGTGCAGGTGTGCACCCTGGAAACCCAAAGAGCAGCTGGCCGACACGCACATGCGTGTTTTCTGGCTGTTTTTGGACATTTTCCTGGTCGTTTTCAGGCTGTTTTTCAGGCCATTTATTTATTATTTATTATTATTTTTTATTATTCATATTTCTATGCCGCCCACTCTCCGAGGACTCTGGGCGGCTTACACCAAAGACAGTATACCAAATAGCATGTTGCCCCCTAACAATCTGGGTCCTCATTTTACCCACCTCGGAAGGAGGGAAGGCTGAGTCAACCTTGAACCGGTGAGATTTGATCCGCTGATCTGCTGAACTAGCAGTCAGCTGAAGTAGCTGCAGTACTGCACTCTAACCACTGTGCCACCTTGGCTCTTAGGCTATTTTCAGGTTGTTTTTGGCACGAAACATGGCCTGAAAACAGCTCAAAAACGGCCTCAAAGTGGCCCAGAAAATGCCCCCCAAAACAGCCTATTCTTTTGTCCATTTTTCGGGCTGTTTTCAGGCCGTTTTCGGGTGCTCCAGCACCTGCGAAAACTAGAATGCATGCCGGAAACCAGAAAAGCAACTGGCGATGGCACCCGTGCCCACAGAGAGGGCTCTGTGTGCCACCTCTGGCATGCCTGCCATAGGTTCGTCATCACGGGTATAGGATCTCCTGCTTGTGCAGAGGGTCGGACTAGAAGACCTCCAAGGTCCCTTCCGACTCTGTTATTCTGTTATATATCCAGATATTCCTCGACGTAACGACTACAATTGGGAGTGGAACCACGCCACCTTGCTGGCTTCCTGTTCTGGGCCGTATCCAGCTAGTCCTCGACTTATGACAGTTCATGTAGTAACTATTTGAAGCGACGACGGCACTGGAAAAAGTTGACTTGGGACCGTTTTTCACCCTTACGACCACTGCGGCATCCCCGTGGTCACGCCATCAAAAGACGTCCCTGGTGCCCGAAAGGTTGGGGGCCTCTGGATTAGAAGAGCCCCCCCCCTCAAGGTCCCTTCCAACTCGGTTATCCTATATTCCTGAATTCCTCATCACAATTGAGCCTGGATAGCTCAACAGACTAAAAGCCTGTTATTAACATTCAGCTGTCTGCAATCATTGCAAGTTCGAATCTCGCCAGGCTCAAGGTTGACTCAGCCTTCCATCCTTTCTAAGGTAGGTAAATTGAGGACCCAGTTGTGGGGGCAATAAGCTGACTTTGTATAAATATACAAAAGAATGAAGGCTATTGCTTAGCGCATTGTAAGCCGCCCTGAGTCTCCAGAGAAGGGCGGCATATAAATCTAATTAAAAAAATAAATTAAAAAAAATTGGCAGCCGCAGCATTCCGTCTGCAAAATTTAGCAACCATAATTGTTTGCGCTGGGGCCAAAACCGTATTCTTAGTTCCTTTCCCCCGCAACATTAGAGAAATTGGTGCTTCCGTATGTGGGAGGGAAGGCATGTCTGGATTCCCAGCATCAAGCAAACAACGAGGGATCTGTTGCATTAGAAAATTACTTTAGCAACTGGGCTGATTTGTGCGAGGGTTGAATTGCAGCCTTCTGTGGGTCTGGCAAAGACTTTGGGTGGCCCGTCTCAGCTGAGGGGTGTGTGTGGGGGGGGAGCGGCTGTCTGGAAACTCGAAACCCCAACGACAGAATTGATGAAGACTTTAGCCTGTGGTCGCTTCCCCCTTTGCAACCATGTGGGGGTTGGGGGGGGGATTCCAGTAGTGCAGGGGTGGGCCAATGTGACCCTTTTACAACCTGTGGACTTCAACTCCCAGAATTCCCGAGACAGCCAAGCTGCAGTAGTGGGATTCAAATCCCGGTTTGCTATTGGTAGCGGGTGCGCTCGCTTGCTTTGCGAGCACGTGCTTCTACACAGGGTGAAGCCTCCCACCGCCACTACCGGTTTTCCCGAACCGGGAGCAACCCACCATTGGGGGGGGTTTCCCCTTAATTTGGAAGGAGTCATGGACGAGGCTGAGTTTAGCCACATTATTATTATTATTGGTTAATCTTTAGTGAGATTCACAGCCTTTGAGGCTGGTTAATAGCTCAGCAGCTCGAGTCCTAACCAAGGACCTAGGAACTGTTAAGGTATCGTCGGAGGATGTAAGCTGTTCCGAGTAAGGTGGTTTTTTGTAGAGTCAAAATGTTCAAGTCCAGCAAATTTAGAATTTCTAAATAGCGGGGTAGGCCTTTGGGTATTGCTCCAAGGGCTCCAATTACAATCGGGACAACACACGATTTCTTTTTCCACAGTCGCTCAACTTCAATTTGCAAGTCCCGGTACTTTGTGATTTTTTTCTTGCTGCTTATCTTCAATCCGTACATCACCAGGTATTGCAATGTCAATGAACCATCCTTTTTTCTTTTCAACTATTGTTATGTCAGGTGTGTTGTGGACCAAGTGCCTGTCAGTCTGAATCCTGAAGTCCCACAAGATCTTGAGTTTCTCATTCTCTAAAACTTTCTCAACCTAATGTTCCCAGTGGTTTTTGCTGTACTCAAATCCAAACTTCTGGCACAATTTCCAGTGAATGATTTTAGCAACGCGGTCATGGCGTTGTAGGTAGTCAGTTTGTGAAATTTTGCTGCACCCACTGATCAGATGATGATGATGATGATGATGATTTATTTATTTATTTATTTATTTATTTATTTATTTATTTATTTATTTATTTATTTAATTTGTATACCGCCCTTCTCCAACAGGACTCAGGGCGGTGACATGGTCCTGCACCGGGTCTCGGATATCTCCCATCTCTTGAACAGTATGACTAAGAGTGGGGAAGGGACCGTGGAGGTCATCTAGTCCAACCCCCTGCTCTCTCAGGAGACCTATACTATTTCTGACAGATGGCTGTCCAGTCTCTTCTTCAAAGCCTCCGGTGTTGGGTCACCCACAATTTCCGAAAGCAATTTGGTTAATTCAGGGGTCAGCAACCTGTGTCTCTGGAGCCGCATGTGGCTCTTTCACCCCTCTGCTGCGGCTCCCCGTCACTCAGAATAGGCGTCACAACCGCCAATGTGCGACACCCGCCGGCACACGATTTATTGAGCTTTTCAACCTCCGGTAGGCCAAGCGTGGATAAATCCAAGAAAAGAAAAGTTTCAGAAGAAAACAGAACGTTTAATTCAACTACATATGCTAGTTTTGTGGCCGCTTAAGAAATAGTCAGGCACGGGAAGGGTTTTGTGGCTCCCGGTGTTTTCTTTTCTGTGGGAAATTGGTCTTTGAGTGTTTAAGGTTGCAGACCCCTGGGATAGGATAACAGAGTTGGAAGGCACCTTGGAGGTCTTCTAGTCCAATCCCCTGCTCCCCACATCTTCTCCGGGCCAAAATGCCAATCTCCAAGGTTAGAACTTGCCAAAGTTTGCATGTCGTTTGCGTGACGATGCCGTGACGTCTTTACATTACCTTGGCTACCTGTCCCGAGGAGATCCAACCACTTCTATTGCTAAAGTCCCTGGACATTCTCCACCCACGTTTCCTTGACGTGAGTCAAGGTCATGAAGCTGGCATCCACCCGCAAGAGAGAGAACCCAACGAGAAAAGGTGGGCAGGTTGACAGATAAGAATCAAGATCAGGTGAAGTGTTAGTAACACTTTATAAAGCCTTAGTAGGATCACGCTTGGAATATGGCATCTTGTTGTGGCTCCGTTACCTGAGCCTGTGTCATCGGCAGGAGAGGACTCCGAGAGTGAAGGAGAGGAGTTGGCAGGGGCCTCCCTCTCCAAGACCCTCCTCTCTGGCAATGCCTTCGGTGTCCGCCGAAGGGCAAGAGATAGGGCTGGGGCCAAGCACGTCCACGCAGCCACAGATGGACAGTGATGAGAGTAATGAGTCTTGGCTGGACCCACGCCAGCGTCGCAGAGATAAGCGCGCGCAACAGAAGAAAAGGCGTGCCCGAGATTAGGCTGAGTCACTGGACCACACCCCACAGGGTATAAAAGGGAGCGTGGTGGCCAGTCAAACCTTGTGACGAACAAAGCTGAAAGCTTCCACGCCATTCTGCATTGCCGGACTTTTGGCTATAGACTTTGCTGGATTATCTCTGGACTTGATTGACTCCGTAATTATTGAGCTGTTTCTTTTGATGTATCAGAAGTGGGGAGAAGTTATCTCTCCTCTTCGTAAATAATAAACTCTTGGCAGGCAGCCACTAGGTTGTTGCCAAGTTCCGTTATCATAAGGAAAAGGATTTTGCCGGCTGGTTTGGTCTTTAACTCTTGAACGTCTGTTGGTGTGTGTGCGTGTGGGTGGGGGACAGAACACATCTGGGTTTGGTCACCATATTATAAAAAAAGATGTAGAGACTCTAGAACAGGGGTCCCCAACCTGTGGGCCATGGACCACTACCGGGCCGTGGTCTATACTCAACAGGGCTGGATGAGTGGCAGGCACCCACTCGCCCCAAAGGCTTCTCTTGCCTGAGTGGAGCTGCGTAGCCCAGTTTCCCTTCCCCAGCTGTGTCGCCAAGCCTCCTGCTCCCGATGCCCCAAAAGCGGAGCGGTGAGAGCAGACACTAAATGAGACGAGTGTGCCTACTCAGCTTCACGGTGTCCACTCACAAAGCATCCCTGGCCTGCTCTCGAGTTGCCATAGGCAAGGGGGATGGGAAAACGAACTTCCGAGGCAGCATGTCAGTCAAAACAAAAGCACATTCCAGCCATATCTCTGTCAAGGCTGTCTCCAGGGGTTACCCACAGTGGACGGAGGGGAGTGATCTCTACAACCAGCGAAATTGCTTCGTTGGAGAATGTGACTGATGACACACCTTGGGGGGGAGGGGGAAAACAGGGTCAGAACTGGGCCATAAATGATGTGGGGTCAGAGTTGGCTTCTCTTAGACTGTGCCGACATGAAGCTCCTAAAAATAACTGGATTTCTTTTGAAGCTTGGCTTGAGGCTCATGATTTAATTAGGGAATCGGTCGGAACCCTGACACACGGACTCACTGAGGCCATCTGTGCAGGACACCCTTTTGGAGCATCGGGCAGCCTTGTTGAAGCCCAACATTTCTGTTGCTAAGGGAAACGGTGGTTAAGTGAGTTTTCCCCCTTTTATAACATTTCTTGCCATGGCTGTTAAGTGAATATGGCTTCCCCGTTGACTTTGTTTGTCAGAAGGTCGCAAAAGGAGAATCACGTGACCCCCGGCACATTGCAACCGTCATAAATATGGGTCAGTTGCCCAGCGTCTGAATACCATGGGGATGGCGCAACAGTCGTTAAGTGTGAAAAACAAGGATAGGTCGCTTTTTTCAGTGCTGTTGAAACTTCAAACAGTCACTACATAAGCTGCTGTAATTCGAGGACTACCTGTATCACATCAATATATGCCCTTCTCTCTTGAGTTCAGAAGTGGGGGATGATGACCCCTTGGTGACTTGTGGACTTCACCTCCCAAAACTCTTCCCAATTGGATAGACAGGCATCAAGATGAAGAACGGTTGCAGAATTTGGGTTTGGCCAATCTAGAAAAAAGAAGGACTAGGGGGGACATGATAACAGTCTTCCAGTATTTGAGGGGCAGCCAGAAAGAAGAGGGGGGGGGTCAATTTATTTTCCAAAGCACCTGAAGGCAGGACAAGAAGCAACGGATGGAAACTAATCAAAAAGAAAAGCAACCTGGAATTAAGAAGAAACTTTGTAAAAGTGTGGACAATTAACCGGTGGAACAGCTTGCCACTAGAAGTTGCGGGTGCTTCATGTCTGGAGGCTTTTAAGAAAGAGATTTAACAAACATTTGTCTGAAATGGGATATAGGATTTCTCGCTTGAGAAGGGGGCTGGACTAGAAGACCTCCAAGGCCCCTTCCAGCTCTATTCCGATGGAAGATACTGCTGAGCAGTTGGGTCATTGCAAATCATCAGTGGTAGGGCAATGCTTTTTTTTCCAGACACTCTGCCTTTTGGTCTCTTTTTCTTGGAGGACTAACTAAAATGGGTCATCCCACTTGATTTATGAGCCCTTACAACTCATTAACTGCCCCACTAGCCTAGTTAACTATATGGAGGGAGCAAGACCACTGAATGGAAGAGTCAAGAGTGATTACCTATTTTTTTTCCTCTGTTCTTGCTTCGATTAATGCATCCAATACTCAAGTCAACACATTTGCTGAGACTGGAAACCATTACACAAACAGGTGCCAATTGCGTTTGCTACACCACAAGCAGCATTTGTTAGGTGCCAAAGCCGAGGGATGAGTTTGTCGCTCTTTGGTAAGAATGACGCCCAACTCTGCTATTGATGATGGATGCTTTAGATCAGGAGTCTCCAAACTTGGAAACGTTTTAAGATTTGTGGACTTCAATTCCCAGAATTTCTCAAACAGCCATGTTGGCTGGGGCATTCTGGGAGGTGAAGGACACAAGTCTTAAAATCTGGCTGGGGAATTCTGGGAGGTGAAGGACACAAGTCTTAAAATCTGGCTGGGGAATTCTGGGAGGTGAAGGACACAAGTCTTAAAATCTGGCTGGGGCATTCTGGGAAGTGAAGGCCACAAATCTTAAAATCTGGCTGGGGAATTCTGGGAGCTAAAGGACACAAGTCTTAAAAGTTAGCTGGGGCATTCTGGGAGTTGAAGGACACAAGTCTTAAAATCTGGCTGAGGAATTCTGGGAGTTGAAGGCCACAAGTCTTAAAATCTGGCTGGGGCATTCTGGGAGTTGAAGGCAACAAGTCTTAAAATCTGGCTGGGGCATTCTGGGAGTTGAAGGCCACAAGTCTTAAAGGCTGGCTGGGGAATTCTGGGAGTTGAAGGCCACAAGTCTTAAAATCTGGTTGGGGGATTCTGGGAGTCGAAGGCCCAAGTCTTAAAATCTGGCTGGGGCATTCTGGGAGTTGAAGGCAACAAGTCTTAAAGGCTGGCTGGGGAATTCTGGGAGTTGAAGGCCACAAGTCTTAAAATCTGGCTGGGGGATTCTGGGAGTTGAAGGCCCAAGTCTTAAAATCTGTCTGGGGAATTCTGGGAGTTGAAGGCCACAAGTCTTAAAGGTTAGCTGGGGCATTCTGGGAGCTAAAGGACACAAGTCTTAAAAATTCGTTGGGGCATTCTGGGAGTTGAAGGCCACAAGTCTTAAAGGCTGGCTGGGGCATTCTGGGAGCTAAAGGACACAAGTCTTAAAAATTCGCTGGGGCATTCTGGGAGTTGAAGGCCACAAGTCTTAAAGGTTAGCTGGGGCATTCTGGGAGCTAAAGGACACAAGTCTTAAAAATTCGCTGGGGCATTCTGGGAGTTGAAGGCCACAAGTCTTAAAGGCTGGCTGGGGGATTCTGGGAGTTGAAGGCCACAACTCTTAAAGGCTGGCTGGGGCATTCTGGGAGTTGAAGGCCACAAGTCTTAAAATCTGGGGAATTCTGGGAGTTGAAGGCCACAAGTCATAAAGTTGCCATGTTTGGAGATCCCTGCCTTAAATCCTGATCCTTATTGTTGATGTAAGAAACGCCTCCCCTGCCATCACTACAGATTTAAATCCAACAACCTTTAATTCTGTTCCCATCTTTACAAGTGTCCAAAGAAAGGCAACCGTCACAGAGTTTTCCAAAGCCACCTGGCACCAAGGAACCTTCTGGCTGCCAAACTCCCAAGATGGGAGGACCCAGACTCAGCTTCATATTCTTCGGTTGTTGACAAGTCGTTCTCTCGGGAGTCCGCCAAAGCAGCACAGAGGAGACACCGCTCGATGGAAGCTCTCGGCTAGGACCACGGAGCTGGGCCTTAACCCTGCTGCACGGTTATCGTGCGTTGGGAGGCATCGCAGCAACCCGGCCTGGGAAGAAAAGGTTGGGGAGATGTGGAACCCCAACTTCAGCCAAGAATATTGCTGGTTGATATTCAGTTCGCCTTCACCTCGATCCTTGAGGGCCACCTCCGCCTGGTGTTCCATCAACCACCAACCCTTGCCCACAGTGGACAACAGACAACCCTGCTTTACAGCTGAGTGCTCGTAACGGCACTCACCCCATGCACTAGCAGCGTGGGGCCGAGTCCGTGGGTCAGGATCTCCAGTTGTTCCAAATATCTGGGGTATAAATTAGTGTCCGCGGGAGGACGGGGCAGGTAAAGGAAGCGGACAGTAGGACTGGAACTCTGTTGGAGAATGAGCTGGTTAACCGCAGTCAAATACTCGTCGGAAACCGACGTTATGTTGCTGGAGAAGTTGAGGGCGCCGTCCGCCGAGTCTTCCTGGCGGCTGTGCCAATGGAGAGCAACCACGCTGTCCCACAGTACCAGCTGGACTTTCGCCTGGATGCGCAGGTCCTTCAGAAGCTGCCGCAGCTTGTCCTCCTGGCCCTGGGGGCTGGTGCAACTCTGCACGCAGAGGAAGAGACGCAAGCGAGCCCGTCGCCACGACCGGGTCATGGCCAGGACGCAGGCCATCTGTAACAAGAAGAGGCTGCTGGTGTCGACGTAGCGGGCGCTGTCGGGGCGCAAAAGGTTGATGGGCCAGACGTCGATGAGAGGTTGGGCTCGCCACCCGACGGACTGAGGCAGCTGGAGCTGGTCGAAGTAGCGGGCCAGAAGGACGTTGCGCGACATCTTCATGGCGTCGCAGATGATGGCCACGTACTCCCGGGAAGACAGTTGCTTGGGGCCTCCGTAGGTCCAGACGGGAGGGAAGTCGTGCCAAATTGCCTCGTCTCTGCTGAAGGCTGTGGGTTGGGACAAGTTGTCGAGTGGGGGGGCGTTGTCGTAGAAGCCCAGCGCGATGGTGTTAGGCCTCATGCCTCCTGGAGGACGAGGAGACAGAACAGGAGCTGGATTTTATGCTTATATTCTTATACTTCTTATTTTTTATGCGTTTCTTCAACATCTTTTCATTTTATACTTATTCTTCTATACCAGTGATGGCTAACCTTTCTGCCATCACGTGCCAGGAGGGGGTGGGCGGGGGAGGTTCACACGCATGTGTGTCCACACCCATAATTCTATGCGTCCCGCCCTGCACATGCGGGCGAACCCCCTCCTCCCCCCCCGCTCCTGGCACACGATGGCCCGGTAGGCCCGTTTTTCTTTTTCACCTGGCTCCAGATCCTCTCTATGCATCTGGGGAGGGCGAAAACAGCCTCCTTCCCGCCCCAGGCCCTCCGGAGGCAGGAAACAGCCTGTTTCCCTACTTCTGGTGGGCCCAGAAGGCCTGAAAATCAGCTGGCCGGCCACTGATATGGCTATGCGTGCCACCTGTGGCACGCGTGCCATAGGTTCGCCATCACGGTTCTATACTATCTTATATGGATAGTCTTTGACTTACAACAGTTTGTTTAGTGACTGTTAGAAGTTACAACGGCCCTAATAAAAGTGGCATATGACCGTTTTTCATGTTGCAGCGTCCCCATGGTCATGTGATCAAAATTTGTACGCTTAGCAACTGACTCATATTTATGACGGTTGCTGTGTCACGGGGTTCATGTGATCCCCTTTTGTGAAGCCAGATTCACTTAACAACCATGTCACTAATTTGACCACCGCAGTGACTCACTTAACAACTATGGCAAGAGAGGTCATAAAATGGGGCAAACCCCCCTTAGCAAATGTCTCGGTTAGCAACAGAAATTTTGGGCTCCATTGTGGTCATAACTCGAGGACTACACTGTGCTTAAACTTTTATATTTCTTATATTTTTATACTTCTTATACTGTTTATTCTTAATTTATTTGGCCAAATGTAGTTAGACCCACAAAGAATTTGTCTCCAGTACAAAAGCACCCAATGTACTTGCAAAACAACAGTGTATAATAATAATAATAATAGTGCCAAAGTGTACAGCCAAATAAAAAGGTGAAGTGTAAAAAAAACCCCTTAGTACAGGTAGTTCTCAACTTATGTCCACAATAGAGCCCAATATTTCTATTTCATTTCATTTCAAATCTTTTATTGTCCGCGCACAACATATGTACAATGAGATTGGTTATTTCTAAGTGAGTCAGTTAAGTCGTATTTCCTCCATTTTAAGACCTTTCCTGTCCCGGTTCTTAAGTGAATCACTGCAGTTGCTAAGTTAATAACATGCTTGTAAAGTGAATCTGGCTTCCCCGTTGACTTTGCTTGTCAGAAGAAGTTTGTAAAAGGGGATCGCGTGACCCCCTGCATATCGCCACCGTCGTAAATATGAGTCAGTGGCCAATTTCGAGCATGGGGATGCCGCCACGGTCGCAAGTGTGAAAAAATAGTTTACAAGTCACTTTCTTCAGGGCTGTTACAACTTCAAACGGTCACTAAATGAAAGGTTGTAAGTCGAGTTGAGATCAAGTAACTATATACAGTGAGTAGGTTGGCAGGTCTGTGCATGACAAAAATGCAAATATTGGTGTGGGTTTGCTCTGAAGACCCACCCCGGTGAATCAGAGGGGAAATATTAATGCATCACATTAATTTCAAAATCTAAGTGGTCCAGACAAGTAAACCTCCGGGGGGGGGGGAGTTTTTAACCCCAAACAATTCATTTCACCCTTCTGCGGCCAGACAAGAGAGCAAAAACCCTGAATTGGAACAGACAGGGTCGATCAAGTCATCAGGAGCACGTTACTTATGTACATTATTTCATCAATTTATTTGGCTGCTGTTAAAGCAACTGTCAAGGTCTCTGAGGAGCAGAGTTCAGGTTCTGCCAGGGCTCAGAAAGAGCCGGCCAGGGGAGAGGATCCCATTAGGCAGTGGTGCAGTGGTGGGTTCCTCCCGGTTCGGTCCAGTTCGGCCGAGCCGGTAGCGGTGACGATATGACGTCACCGAACCGGTTCCCCCCCCCCGCCCTCCCACGTTATTCTTACCTTTTATTTGGCCCCACCCCCAATCTATTGCTGCCTCCTGAGTCCCAGCTGATGGCTAGAGGGAAAAAAACTGTTTAAACTCTTCCCACGGGGCTTCAAAGGGCCGCCCTACAGCTGATCAGTGTTAAAAGCAAACAAATGAGTTGGGTCGTAAGTGCGAGGACTGGTCGTAAGTGCGAGGACCTTCCAGAAATGACTCTGACCAGCTAGCCACGCCCACCTAGTCACATGACCTCCAAGCCACACCCACAAAATAAGCCACGCCCACAGAACCGGTAGTAAAAAAATTTAGAACCCACCCCTGCAGTGGTGGGATTCAAATAATTTAACAACCGGTTCTCTGCCCTAATGACCGGCTGGGTGGGCGTGGCCATGGTGGGTGTGGCCAGGGATGTGTGACAGGCAGCACTTGACCTCCTGCACTCCCCTGAGAGAAAAAAAACGGGCCACAGGGAGGGGGGCACCGCACCCCCCTCACACACACACCCTGTTTTGGGCCTAGGAGGCCTCCCTGAAGCCTTCTGGGAGCAAAAACAGGCCGGGGGGTATAGCGCCCCCCCGTGCCCCATTTTGGGCCTAGGAGGCCCCCGTCCACTTACATGGGAGCCAAAATGGGGCGCGTGGGAACTCCTGGAAAGGGTGGGGTAGGAAGGGGCGGGGCCAGCCAACAATTTAACTACCGATTTGCCTGAACCGGCCCGAACCGGCTGAATCCCACCTATGTGCCTATTTCATTTGGGAGGCAAATGACTTCCCAAAATTTCAGAGGGTTTCCATGTCTGACGGGACAAAAGCTCGACTCTCTGAAAATAGGGGTCAACCTATTCTGCAAAGCCCCTGAAGGCAGGACGAGAAGCAACGGATGGAAACTAATCAAGGAGAAAAGCAACCTGGAACTAAGGAGAAATGTCCCGACAGAGAGAAGAATTAACCAGTGGAACTGCTTGCCTCCAGAAGTTGTGGGTGTAAAAACCACACTGGAGGTTTTTTTAAGAAGAGATTGGATACTCATTTGTCTGACGCGGTCCCTCCCAACAATGTCATTCTGTTAAAATCTGCCCTTACAGAATGGATTTAGCTTATTCAACAGGAATTTAGAGGAGGTTTTTTTTTTAAAAAAGTTGAAGCTGGAGGAAAGGTGACCACCCAGAAATCCAAGGTTACTTACCCAGTCCCGAGATGAAGAGCAACTGCTGTGTGCCATGCCGCACTGAACTGGCAAGCGTCAGGTTGACGAAGGCTTTGATATTCAACCGGTCCACCAGCTGCAGCCAGGAGTCCGACTGGTCCGGCAAGGGATCAGATGGCAGGCAGTCTGGGGACAAGCAGAGAAGGTCAATCTCAGGGGCCGGCCCAGCGGAGGAAAAGGACAAAGACGCCTGTCAGACTTCGATGCTATCTCAAAATAAATGAATTTCCAAACTGCCAATCTTTAAAGGAAATCTTTTCTTTAATTGAGCACAGCCACCGGATCATGACTCGATGGGGACAAGACTTCTCATTGGCTATCTTCCAAGTCATTCTTCAGACTTCTTGTCTCGTCATTTCCCAGGAATGTCTCCCCCCTTCATTTCCACGACAACCCGACTTCAAAGGGATTTAGCAGGCAACAGTTCAGAGTTTATCTCTCTCTCTCCTCTGCTCTCTATGCCAGCGTCGAAACGCTGACAACGCCATTATTCGAGACATTTTCTACTTGGTGAAAGTTGCCAATTTGGTTGGCTTTAAAATAGCGTTTCCCAACCTAGGTAATTTTAAGTATGGGGCAGGGGAATTCTGGGAATTGAAGTCCATACTTGTCAAAGTTCAAAAACTCTTTAAATTGACGTACAATGCTGGATTGGGAATAGGGCCATCTGGATTCAAGCTTCCTCATGGAAGTTTCCTGGGCAATTTGGGGTTGAAGCTCTTTCCTACATCACAGGGTCGTTGTGGGAGAAAGTACTGCTTGGGCCTTTGGGTGGATTTACAAAATGAGTTCTAATTTTATCCCAACAAATAAAATCCCAGCCCTTTGGATAGCTTCAAATACTACAGGCTATGTTAAATCTGGTTTTTATTTTTCCGGATCCAGGTACGTGATGCTGGTAAATCCATTCCTTCTTTGCCCGAAAAGAAGCTTACGTTTTCTCTGCTATCGTTTGAGATCTAATCTTTATAGCAGCCTCCTAAAATATTATTCCTACGGTCTCTGTTTCACCAACCTTCATTGAAAGGCATCTCCTGGTGTACAGGTAATCCTCGATTTACAATTATTTGTTTAGTACCCAAAGTTACAACAGCACTGAAAAAATGTTGACCATTGCAGTGTTCTGGGATCGGGTGATCCCCTTCGCGATCTTCTGGCAAGTAAAATCAATGGGGGAAGCCCAGGGGTGAAATGTAAAATTTGTTACTACCGGTTCTGTGGGCGTGGCTTGGTGGTAGTGGGCGTGGCCAAAAAAATTTTAAAAAAACTTTTCAAAGCATTTTTTTTAATGCTTTGAAAAGCCTCTGCCGATCAGGCAACTCAGCTGGGATTGTCAGAGAGGCTTTTTAAAAAATGCTTTGAAAAGCCTCTCTGACGATCAGGCAACTCAGCTGGGATCGTCAGAGACTTTTCAAAGCATTTTTTTTACCACCTCTTCGGCCAAGAGGTTGCAGAAAAAAATGCTTTGAAAAGCCTCTGACGATCCCAGCTGAACTGCGCGATCAACAGAGGCTTTTTTTTTTAACTTTTAAAAGCATTTTTTCGTCAGAAGAGGTTGTAGAAAAAATGCTTTTAAAAGTAAAAAAAAAAAAGCCTCTGATGATTGCGCGGCTCAGCTGGGCATTGGGGGGGGCAGGGATTTTTGCTACCGGTTCTCCGAACCACTCGCCGCCATAGCTACCGGATCGGGCAAACTGGTCTGAACCGGGAGCATTTCACCCCTGGGGAAGCCAAATTCACTTGACAACTATGTTACTGATTTAACAACTACGGCGATTCACTTAGCAACGGTGGCAAGAAAGGTCGTAAAACGGGGCAAAACAATCACTCGACAACTGCCTCGTTTAGCAACAGGAATTTGGGGGCGGGGGCTCAATTACGGTCGTAAGTTGAGGACTGCCTGTGGCACAATGCCAGATTTCTCATTTGCTGCAAGTGGCATTGATGGCTTTACCGTGTGGGCAAAGGAGAAGCAGAAGACGGTTTGTTCTGCCAGCTCTCACGGGCTGTTCCCAAGCCCTGAAACTTTTTCTGATCCCCCTTTCTAGGACCCAAACGAGGTGCCCCCGCCCCCAATTCTCTGCAACTTGCACGATTTGCGTGCACTTGCTTAGATTTGATCTGAGTCTTTCCCTCCCTCCCTTCCCCCCCTCCTCTCTATGTTTTGGTGTAGGTAAAAAAAAAAGAAAAGAAAGAAATTAGCAACCCTCCTCCCACATCTCCCCCTTTTTTTTGGGGGGGGGCAAATATCCATTAGTTACCATGGAAACCCAAATAGCTCCAGGAGGGGCCCCTTTTGCAGCCTTCACAAAAGCATCTGAGAAATCAATTTGTAGTACAAAGGATGAGAGTTCGGCAAAAGGAAGGAACGCTGGGATCTATCCAGCCAGCTGGAGTCTCTTTGCCTTGAAAGGGCTGTGCATGGACTGCTGGATCCCGGCTGCAAAATTTGGAGCCACCACTAGGTGGCAGTGCAGAGAGACTGGTGTCTGTCTGGTGCCATCTGGTGATGGCCCAGAGATCTGCAGTCCAGGGTGTTGGGAGTACAGGTAGTTCTCGATGTACGACTGCAATTGAGCGCAAAATCTATGTTGTTTAAGTGAGAAATTTGGTTAAGAGAGTTTTGCCCCCTTTTACGACCTTTCTGGCCACAGTTGTTAAGTGAATCATTTGCAGTTGTTAAATTACTAAGCTGGCTGTTAAGCGAATCTGCCTTCCCCATTGACTTTGCTCGTCAGAAGGCTGCAAAAGGGGATGGCGAGAGGCCGAGACACCGTCATAAATAGGAGTCCATTGCCAAGCATCTGAATTTTGATCATGGGACAAGAAGGAATGCAGCAATGATTGTTAGGTATGAGGGTTAGGCCCTCACTTTTTTGAGGGCCGTTGTAACTCCCAACGGTCACTAAACGAACTGTTGTAAGTGGAGGACTACCTGTAAGATTATGTTTGGAAAATTGTCCCAATGTCTCCATCCTGTCCGTGTGAAATGGTTCTTGCTAGGTTGCAACAATCTAGTATTTCTCAACCTCAGCCATTTTATGAGGTGTGGACTTCAACTCCCAGAATTCCCCAGCCAGCCTTTAAGCCATATGGACTTCAACTCCCAGAGTTGCTGACTGGGGAATTCTGGGAGTTGAAGTCCACACCTCATAAAATGGCTGAGGTTGAAAAATACTTGTCCAATCTTGAAGGGAGACCTCATGGGCTCATCTGGCTGGACCTCTGATGACCTCTTACTCTTTCTCCTACCATCTCCTTACCCAGATCCGCCAACTCTACGTGGCCGAGCACGTACAAGCCGCTTTTCTTGAGGTCGTTGATGAAACGGATGAGTTGGAGGGAAGTCCGTGGATTCCGCACCATCAGCAACACTTGGGGGCGCCAAAATTTGACGTGTTCTTTGCGGCTGTCCAACAGCAGCAGGTACTTGCGGACCTGGGTGCGAAAGAAGCGCAAGGGTCAGATAGAACAAAAAGGGGCAGGATTCCTTTGTCAAATCCTGAGTTTATTCAGGGGTCTTTTCCTCTAGATTAGTATTTCTGAACTTCTGAAACTTTAAAGACATATAGACTTCAACTCCCAGAATTCCCCAGCCAGCAATTCTGGGAGTTGAAGTCCATACATCTTAAAGTTCCAATAGGCTGAGAAAAATGGATCTAAATGGACTGCAGCCCCAAAGACTATCCAGGCTGAGGATGATGGGAGCTGTTGTCCCATCACCTTTCTTTCTTTCTTTTACTTTCTTTTATTAGATTTATATACCGCCCTACTCCCGAAGGACGGTGAACAGGCACAAAAATAAAATACATAAATACAAAAATTTAAAAGCAAAAATAAAACCAGATTAAACAATTTAGCCCGAGACAAATTAAAAACATCCCAATAATTTAAAAAAACAGATTTAAAATTTTCAATTTAAAAGAAAAGGGGGGAAAAATCATGAAGGATTACGCATCGCTCTACAATTTTAATAGGTAGAAGATGACAATCAAGTTCCAAGAGATTATTTCAGATGATGTGTAAATGTAATAGCAATTCAACACATATTTTTGCAATAGTCCTTGGCTTACAACCATTCCTTTAACGACTGTTTGGCTAGTCCAGTGAAGAGAAGGACCAGGGGAGACATGATAGCAGTCTTCCAATATTGGAGGGGCTGCCACAGAGAGGAGGGGGGGGTCAGCCTATTTTCCAAAGCACCCGAAAGCCAGACAAGGAATAATGGATGGGAACTGATCAAGGAGAGATTCAACCTAGAAATAAGGAGAATTTTTCTGACAGTGAGAACAATCAACCCATGGAACAGAAGTGGCCTTCAGAAGTTGTGGGAGCTTCATCCCTGGAGGCTTTCAAGAAGAGACTGGGCTGCCCTCTGTCAGAAATGGTGTAGGGTCTCCTGCTTGGATGTGGGCTGGACTAGATGACCTACAAGGCCCCTTCCAACTCTGTTATTCTGTATTCTACCATTTGAAGTTACAACGGCACTGAAAAAAAATTACTTATGTTTTTCACACTTAACGACCGTTGTAGCATCTCCACTTGGTCACATGATGCTTGGCAACTGATTTAGGACGGTTGCAGTGTCCTGGGATCATGTGATCCTGGACTTCGCACGTTCACAAAATGAACTGTCGTAAGTCGAGGATTACCTGTATACATCACACCTTTCCAAGTTTCAGCCCCTTTTCGGCGTTCGTGCAGCACAAAGAACCGTAAACTGTGCCAATGGGCACAGTTTACCGCAATAAACAAACGAATACAGGTAATCCTCGACTTACAACAATTCGTTTAGTGAACATTCAACGTTACAAGGTACTGAAAAAAGTGACTTACGACCATTTTTCACACTTACGACCGTTTGCAGCATCCTCGTGGTCACGTGACCAAAATTCAGATGCTTGACAGTTGGTTCATATTTATGACGGTCGTAGCGTCCCCGGTGTGTGTGTGTGTGTGTGTGTGTGTGTGTGTGTGTGTGTGTGTGTGTGTGATGTGATCCGTTTTGCGACCTTTTGACAACCAAAAATCAACGGGGAAGCCAGATTCACTTAAGAACTGTGTGACTAATTTAAGAACTGCCATGATTCACCTAACAACTATGGCAAAAAAGGTCGTAAAATGGGGCAAAACTCCCTTAATAAATGTCTCACTTAGAAAAACGTAAATTTTAGGCTCAATTGTGGTTTTAAATCAAGGACTACCTGTACAAGTCTAATCCAGTGGTGAAATCTAAAATTTGTTACTACCGGTTCTGTGGGCGTGGCTTGGTGGTAATGTGACTGGGTAGGCGTGGCCAATTTTTTTTTTTTTACTTTTAAAATCATTTTTTCTACAACCTCTTCGGCGAAGAGGTTGTAAAAAAATGCTTTCAAAAGGCTCTCAGATCGCAGCTGAGTTGCCTGATCGGCAGAGGCTTTTTTTCTTTTAAAAGCCTCTGCCGATCAGGCAACTCAGCTTGGATCATCTGAGGCATTTAAAAGAAAAAAAGCCTCTGCCCATCAGGCAACTCAGCTGGGATCGTCATAGGCATTTAAAAGAAAAAAAGCCTCTGCCCATCAGGCAACTCAGCTGGGATCGTCAGAGGCTTTTAAAAGAAAAAAAGCCTCTGCCGATCAGGCAACTCAGCTTGGATCGTCAGAGGCATTTAAAAGAAAAAAAGCCTCTGCCCATCAGGCAACTCAGCTGGGATCGTCAGAGGCATTTAAAAGAAAAAAAGCCTCTGCCGATCAGGCAACTCAGCTTGGATCGTCAGAGGCATTTAAAAGAAAAAAAGCCTCTGCCCATCAGGCAACTCAGCTGGGATCGTCAGAGGCTTTTAAAAGAAAAAAAGCCTCTGCCGATCAGGCAACTCAGCTGGGATCGTCATAGGCATTTAAAAGAAAAAAAGCCTCTGCCGATCAGGCAACTCAGCTTGGATCGTCAGAGGCATTTAAAAGAAAAAAAGCCTCTGCCCATCAGGCAATTCAGCTGGGATCGTCAGAGGCATTTAAAAGAAAAAAAGGGTTTTTTTCTTTTAAAAGCCTTTGACGATCCCAGCTGAGCTGCACGATCATCAGAGGGCTTTTTTTTTTTTACTTTTAAAAGGACTTTTTCGGCCGAAGAAGTTGTAGAAAAAATTCTTTTAAAAGTAAAAAAAAAAAAAAAAAAAGCCTCTGATGATCGCGTGGCTCAGCTGGGCATGGGAGGGGGGGGCAGGGATTTTTGCTACCGGTTCTCCGAACCACCCGCCTCCATCGCTACCGGATCGGGCGATCCGGTCCGAACCGGGAGCATTTCACCCTTGGTCTAATCCCAAAATGATAAAAATTAGCAAGGGGAAGGCCTGCATCTGCTTTTAATCTGAGCGAGTTAAATAGGTTGCACAACTACAACCTTGGCTTCCATTTCTGAGCGTTTGCCTTCAGGTTTCTCCTCTCGGTTGGCTCCTTTGCAAATCAGCCAGGTAAGGAAGATAAATGGAACCCCATGTCTGCCTGTCAAGATCCTGGATCAGTTGGAGAAAATGCTGGCTGAGTGGGTGGGTGGGTGGGAGAAATAAAGAGGGGTGCCAGCCAGTGACAGACAGCGCCATATGCTGGAGGTTCTGCCTGGATGGGTGGGAGACGACTGGGGGTGTCCCAGTCTGAATCGACAGCAGCTACCAGCTTGGCAGCAAGAGGGAGGGAGGGAGGGAGGGAGAGAAGCAGACGGGTCCCAATCACCGCCCAACAAGTTGCTTTCCTAGATGGGCCTGGCCTTGGGTTCGAGAGTTTCGCATGCACCTGATTTCTTTCTTCCTTGGTCCAGAAGGCAGGAAGTTACCCAAAGGGAAGAATGGCCGGACTGTGGATTTTGGTCACCTTCCGAGGGAAATGTTGTTGTCTTCCAGGGAAATCTCACTATTTGGTTTTTATTTTTTTTTAATTTCCCTGCTTTCTAAATCCCTGTTTGTGACCCATATGGCACCCATCCTTCCTTCCTTCCTTCCTTCCTTCCTTCCTTCCTTCCTTCCTTCCTTCCTTCCCTTTTCCTGTTTCCTCCCTCCCTCCCTTTTCCTTCCTTCTTTCCTCTCTCTCCCTCTCCTCCCCTCCTTCTCTTCCTTTCCTTCTCCCCCTCCCTCCCTCCCTCCCATCCTTCCTTCCTTTCCTTCCTTCTCCTTTCCTGTTTCCTCCCTCCCTCCCTTCTTTCCTCTCTCTCTCCCTTCCTTCCTTCCTCACCTCCTTCTCTCCCTTTCCTTTCCTTTCCTCTCCCTCCCTTCCTTCCTCCTTCCTTCCTTCCCCTTTCCTGTTTCCTCCGTTTCCTCCCTTCTTTCCTCTCTCCTTTCTCCCTCCCTCCCCTCCTTCTCTCCCTTTCCTTTCCTCTCTCTCCCTCCCTTTCTTCCATCCTTCCTTCCTTTCCTTCCTTCCCCTTTTCTGTTTCCTCCCTCCCTCCCTTTTCCTTCCTTCTTTCCTCTCTCTCTCCCTTCCTTCCTTCCTCCCCTCCTTCTCTTCCTTCCCTTCCCTTCCCTTCCCTTTCCTTTCCTCTCTCCCTCCCTCCTTCCTTCCTTCCCTTCCTTCCCCTTTCCTGTTTCCTCCCTCCTTTTTCCTCCCTTCTTTCCTCTCTCTCCTTTCTCCCTCCCTCCCCTCCTTCTCTCCCTTTCCTTTCCTCTCTCCCTCCCTCCTTCCTTCCATCCTTCCTTCCTTTCCTTCCTTCCCCTTTTCTGTTTCCTCCCTCCCTCCCTTTTCCTTCCTTCTTTCCTCTCTCTCTCCCTCTCCTTTCTCCCTCCCTCCCCTCCTTCTCTTCCTTCCCTTCCCTTTCCTCTCTCTCCCTCCCTTCCTCCTTCCTTCCTCCCATCCTTCCTTCCTTTCCTTCCTTCCCCTTTCCTGTTTCCTCCCTCCCTTTTCCTTCCTTCTTTCCTCTCTCTCTCTCCCTCTCTCTTCCTTCCTCCCTTCCTTCTCTCCCTTTCCTTTCTTTCCTCTCTCTCCCTCCCTCCTTCCTCCCATCCTCTTCTCCATTTCCTTTCCTTTCCTCTCTCCCTACTCTTCCTTTCTTCCCTACCCACCCCCCCCCCCAACCTCCCATTTCCAAACTAGCGCCTGCCTTATCTTTTGTGTTCCCCTTCCCCGAATGAACTGTAAGCTCAAAGAAGCAGCCAAAGCCTCAGCTTCTCTGTCTCGGATTATTTTCTCTCTGCCTCCTTTCCTGCTCGGTATAAATTTATGCAAAGGCCTTTCAAAAAAAAAAAAAACAACCCCACCCCTCAACGCCGAACACTGCTGCAGACGTGTGATGGAAATGACATTAAAAAATAAGAAAAGAAGGGGGAGAAGGAGGGAGGGGCTGAGCATATCTGGCTGACAAAGTCGCCCCCGCCTAGACTTCGCCAGGGCTCTGCTTAGGATCTTACAACCAGGCGGAATTGTGGTCTTGGAGCCCACCCAGGCCCCCCTCAACCCGGCGATCCCTGCTTTGTTCGGAGCCCCTCTGTTCCCAACTGACAGCTGTCCAGTCCTCCGTTGAAGATTTGCAGCCAGAGAATAGCTGCCTGGCTCTCTAGGTAATTGCTTTCATTGTCCTGGCCTTATCCTCAAAAGGTTTCTTATACCGTCCAGCTGAACTCTCTTGACTTGCAAAAATGCCCTCCCCTCCCCCCCTATTTAGCTGGCCCTTCGGAGCAGGAGGACGGGAACAGCCTCAGTTCGAGTTCTCCGTGCCATGGAAATTTAGGTGCATGCCAGTCCTCGACTTACCACGGTTCGGTTTAGAGGCCGTTCGAAGTCACAGCGGCACTGAAAAAGCGACCCAGGGCCGCTTTCCACACTTACGACCGCTGCATTGCCACATCCCCCCACGGTTACGTGATCAAAATTCGGACACTCGGCCACTGACTCATATTTAGGACCGTTGCAGTGTCCCGAGATCGTGCAATCTCCTTTTGTCGACTTTCTGACAAGCCAAGTCAACGGAGAAGCCAGATTCACTGTTACAACCGTGTGACTAACGGCGGCGATTCACTTAACAACGGTGGGCAAGGAAGGTCGTAAAATGGAGCAAGATTCACTGAAGAACTAATCTCACCGAGCGACAGAAATTTGGGTTGTGGTCGTAAATCGAGGACTACCTGCATTTGTCAAATCCCAGGAATGAATTGCCTTGGGATATAAAAAATATGGACCCAACTGATGTCCGTGGAGTTCTGTTTCACCAACCTCGAGGTTATCAAAAGAAAAACCGGTCGCCATTTTTCTTTTTCCTTTGTGCAGCGCTCCAGACATGACCTCTCTTGCTCTGTATTGTTTGTGTGCGTGTGTGATTGTTTTCGTGTGTGTGGCAGCAGCCAAAAAAGCTAATACAATCCTTGGTTGTATAAGAGACGTAGAATCAAAATCACGTGAAGTATCAGTACTGTTTTATAAAGCCTTAGTAAGACCTCACCTGGAATGCTCCATCCAATTTTGGTCACCATGCTACAAAAAAGATGTTGAGACTTTGGAAAAAGTGCAGAGAGAAGTAGTAAGAGGATTAAAAGCCTGGAGACTAAAACATACAAAGAACGGTTGCAGGATTTGGGTTTGGCTAATCTAGAGAAAAGAAGGACTGGGGGGACGGGACATGATAGCAGTCTTCCAGTATTTAAGGGGCTGCCACAAAGAAGAGGGAGTCAAGCTATTCTCCAAAGCACCTGAAGGCAGGAGAAGAAGCAACGGATGGAAACTAATCAAGGAGAGAAGCAACCTGGAATTAAGGAGAAATTTCCTAACAGTGAGGACAATTAACTAAAAGAATAGCTTGCCTTCAGAAGTTGTAGGTGCTTGTTGGAAGTGTGAGGCAGTGCCAGGGACCTTTTATCACATGTGGTGGGAGTGCCCAAAAGCCGAAAAATTCTGGCATCAGATAAGACAATGGATAAAGGAGATACTAGTGCAAAATATAGAAGCAAAACCGGAATTCTTTTTACTGGGTATTATTGAGGGCCAATACAACAAGAGAACAATTTACCTAATGTTACACATTCTAACAGCAGCAAGGTTAGCTTTTGCACAAAAATGGAAAAACAAAGAGACCCCCCCACAGAAGAAGAAGTGTTAGCTAAAATATTAATTTGCATGAAAATGGACAGACTGACCTTGGAACTTAAAGATAAGAATGAATCAGAGTATTATGAAATCTGGAGCAAATTTTATTATTGGCTGGAAAGGAGGAGAAATGCTGGGATATAGGACCATTGACGAGTAAAACGCTTGGAAGTTTTTATGCTAATTTGTTATGCTAGATAGGATTGAATTAGATATCGAAATAATCTATACGGATGAAAGAACGTATGTATTTCAAATGTGATAATTAGTGTAAATATGTATAGAGATAAGGAAGTGTATTAATTAATTATATGATAAAATCTGATGAAAATGTTTGAAGACATGGAGATGTCACGCTCTGTCCATTGTTTTTAATTTGTATTATAAATAAAAAACTTTAAAAAAAAAAAAAACAGAAGTTGTAGGTGCTTCATCACTGGAGGTTTTTAAAACTGCACAGCCACCTGTCTGAAATGGTATAGACTCTATACCAGTGGTGGGTTCCTCCCGGTTCGGTCCGGTTCAGCCGAGCCGGTAGCGGTGACGATATGACGTCACCGAACCGGTTCTCCCCCCCCTGCCTTCCCAGCCCCCCCCCCCACCCATGTTATTCTTACCTTTTATTTGATCCCACCCCCAATCTATTGCTGCCTCCTGAGTCCCAGCTGATCACTAGAGGGAAAAAAAACTGTTTAAACTCTTGCCGCGGGGCTTCAAAGGGCCGCCCTACAGCTGATCAGTGTTAAAAGCAAACGAATGAGTCGGGTCGTAAGTGCGAGGACTGGTCGTAAGTGCGAGGACCTTCCAGAAATGACTCTGACCAGCTAGCCACGCCCACCTAGTCACATGACCTCCAAGCCACACCCACAAAATAAGCCACGCCCACAGAACCGGTAGTAAAAAAATTTAGACCCCACCCCTGCTCTATACCATATACTATAGGGTTTCTTGTTTGAGCAGGGGGTTAGATTAGAAGACCTCCAAGGTCCCTTCCGGCTCTATTCCGATTGATTGATCGCCATGCGCACCAAGTCAAGAGCAAAAAGGAGCTCAAGGGACGCTAACGCATTTACGTCTTTGGCTGCTAACATTTGTCTTCACTACCAGCAACCACTGTATTTCATCAGCCTCCATCAGGTCGCATCAACCCGGCTAAGTAAACGTTACTCCTCAGATTTATTCCCCTCGATGCTCAGCGAGGAATCTTCAGGTTACTGCAATTGTTCCACTCGCCCCGGGTCTCGGCTCTTGATTGCCTGCAATCTATCACTGCCTCTCGCCCAACGTCCCGGGGTCTGTCACCCGCTAGGAACCGAAGATATTAAAAGGCGAGAAATCCCCAAGTGGCTTTTGGGAGATTTGCTGCTATCTGGGCCTGCTCTGGGTCTCTTTTTTTCAATCTTGTTGAAAAATTCACGCTCCCTAGCCATCAAGTGCAGCTCTTGTGCAGCCAGGGCTGGCTACAGCCACGGGGAAATCCAAGGGGGGAGGTGATGGGTGGGTTTAAATATGGCTCCAATTAATAAATTTAGAAGAGAGGGACCACACTTGGAATATTGCATCCAGTTTTGGTTGCTACGATATAAAAAAAAAAGATGTTGAGACTCTGGAAAGAGTGCAGAGAGGAGCAAACAAAAATGATTAGGGGACTGGAGGCTGAAATGTATGAAGAACAGTTGTTGGAATTGGGTATGTCTAGTTTAATGAAAAGAAGGACATGGGGCAGGGGTGAAATCCAGCAGGTTCCGACAGGTTCTGCCGAACCGGTAGCGGAAATTTTGAGTAGTTCGGAGAACCGGCAAATGCCACCTCTGGCTGGCCCCAGAGTGGGGTGGGAATGGGGATTTTGCAATATCCTTCCCCCCAGGAGTGGGGAGGGAATGGGGATTTTGCAATATCCTTCCCCCCAGGAGTGGGGAGGGAATGGGGATTTTGCAATATCCTTCCCCCTAGGAGTGGGGCGGGAATGGAGATTTTGCAATATTCTTCCCCCAGGAGCGTGGTGGGAATGGGGATTTTGCAATATCCTTTCCCCCAGGAGTGGGGTGGGAATGGGAATTTTGCAATATCATTCCCCCCAGGAGTGGGGAGGGAATGGGGATTTTGCAATATCCTTCCCCCAGGAGTGAGGAGGGAATGGGGATTTTGCAATATCCTTCCCCCAGGAGTGGGGAGGGAATGGGGATTTTGCAGTATCCTTCCCCTGCCACGCCCACCAAGCCACACCATGCCCACCAAGCCATGCCCACAGTTCCGGTAGTAAAAAAATGTGGATTTCACCACTGATATGGGGTGACATGATAGCAGTCTTCCAGTATTGGAGGGGCTGCCACAAAGAAGAAGAGGGGGGTTAAGCTATTCTCCAAAGCACCTGAAGGCAGGACAAGAAACAACGGGTGGAAACTAACCAAGGAGAGAAGCAACCTAGAACTAAGGAGAAATTTCTTGACAGTGAGGACAATTAACCTGTGGAACGACTTGCCACCAGAAGTTGTGCTCCAACACTGGAGGTTTTCAAGGAGAGACTGGACAACCATGAAATGATATAAGGTTTCCCGCTTGAGCAGGGAGTTGGATTAAAAGACCTCCAAGATCCCTTCCAACTCTGCCATTCTGTGAAATAACAGAAATATCATTTCTTGCGAGATTTTGCTCGGAATGAACGTGGTTCATCTGGTCGTGTGGCTCTGGGTTGATGTCACGGGACTTGTGAATTAGGGCTTCCCACAGATGTGGGCGTCTCTGTGTGATGCTGCAAATATGTTGGACATGTCCCCAACAACCGTGCAGAAGGTACAAACACAGCTCTGATCTCTGTCTCTTTAACACAGCCCTGTCTTTTCTCTGGGATCGATTGACAGGGCTGCTTTAAAAAGCTGCTGGGCCTGCAGTTATGAGCCTGCAATTTCCTTATTCAGAGGCAGGGTGGATAAAAAAACAATGATTTTTTTAAAAAAAATCAAAAAAAAATTAGATTTTTTTGATTTAAATCGGATTTTTTTGATTTAAATCGGATTTTTTTGATTTTTATCGGATTTATTTTAATGAAAAACTTTTGGGATAAAAATCTATCGTAAGATAGTTTTCTATTTAAGATACATAAATAGTTTAGTTTATTCAGCCTGAAATGGAGCTGAGTTATGTAGCATGAGGCTGTATATTCTGCAACACTGGGACTATCGGTGAGTCAACAGTGGGTCTAAGGAGTAGCAGAGATGACAGCTGCTCTTTAAAAATTATGATTTAAATCGAGTTGATTTAAATCAAGCTTTTTTACTAGTCATTTAAATCATGATTTAAATTGTGATTTAAATCAACTTGTTTTAAATCAAATCCACCCTGTGTATGGGAACTTGAGGCACAAGAGAGCAACAACTGGCTATATATTAGTGCTGAGGGGGAGGAAGTTCATAATACATTGTGCATGAGAAAGCAATCAGAATTGTCTTGGGTGGCCTCCGGTGTTGAGTTGTTGGTGTGAGCGGAAGGAGGACAAAGTCTGGCTGGGGGAGTCTGGGAGTTGGAAGTCCGCACATCTTAAAATTCTCAAGGTTGAGAAACACTGATCTACAGGTAGTCCTCCACTTACGGCGGTTCATTTAGTGACCGTTCAAAGTTTATGACGACGCTGAAAAAAAGTGACTTAGGATGGGTTTCCACCACTGTCGGGATGCTGCCGGTTTAACATCGCCGGTTCGGTGAGCGCGTGGGCCTAAGGCGCTTGCAAGCACAGCGCTGAAAATGGAGCATTTAGAAGCTCAGCTGCTTCCCTTCCAAGTCAGCAATCAGCTGTGCCGCGTGATTGAGATGAGCTACAAAGCAGGAAATAAAGGACAGGAGAGAGCAGGGGTGGGGCCAACTGTTCGTTGGAGCTACAGGTTTGCCCGAACCGGCTGAATACCATCTCTGGTTTTCACATGGCTGTTGCAGCATCTCCAGGGTCACGCGATCAAAATTTGGATGCTTGACAGCCGATTCATATGTCAGGTTTATGACGGTTTCAAGGTCCCGGTGTGTGTGTGTGTGTGTGGGTGTGGGTGTGGGTGTGTGAGACGTGATTCCCTTTTACGACCTTCTGACAAGCAAAGTCAATAGGGAAGCCAGGTTCAATTCACAACTGGAGCGATTCACTTAACAACCGTGGCAAGAAAGGGTCGTAAATGTGTGAGGCAAAACTCACTTAACAATTGTCTGACTTAGCAACAGAAATTTGGGGCTCAGCTGTGGTCGTAAGTTGAGGACTTCCTGCATATTTATTTATTTATTTATTTATTGAATTTGTATACCGCCCTACTCCCGAAGGACTCAGGGCGGTGAACAGCCAAATAAAATACATATAATACAAATGTTAAAAAACCATTAAAATACAATTAAATAATTGGCCCGGAAAACGAAATTTAAAACACCCCAAATTCATAAGACAAATTTAAAATTTTAAAATTTTAAAAATTTTAAAAAACAGTTTAAAAGACAGGTTAGGCCAGGCCAGCCTGCTGGAAAAGAAATGTTTTGATGGCACGGCGGAAAGCGCGCAGGTCCGGGATCCTCCGTATCTCCGGGGGGAGCTCGTTCCAGATGGCGGGTGCCCCCATAGGGCCGCCAGTCGACACTGTTTGGCCGACGGCACCCTGAGGAGCCCCTCTCTATGGGAGTGTACTGGTCGGTAAGAGGCTACTGGTGGCAGAAGACGGTCTCGTAGATACCCCGGTCCTAAGCCATGGAGCGCTCTAAAGGTGGTAACCAAAACCTTGAAGCGCACCCAGAAGACCACCGGGAGCCAGTGCAGCTCGCGCAAGAGGGGGGGGTAACCCATATATTCCTTCAGAGTCTCCATGGTGGCTTTTTCCTGTGTGAAGGGCAAGAGAGCTCAACCCACAAGGTCGGTAGGCATGGGGGTGAGCTCTAACGACAAGGCCCATCGCAAGATGCGCAGAACGGACGGCCTGGCATCACTAGCCAAATGCCAAGCAAACCGCCTGATCAAACAAGCTGATTTGCCCCCAGGAGGGCTCCGGCTTTGCCAGGCAGCGCAGGGAAAACAGCAGCTGGCTAATAAGACTCTTCCATTAAACTCCTAACTAGAGCTTTTAAATGTCGGTTTTATGACACCCAAATTAAAAGGCTGGGCCTGGGCAACAGGCCCAGTTTGCAGGAGCCGGGCACCGTTCCCGGGGAAAGGCAGAGGGCGGGGATCACACCAGCTGGAAGGGCGAGCCGTCCGCTCAAAGGGTGGATGCAGATACAGAAGAGTCCCCGGCAAAGGAAGCAGATGCAAATTTGGAATGTTGTTATTATATTGGAAAAAATTAAATCTCCCAATAAGGATGACCACCTGCTCCGGCATTGGCAATTGAGCAACGGGAGGGGCGAGGGGCCAAGAAGATTGGAGATGGCAAATCCTCCCCCTCATAAAATGAAATTTAATGGAGAGGAAAAGTAAGGCTGTGCATTTTATGCAAGAAAAAGCAAGCGGACAGGTATAGAACGGGTGGTACCTGGCTCAGGAGCCTGTAGAGATTCTCAAGTCATCCAGGTCACGGTGCTTTTTCAGGAGGCAACTGGATTTCCTTGTTTTTTTTCTTTTGAAGACGTTTCGCTTCTCATCCAAGAAGCTTCATCAGCTCTTCCCCACTATCCGGTCAGAGCTGAGGAAGCTTCTTGGATGAGAAGCGAAACGTCTTCAAAAAAACCCAAACAAACAAGGAAGTCCAGTTGCCTCCTGAAAAAGCACCTTTGGGACTGACTCAACAGCAGTAACTGTGAGTAAGAATCTTGGAGTCCTAGTGGACAATGACTTAACTATGAGCCAGCCGTGTGCAGCAGCTGCCAAAAAAGCCAACACAGTTCTGGGCTGCATCAACAGAGGGATAGAATCAAGATCACGTGAAGGGTTAATATCATTTTATAATGCCTTGGTAAGGCCACACTTGGAGTACAGCAGGGGTGGGTTCTAAATTTTTTTTAACTACCGGTTCTGTGGGCGTGGCTTATTTTGTGGGCGTGGCTTGATGGTCATGTGACAATTCTTTAGGATTTAGCAGAGGTACTGGGCTACAAGGCTTTTAACTGCTTGCAGAGCTGTACCGGTCTACTCATTTGTTTTTGGAGGCACCGGTCTACTTGTTTGTTTTTGGAGGCACCGGTCTACTTGTTTGTTTTTGGAGGCACCGGTCTACTCGTTTGTTTTTGGAGGCACCGGTCTACTCATTTGTTTTTGGAGGCACCGGTCTACTCGTTTGTTTTTGGAGGCACCGGTCTACTCATTTGTTTTTGGAGGCACCGGTCTACTCGTTTGTTTTTGGAGGCACCGGTCTACTCGTTTGTTTTTGGAGGCACCGGTCTACTCGTTTGTTTTTGGAGGCACCGGTCTACTCGTTTGTTTTTGGAGGCACCGGTCTACTCGTTTGTTTTTGGAGGCACCGGTCTACTCGTTTGTTTTTGGAGGCACCGGTCTACTCGTTTGTTTTTGGAGGCACCGGTCTACTCGTTTGTTTTTGGAGGCACCGGTCTACTCGTTTGTTTTTGGAGGCACCGGTCTACTCATTTGTTTTTGGAGGCACCGGTCTACTCATTTGTTTTTGGAGGCACCGGTCTACTCATTTGTTTTTGGAGGCACCGGTCTACTCGTTTGCTTTTTGAGACACTGGTCTACTCATTTGTTTTTGGAGGCACCGGTCTACTTGTTTGTTTTTGGAGGCACCGGTCTACTTGTTTGTTTTTGGAGGCACCGGTCTACTCGTTTGTTTTTGGAGGCACCGGTCTACTCATTTGTTTTTGGAGGCACCGGTCTACTCGTTTGTTTTTGGAGGCACCGGTCTACTCATTTGTTTTTGGAGGCACCGGTCTACTCGTTTGTTTTTGGAGGCACCGGTCTACTCATTTGTTTTTGGAGGCACCGGTCTACTCGTTTGTTTTTGGAGGCACCGGTCTACTTGTTTGTTTTTGGAGGCACCGGTCTACTCGTTTGTTTTTGGAGGCACCGGTCTACTCGTTTGTTTTTGGAGGCACCGGTCTACTCATTTGTTTTTGGAGGCACCGGTCTACTCGTTTGTTTTTGGAGGCACCGGTCTACTCATTTGTTTTTGGAGGCACCGGTCTACTCATTTGTTTTTGGAGGCACCGGTCTACTCATTTGTTTTTGGAGGCACCGGTCTACTCATTTGTTTTTGGAGGCACCGGTCTACTCGTTTGTTTTTGGAGGCACCGGTCTACTCGTTTGCTTTTTGAGACACTGGTCTACTCATTTGTTTTGGGAGGCACCGGTCTACTCATTTGTTTTTGGAGGCACCGGTCTACTCATTTGTTTTTGGAGGCACCAGTCTACTCGTTTGTTTTTGGAGGCACCGGTCTACTCGTTTGCTTTTTGAGACACTGGTCTACTCATTTGTTTTTGGAGGCACCGATCTACTCATTTGTTTTTGGAGGCACCGGTCTACTCATTTGTTTTTGGAGGCATCGGTCTACTCGTTTGTTTTTGGAGGCACCGGTCTACTCGTTTGTTTTTGGAGGCACCGGTCTACTCGTTTGTTTTTGGAGGCACCGGTCTACTCGTTTGCTTTTTGAGACACCGGTCTACTCATTTGTTTTTGGAGGCACCGGTCTACTCGTTTGTTTTTGGAGGCACCGGTCTACTCGTTTGCTTTTTGAGACGCTGGTCTACTCATTTGTTTTTGGAGGCACCGGTCTACTCATTTGTTTTTGGAGGCACCGGTCTACTCATTTGTTTTTGGAGGCACCAGTCTACTCGTTTGTTTTTGGAGGCACCGGTCTACTCATTTGTTTTTGGAGGCACCGGTCTACTCATTTGTTTTTGGAGGCACCGGTCTACTCGTTTGTTTTTGGAGGCACCGGTCTACTCGTTTGCTTTTTGAGACACTGGTCTACTCATTTGTTTTTGGAGGCACCGGTCTACTCATTTGTTTTTGGAGGCACCGGTCTACCACCACACTGCCTTTTAACACTGATCAGCTGTAGGGCAGCCCTTTGAAGCCCTGCGGCAAGAGTTTAAACAGTTTTTTTCCCTCTAGCCAATCCGCTGGGACTCGGGAGGCAGCAATAGATTGGGGGTGGGACCAAATAAAAGGTAAGAATAACGTGGGAGGGGGGCGGGGGGGCAGTAGAGCCCAGCTCCTGAACAAAGAGAACCGGTTCAGTGACCTCATATCGTCACCACTACCGGCTCGGCCAAACCGGGCCAAACCCACCATTGAAGTACAACATCTAGTTTTGCTCTCCACGATATAAATAAGATGCCGAGACTTTAGAAAGAGTGCAGAGAGGAGCAGCAGCAGCAGCTGATTGTTCTACCTGGTGTCATTTACAGGTAATCCTTGGAAGATAAACACAGAACTGGCTGAGGAATTCTGGGAATTTGAAGTCCACCTGTTTTAAAAGTTGCCAGGGTTCAGAAATTCTGGCCTGTACCGGTCAGGGGAACGGCAGAGACCAACCAAGAGGCAGAGGCAGACTAGCCATCATTGCGAATCTCTTCCGCCTCTGCATTGAGAAACAGCGACAAAACAGACCAGGGTTTGCTTCTACAGAAGCATCTCATATGGTACTTGCTGGAATTCTTAGATCAGTGATGGCGAACCTTTTCGGCACCGAAAACAGAAACATCGCACTTGCCAGGACCGAGCTCTAGAAAAGCCGAACTTCCGGGTTCTAGTGCACATGTGCGCCCGACGATAAGCTGGCTGGCGCACATGCGCACACTGGGTTTTGGCACTGCTGTGCGCACGAAGAGATCACGCTCCAGAAAAACCGAATTTCCGGGTTCTAGTGCGCATGCACGCCCGACGATCAGCTGGCCGTTTTCGGCACTGCCGCGCACATGAAGGACAGCTGATCGTCATACGCGCATGTGTGCCAGAAACCTGGAAGACAAACAGGCAAGGCTGCGCGTGCCGGGGGACATGGCTTCTCGTACCATTTTGGGCATGCATGCCATAGGTTTGCCATCACGGTCTTAAACCATAAATTTGACCTTCCTTTCATAAATAACCAATGTTATTTATGCTCAGGAAGATAAATCTATCTCAGCATCTACTTCCGTCCTACTATCGCAGCCCCATTGAGAGTGTCCTGACATACGGCATTCTTGCATGGTATGGGAGCAGCTCTGCAGTGGACATAAAAGCTGTACAGAGAATCATTAAAACTGCCCAGAATATCATCGGGCTCCAGCTACCAGCCCTGGACGACATCTTCGAATCTCACTGTTTGAGGAAGTTGCATAACATTCTCAGAGACTCTTCCCATCCTGCTTACAATCTTTTTGGGCTGTTGCCTTCTGGCAGAAGAGACAGAGCAATTAAAACTCGGACCGCACGTTTTCTGAATAGTTTTTATCCCAGAGCTATAATTGCACTCAACCATGAACTAAAGGGCCACCATCAGTGAGCTGTTGGACAGCATTACTTGGTCTGTCGTGTGGATGTTTGGGTGGTTTAGGGGTGGGGAATTTATGGTGGGTGGAAGTGTTGTCTGGGGATTGTTATGTGTGTTGGACCTGGTCTTTGGGTGTTAAGTGAATTTCGTTGTATGGGTATACTGTGTATACACATACAATGACAATAAAGTTTATTTATGTATGTATGTATGTATGTATGTATGTATGTATGTATGTATGTATGTATGTTCTCAGTCCATGGTGCCCGAGCCTTAAAGTTTCTGCTCCAGACTCCGAGGAAAGTCTGTTTCTGAGGTCTCTTGAGACCACGCAGACGGTCCCCGTTGGGATGCCTCTTACCTGGTGGAAGATCAAAGCTTGACTGATGTAGCCCCAGCTGCTGCTGGGGGACAGGTAATGGAGGGCCACCAGCAGGACGACCATGAAGGCCATGCTGGCCGAAGCGTAGATGGGGCTGATGAGAAACACCATCACGACACAGCCGGCAATGCCCAGCACACAGGTGTGCCACGTAAAATATTTGAAGGTGGGCCTGAGGAAGGAGAAGAGGTGAAAGGTTAGGATGCCTGGAATCTCTTATTTGGGTGGGTGGGTGGGTTTTTTTATTTTTTAAAACATAAAATACATCTTTTCAAAACGAAGCATTGATCCGGTCATAAATTGGTACAAATCACTAACAAATCTTAATTTTCAATGAACACAACTTAATGTTTCACTCAATTATTTCCCTAAATTCTATCTATTTAACAATGCCGTTATCCCAAAAACCCGTTACTTAAATCTTTAAATCCTAACCAAATATCATTTCATTTTTCTTTTTCTTTTTCCTTAGATAAGGGGTGGGCAAATGTGGCCCTTTTACAACCTGTGGACTTCAACTCCCAGAATTCCTGAGACTGTCTCAGGAATTCTGGGAGTTGAAGTCCACAGGTTGTAAAAGGGCCACATTTGCCCACCCCTGACTTAGATGAATGTATTTTAAAAATATCAATCTCTGCTTTGAAGTGTAATGCCAAGGTCTTGAACGACAGCTCCCAAGGCCCAAGAGGAGCTGATTGGAGTTGTAGTCCCACATAAACGCGGCATTCGTCTGTTTGCTGAATGCATCCCTTAGAACAGTGTTTCCCAAACTTGGGAACTTTAAGAAGTGTGGACTTCAACTCCCAGAATTCCCCATCCAGCATGGCTGGCTGTGGGATTTTGGGAGTTGAAGTCCATACATCTTGAAGTTCCCAAATTTGGGAAAAACTGCCTTAGAACAATGATGACTAACCTTTTTGTCGTCACGTGCCAAAAGCGTGGGGGGAGCGTGGGGAGGTCGCCCACGTGCGTGCCCACACCTATCATTCAATGGACCCCGCCCCCGTGCATGTGTGTGTAAACCCCCACGCTTTTAGCACGCAATGGCACGATGGGCCCAGTAGGCCCGTTTTTCACCCTCCCCAGGCTCCAGATGCTTTCTAGGACCCTGGGGAGGGCTAAAACTGCCTTCCCCACCCACCGGAGGCTGGAAACATCCCATTTCCCAACTTCCGGTGGGACCAGAAGGCCCAAAAATCAGCTGGCCGGCACATGCATGTGCGCTGGAGCTGAGCTACGGCAATGCTCGCGTGCCCACAGATATGGCCCCGTGTGCCACCTGTGGCACCCGTGCCATAGATTTGCCATCACGGCCATAAAACATAGAATAATAGGGCTGAAAGGGACTTTGGAGGTCTTCTAGTCCAACCCCTTGCTCAAGCGGGAGACCTTATACCATTTCAGACCAATGGTTGCCCAGTCTCTTGTTAAAAACCTCCATGATGGAGAACCCACAACTTCTGGTGGCAAGTTGTTCCACTGGTTCATTGTTCTCACTGTTGGGAACTTTCTCCTTAGTTCTAGGTTGCTTCTCTCCTTGATGAGTTTCCATCCATTACGTCTTGTCTTGCCTTCAGGGGCTTTGGAGCAGGGGTCTCCAATCTGGGCAACTTTAAGCCTGGTGGACTTCAACTCCCAGAATTCCCCAGCCAGCAAAGCCGTCTCCATGGTAGAGGGGCCGCATGTCAGCTCCAGCGCGCTGTCGGCATGGAGCTGCCATTCTGACTGGGGAATTCTGGGAGTTGAAGTCCTCCAGGCTTAAAGTGGCCAAGGTTGGAGACCCCTGCTTTGGAGAATATAGGTTGACCCCTTTCGTCTCTGGGACACCCCCTGAAATATTGGGAAACTGTTAACAGTTAATCCTCGGTTTAACAACCACAACAGAACCCAAAATCGCCATTGCTAAACCAGACAGTTGTTTAAGTGAGTTTTGCCCCATTTTACGACCTTTTTCTTGCCGCCCCCTAAGTGAGCTGTCGTTAAGTTGAGGACTACCTGCAGGATAGCGCAGGCTTACAACTTTGCAATTTTATGAAAACATGGGACGGTCCGTGTCCCCACACCCACCCCTCAACCCCCCCACCCCACACCCATTGTGGATGCTCCACAGGTCATTAGCAACTAAACTGTGTTTGGGGTGGAATTCCAAGGGAGGTTAGAGGAAATAACAGTCTTTATTTAGGCTTCAACCGGCTGCGTCCCAGAAGACCTGCAGTTGGTTAATAATCTTTCAAGACAATGAATACATAATACATAACTTTTTCCCCCCAGTGGAACGATTAAGGGTGTGCAGCGCACTCATCTCTAACCACAAAGTACTTGTGTTGAAAAGGGATTCTGGAATTGCTGTCGGGCTACTTCTACGCATCTAAAATGAATGAATGGTCGTAGGAGGGGAAAGAAGAAAAAAAAAAATTCCTTTGCGTACAAATTTTCATCCCGGATTTTCCTTTTCCCTGCCAAATTCATTCGTATCGCTTCTGGAGCGCCCTGGCATTTTGCACTGGAGAAGATAGAAAAATAAGTTCACCAGGAGCTCCTAAACTCAGGTTGAGGATGTGGTGGGAGGAAATGGGAGAAATTTCATCTTAAAAGTGAGGCAAACTTGGTTGGGTGGTTAAGGCATTGGGCTAGAAAGTGGGGAACTGGGTGACTCTGGGCCAATCACCAGGAGATGGGGAGTTCTAGTCCTGCCTTAGGCACGAAAGACAGCTGAGTGACTTTGGGCCAATCACCAGGAGATGGGAAGTTCTAGTCCTGCTTTAGGCACAAAAGACAACTAGGTGATTTTGGCCAATCACCAGGAGATGGGGAGTTCTAGTCCCGCCTTAGGCACAAAAGACAGCTGGGTGACTCGGGGCCAATCACCAGGAGATGGAGAGTTCTAGTCCCGCCTTAGGCATGAAAGCCAGCTGAGTAACTTTGGGCCAATCACCAGGAGATGGGAAGTTCTAGTCCTGCTTTAGGCACAAAAGACAACTAGGTGATTTTGGCCAATCACCAGGAGATGGGGAGTTCTAGTCCTGCCTTAGGCACGAAAGACAGCTGAGTGACTTTGGGCCAATCACCAGGAGATGGGAAGTTCTAGTCCTGCTTTAGGCACAAAAGACAACTAGGTGATTTTGGCCAATCACCAGGAGATGGGGAGTTCTAGTCCTGCCTTAGGCACGAAAGAAGGCTGGGTGACTTTGGGCCAATCACCAGGAGATGGGGAGTTCTAGTCCTGCTTTAGGCACAAAAGACACCTAGGTGATTTTGGCCAATCACCAGGAGATGGGGAGTTCTAGTCCTGCCTTAGGCACGAAAGACAGCTGAGTGACTTTGGGCCAATCACCAGGAGATGGGAAGTTCTAGTCCTGCTTTAGGCACAAAAGACAACTAGGTGATTTTGGCCAATCACCAGGAGATGGGGAGTTCTAGTCCCGCCTTAGGCACAAAAGACAGCTGGGTGACTCGGGGCCAATCACCAGGAGATGGAGAGTTCTAGTCCTGCCTTAGGCACGAAAGACAGCTGAGTGACTTTGGGCCAATCACCAGGAGATGGGAAGTTCTAGTCCTGCTTTAGGCACAAAAGACAACTAGGTGATTTTGGCCAATCACCAGGAGATGGGGAGTTCTAGTCCCGCCTTAGGCACAAAAGACAGCTGGGTGACTCGGGGCCAATCACCAGGAGATGGGGAGTTCTAGTCCCGCCTTAGGCATGAAAGCCAGCTGAGTAACTTTGGACCAGTCACTCTCTCTCTCAGCCTAACCCACCTCACAGGGTTGTTGTTGTGGGGGAAAATAGGAGGAGATTTAATGACGCAACCCCTTTGACCCAACTCCCCACACCGCGAAGCCCTCCCCTTCCAACTCTGTTATTCTATCTATTCTATTCTACTGAGACATATCAGCCCAAAAATACATGTTCATGTCTCCTTTCTTTCCTCTCCACCCCCCAAAGTTGCTTATTTGTCTAACAACTGGAACACAAGTCTCAATTATCTCTCCGTAATAAAGGGAGGTGGGTATCCTCGGAAGGAGCGTTGGCATCGCTGGCACTGCCCGCATCCGGCACAGAAAGTATGTGATTGTTTTTAATTCCAGTTCTGGTTTTTAATTTCCAATTGCAGGGAGGAGGGGAGGGGGGGGAACCAGCGGAAAAGGCCATCAATCCTGCGCCGAGGGGGCAGCTTATTGTCAGGCAGGGCCGACTCCGGCGGCCTTTCGGCAACTTAATTAAATTGTTCTCATCTAACCCGCTGTCTTATCTCAATTGCGAAGGAAGATTTAAAAAAGGAGCCGAGAGATCTTCGGGCCTCGCTTGCTCTGGCCCTCCCTCCCTTCGCCAGCTTCTCTTGAGCGGAGGGAGGGCAGCTTGGGCATTTTTTTTCGGCCAAAGAGGTTGTAGAAAATATGCTTTTTAAAAAAAAAAAAGCCTCTGATGATTGTGCGGCTCAGCTGGGCATTGAGGTTGGGGGGGCAGGGATTTTTGCTCCCGGTTCCCCCAACCACCCACCTCCATCGCTACCGGATCAGGCGATCCGGTCCGAACCGGGAGCATTTCACCCCTGCCAGAAAGTGTGTCTGTTTTTAACAAACCCATGCTGGCTACTTTCCAGGTGCTCACGAATCCACTACTTGACTGTTTTTTCCAGGATTTTCCCAGGTATTGATGTCAGGAGGTGCCAGCTGCTAAAAACCACATCCGAAAAAAACACTCCCGGCCCAGAGAGAATACAGAACTGGATGCAGAATTCAATTTAAAAAAAAGAAAGAAAGAAAAAAGAAAAGCAGATGTAGTCTAGGTATCTGCAAAGTCTGTCGTGGCAGGTGTGAAACGCTTGTCAGAACGCAATGCGATGCATTTCCCAAACGGATCAAGGGACGCCGAGAATTTGCACGCCTAACGACACCCCCGCGACTGGCAAAACTACAAGAAGATTACAAGGCAGCTAACGTGCTCAGAAAGGACTGGCACAGAATTATGGAAGAGGGTTGAGATTTCCTAGGTACGACACTTATTTTCTTCCCCCCCCCCCCCAACTACCATGGAGCCATCCATCCCTAAAACTGGATTGAAACTACAGGTAGTCCTCGATTTACGACCACAATTCAGCCCAAAATTGATGTTGCTAAGCGAGATGTTTGTTAAGTGAGTTTTACCCCATTTTACCACCTTTCCTGCCACCCGTTGTTAAGTGAATCGCTGCAGTCGTTGAGTGAGTCACACGGTTGTGAAGTGAATCTGGCTTCCCCGGTGACTTAGCTTGCCGCAAAAGGAGATCAGGGGACAACCTTCCCCCCGGGACGCTGCAACCATCATAAATATGAGTCAGTTGCCAAGGGTCTGAATTTTGATCATGTGACCATGGGAGGGGGGGATGCTGAAATATTCGTTAAGTGTGAAAAATGGTCGTAACTCACTTTTTTTCAGTGTCGTCGTAACTTTGAGCGGTCAGTAAACGAACTGTTGTAAGTCGAGGACTACCTGTGTAATGCAAATGCAATGAGCCCTCTCTTTTGCTGGAGCACGATTTAGATTTCCTAGGTGGTAAAGGTAAAGGTTCCCCTCGCACATATGTGCTAGGCGTTCCCGACTCTAGGGGGCGGTGCTCATCTCCGTTTCAAAGCCGAAGAGCCAGCGCTGTCCGAAGACGTCTCCATGGTCATGTGGCCGGCATGACTCAACGCCAAAGGTGCACGGAACGCTCTTACCTTTCCACCAAAGGTGGTCCCTGTTTTTTCTACTTGCATTTTTTACCTGCTTTCGAACTGCTAGGTTGGCAGAAGCTGGGACAAGTAAACAGGAGCTCACCCCGTTACGCGGCACTAGGGATTCGAACCGCTGAACTGCCGACTTTTCGATCGACAGGCTCAGCGTCTTAGCCACTGAGCCACCGCGTCCCAATAGTTCCTAGGAATAAAACTTATTTTTTTTCTCCCAGCACAAATCCACCCATTCTTAAAATTGGATTTAAACAAAAATTACTCAATTGGTCTTATATAAATGGTATGGTTTAATAGATAGAAATTAAGGACAATTGGGAAATTGCATTAAATAGCATTATTTGAATCAAGAACTAGGTTTACAAGTTAAATTGCAATATTTTTAAGACTAAAGACAAGATTTAAATTTGACAAAGGAATAAAGGAATAAAGATTTAATGAGCGTTATGAAATATAAATATGTTTGAACTATGTTGTCAATAGTGAGGATTTAGGATAAGAATTGTGAAATGTATTATGAGTTATTAATTGAATTAAGATTCAATTAAGAGGTGGGATAATAGAAGGGTTAATTGTTAATCAAGTAAATATGTGTTAATTTTTGTTAAGATGGTATTAGTTGAATTTGTGTTTTAAAATTAAGAAATAAGTGTTATGGCAGAATAGAATAGATAAAAATTTGGTTAAAGATGAAAAAAAAATTGAACAAATTGATGACCGGATCAAAGCTCTGTTCCGAAAAGATGTAATTTGTATGTTTGGGGGAAAAAAATAAAAAAATAAGTTTCAAAAAAACAAACAAACCTGAATTTATTTATTTTATTTATTTATTTTATTTTTGAATTTGTATACCGCCCTTCTCCCTGAGGACTCAGGGCGGTGAACAGCCAAATAAAAACATCAAATACAAATATTAAAACACAGTTAAAAAATATATATAGATTTGGCCCCATTAATTAAAACGATAAACAAAACAAAACAATTAAAACCCTTAAAAAGAAATTAAGCCAGCCCGGCTTGTTGAAAAAAGAAAGTTTTAAGGGCACGGCGGAAGGCACCGAGGTCATGGATTCTCCTTATCTCAGGGGGCAACTGATTCCAGAGGGTAGGTGCCCCCACAGAGAAGGCCCTCCCTCTGGGGGTCACCAGCCTGCATTGTTTGGCTGATGGCACCCCGAGGAGGCCCTCTCTGTGGGAGCGCACGGGTCGATGGGAGGTCGTCAGTAGCAGCAGGCGGTCTCGGAGATAGCTAGGCCCGATGCCATGGAGCGCTTTAAAGGTGATAACCAGCACCTTGAAGCGCACCCGGAAGACCACTGGGAGCCAGTGCAGCTTGCGCAGGAGCGGTGTTACATGGGAGCGCCACGCTGCTCCCGTCACTACCCGCGCTGCTGCGTTCTGGACCAGTTGGAGCCTCCGGGTGCTCTTCAAACTATTAAACTATTAACTCTTTAAACTATTAAACTAGTGAGCCCTGGAAATGGTATTTTCGCCTCCTTTCCTTCCTTGTCCCGTCCCCCCCCACATTACAAGCACCAAAATACAATTCTGAGCCACCCTTTTCTCTCTGACAGCCCCACAAGCCTGCAAACTGGCTAATTATCAATTAGCAGCTCCTTAAGAAATCAGCACATTGAGAATTTCCTTCAGAAATGCAGAGAGGAACTGGAGATCACAGGCACTTGAGAGCTATTTTTTTCCTTCCACTAGTGAGAATATTTTCACATCCCTTTGAAAAAGGACATCTTACGAATGCAGATTTGCCTCTCCACCAATGGCCAGACACACTTTAGCTTTGTGAAAAGAACAATCTTACTGCCACTTGCAAATTTTCTTGCTCTTGCGAGTCTGCTCAGCTAACATCGCAGTCCCTAGGCTGCATTAAACAGAGGGATAAAATCAAGATCATGTGAAGTTGTTACTACCACTTTATAATGCCTTGGTTAAAAAACCAGCCTTGGAATCCTGCATCCAGTTTTGGTCACCACAATGTAAAAAAGATGTGGAGACTCTGGAAAGAGTGCAGAGAAGAGCAACAAAGAGGATTAGGAGGCCAAAACATACGAAGAACGGTTGCAGGAATTGGGTATGTCTAGTCTGATGAAAAGAAGGACTTAGGGTGCCATGATAGCAGCGTTCCAATTTACTAAGTCTGCACTACTATTAATCTTCTCATCGTTCCTATCACCCATCTCCTCCCACTTATGATTGTATGACTGTAACCTTGTTCTTTGTATCCTTATGATTTATATTGACTATTTCCTAGTATGATTTGATTGCTTATTTGTTCCGTATGACTATCATTAAGTGTTGTACCTTATGATTCTTGATGAACGTATCTTTTCTTTTATGGACATTGAGAGCGTATGCATCAAAGACAAATTCCTTGTGTGTCCAATCACACTTGGCCAATAAAGAATTCTATTCTATTCTATTCTATTCTATTCTATTTTATTCTATTCTATTCTATTCTATTCTATTCTATTCTATTCTATTCTATTCTATTCTATTCTATCCTATCCTATCCTATCCTATCCTTTCCTTCTTTCCTATTCTTTCCTATTCTTTCCTATTCTTTCCTATTCTTTCCTATTCTATTCTATTCTATTCTATTCTATTCTATTCTATTCTATTCTATTCTATTCTATTCTATTCCATTCTATCCTATCCTTTCCTTCTTTCCTATTCTTTCCTATTCTATTCTATTCTATTCTATTCTATTCTATTCTATTCTATTCTATTCTATTCTATTCTATTCTATTCTATTCTATTCTATTCTATTCTATTCTATTCCATTCCATTCTATCCTTTCCTTTCCTTCTTTCCTATTCTATTCTATTCTATTCTATTCTATTCTATTCTATTCTATTCTATTCTATTCTATTCTATTCTATTCTATTCCATTCCATTCCATTCCATTCTATCCTTTCCTTCTTTCCTATTCTATTCTATTCTATTCTATTCTATTCTATTCTATTCTATTCTATTCTATTCTATTCTATTCTATTCTATTCCATTCCATTCCATTCCATTCCATTCCATTCCATTCCATTCCATTCCATTCCATTCCATTCCATTCCATTCCATTCCATTCCATTCCATTCTATTCTATTCTATTCTATTCCATTCTATTCCATTCCATTCCATTCCATTCCATTCTATCCTTTCCTTCTTTCCTATTCTATTCTATTCTATTCTATTCTATTCTATTCTATTCTATTCTATTCTATTCTATTCTATTCTATTCTATTCTATTCTATTCTATTCTATTCTATTCTATTCTATTCTATTCCATTCTATCCTATCCTTTCCTTCTTTCCTATTCTATTCTATTCTATTCTATTCTATTCTATTCTATTCTATTCTATTCTATTCTATTCTATTCTATTCTATTCTATTCTATTCTATTCTATTCTATTCTATTCCATTCCATTCTATCCTTTCCTTTCCTTCTTTCCTATTCTATTCTATTCTATTCTATTCTATTCTATTCTATTCTATTCTATTCTATTCTATTCTATTCTATTCTATTCTATTCTATTCCATTCCATTCTATCCTTTCCTTCTTTCCTATTCTATTCTATTCTATTCTATTCTATTCTATTCTATTCTATTCTATTCTATTCTATTCTATTCTATTCCATTCCATTCCATTCTATCCTTTCCTTCTTTCCTATTCTATTCTATTCTATTCTATTCTATTCTATTCTATTCTATTCTATTCTATTCTATTCTATTCTATTCTATTCTATTCTATTCTATTCTATTCTATTCTAGTCTATTCTATTCCATTCCATTACATTCTATCCTTTCCTTTCCTTCTTTCCTATTCTATTCTATTCTATTCTATTCTATTCTATTCTATTCTATTCTATTCTATTCTATTCTATTCTATTCTATTCTATTCTATTCTATTCCATTCCATTCCATTCCATTCCATTCCATTCCATTCCATTCCATTCCATTCCATTCTATTCTATTCTATTCTATTCTATTCTATTCTATTCTATTTTTGAGAAGCCTCCACAAAGAAGAGGGGGTCAACCTATTCTCCAAAGCCCCTGCGGGCAGGACAAGAAGCAATGGATGGAAACTAATCAAGGAGAGAAGCAACCTAGAACTAAGGAGAAATTTCCTCACAGTGAGAACAATTAATCAGTGGAACTACTTGCCTCCAGAAGCTGTGGGTACTCCCATCACTTTTTAAGAAGAGATTGGGCAGCCACTTGTCTGAAATGGTACAAGGTTTCCTGCCTGAGCAGGGGGTTGGACTAGAAGTCCTCTAGAATAACTCTGTTATTCTGTTATTGCAAGAGTTAAGTGTGAGTAAACCAGTGGTGGGATTAATTTTTTTTTACTACCGGTTCAGTGGGAGTGGCTTGATAGGCATGGCATGGCTTGGTGGGCATGGCAGGGGAAGGATACTGCAAAATCTCCATTCCTATCCCACAAAGGATACTGTAAAATCTCCATTCCGTCCCCACTCCAGGGGAAGGATACTGCAAAATCCCCATTTCCTCCCGATCAGCTGGGACTTGGGAGGCAGAGAATAGATGGGGGCGGGGCCAGTCAGAATTTTTACTACCGGTTCTCCGAACTACTCAACATTTTCACTACCGGTTCTCCAGAATCAGTCAGAATCTGCTGAAACCCACCTCTGGAGTAAACCTCCCCCGAGTTTTCCAGTAGGAAAAACCATGTGGGCATAAGAGACAATCTTGCATGTACCGTCCATGTTTTTAAAAATAAGCATGACTCAACAACCACTTGGCAATTTCCACAACAGAAATTTTGGTCCCGATTATGGTCATAAGTCGAGGACTACCCGAACCGCAATCTGAAATGGATGGGCTTTGTAGCGCCTCCAGTGTCAATCACACTGACAAATTTGTGGAACACGATTCGGTGGGGAAGTTAGCACCCAACCTTCTCCTAGAAGAATGAAATATTCTAGGAAATATTAAAAAGGCAGAATATTATACCTCCCTGGGTGAGAAATGGAGAGACATGTTTTTTAGGCAGGAAGCAGACTCACTCTTAATAGCCCCCACCCTCCTCAATAGCCCTCAAAGAGACAGCTAGGTCTATTCATAAGCAAATGCCCTCAACCCAAGATCCAACAAAGGCAGAATTAGCCCTCTACCCATCTAGCAACTGAACTCACCACATGGCACCTGAGGAGATTGCAGCACCCAGCAAGGCTCAACCAAGCCTGGGACTCAAAAGACAAACAAAGTTACCCCTGCGTGGCCCCATGGGAGACTGACAACCAATCAGAATACAAGCTCAACTTCAAAGCCCAACAGAGGGTATAAATCTCTCTCTCTCTCTCACACACACCTATGTGCATTTTTTGCCCAGGATCTCAAACCACGTGGTCCTACTGTCCACCATTAAACCATCTTTCCAAGCAGCCTCCATGTTTCCAGTGTCTTTCTCCCCACTTGGAACTGAACCCAGATGGACATTTCTCCCAACGATTCCCTTAAATTTCTTTCCGAGGTAGAACTGGAGGCTGCTGAGAACTCCTGGGGGAATCATATTTAACCCACACTTTTGTTTTTCAACAGCTGTGTGGCTACTCCTCAACCACAACTGAGGCCGACATCTCTGTTGCGAAGGGAAACATTTTGTTAAGTGAGTTTTGCCTCGTTTTGCGACCTTTCTGGCCACGGTTCCTAAGCGAATCACTGCAGTTGCTAAGTTAGGTACACCGTTGTAAAGTGAGTCTGACTTTCCCCCCCGTTGACTTTGCAGGTGAGAGGGTCGCAAAAGGGGATCGCAGGACCCCAGGGCACTGCCACCGTCATAAATATGAACCAGGTGCCAAGCGTCCGATCATGCGACCACGGGATTGCTGCAATGGTCGTTAAGTGTGAAAAATGGTCATAAGTCTATTTTTTCATTAAAAAGTTATGCAATGGTCACTAAATGAACTGTTGTAAATCGAGGACTACCTATATAGGCCAGATTTAGGGAAAAAAAATAAAAAAAGGGGGGGGGAGAATGGTCACATGGCTGCTGTCCAGGGTGCTGAAAAATAATCCTCTGGAGCAGTGTTTCTCAATCTTGGAAGCTTGAAGATGGGTGGACTTCAACTCCCAGAATCCCCCAGCCAGCAGCGCTGGCTGGGGGATTCTGGGAGTTGAAGTCCACCCATCTTCAAGCTTCCAAGATTGAGAAACACTGCTCTGGAGCTACTGCCGACCTCAAAGTTTGGACTCTGAACGAGACAACAGGATGACAACCTCATTGTGTTGTATCCTGGCCGCAAGCCACAAATCCCGATTTGCAAAGAGAGAAAATGATTTAATCTGCACAGCAATTAAAGTTGAGCAATGTTGGGGCAACTGAAGCTGCACGATGACCGGACGGGGCCTCGACTAAAAAAGGAGTGGCAGACTTCATAGCAAAGGCTTTGTAGGCAGGTAGCAGAACGCTGCTGCCCTGAACCGATTCGGGGTTGGACTTGATGGTCTCTGAGGGCCCCTTGAAGTCCACAAGTCTTAAAAAGTCGCTACGGTAAGTTTGGAGACCCTTGCTGTAGTGTAGACCAATAGTAACAGGGCAGTCATCAATATCAGGCACTGATTTGTAGGATCATGAAAGGGGGAATGACTCATGACTGTCGTTCTAAAAAACACCTGTCTTCATAAGTGCCCCATCATTTCATTCTGACAAGCAAGAAAGTTGGAATAATTCACAGGTTACCTCTGCCCCTCACCCTGTTTCCTTCTTCTCTAAATGCAGTTTTCTCTCTGCCTGCCTGCCTGCTTCTATCTATCTATCTATCTATCTATCTATCTATCTATCTATCTATCTATCTATCTATCTATCTATCTATCTATCCAATCCTATCTATCTATCTATCTATCTATCTATCTATCTATCTATCTATCTATCTATCTATCTATCTATCTATCTATCTATCTATCCAATCCTATCTATCTATCTATCTATCTATCTATCTATCTATCTATCTATCTATCTATCTATCTATCTATCTATCTATCTATCTTATCATCTGCCTGCCTGCCTATCTATCTTTCTAATCCTATCCTATCCTATCCTATCCTATCCTATCCTATCCTATCTATCATCTATCTATCTATCTATCTATCTATCTATCTATCTATCTATCTATCTATCTATCTATCTATCTATCTATCTATCTATCGTTCGTTCTATCTATCTATCAACCTGCCTGCCTGCCTGCCTGCCTGCCTGCCTGCCTGCCTATCTATCTATCTATCTATCTATCTATCTATCTATCTATCTATCTATCTATCTATCTATCTATCTATCTATCTATCTATCTATCGTTCTATCGTTCTATCGTTCTATCTATCATTCTATCTATCTATCTATCTATCTATCTATCTATCTATCTATCTATCTATCTATCTATCTATCCATCGCCTGCCTGCCTACCTACCTACCTACCTACCAACCTACCTAAGACTTCTGTTGATGCTCCAATCATTTCTATATGCAAGGATTTAACAGATAAATGTTACATCTATCATTTTTAAAGCAATGCTAATCCCACCAAATATCTTCTCCAAATTATACAACTGTGCAAAGCTTTAAATTAGATACGTTGTTTTCTTGCACCATTATTTTTTCCGCATTCTCCGATAACAAATTGTTGTGTTAAACTGTGTCCTTTTTAACTGTATTTTCTTTTTATTGTCAAGGCTGGTCAAGGAGAGTAATAAAGAGATTTGATGTGCTCTTCTAAAGGCCAGAGCGATTACCCACATCCACGGTTGAAAGGCTTAGTTTACACTGATATGTAACCATCAGAATCTGGGCACATTTTTTGCAAAAATAAAAGATGTTTCCAGTCCTCATGGCTATAATTATCACATGCCTGGAAATCTCAGAAGCCGGACGTTGCCTCCAATGGATATTCTCTCACCTTTATGCCTGCATGGAGGTTAAAAACAACAGAGGAAACCATGCAAAAAATGTGATATACAGATAGTTCTTGACTTATGACCACAATTGAGCTCAACATTTTACGACCTTTCTTTCCACAGTTGTTAGGTGAATCAATGCAGCTGATAACCCGGTCGTTAAGTGAATCTGGCTTCCCGATTGATTCTGCTTATCAGAAGGTCGCAAAAGGAGATCCTATGACCCCCGGGACATTGCAAGCGTAAAATGGGGTCAAAACTCACTTAAGACATTTCTCACTTAGGAACATGAACTCTGGGCTCCATTGTGGCCGTAAGTCGAGGACTCCCTGCACAGCCAAGCACAGATACCCCCTGCTTTGATCACCCCCATGGTGAAATCCAAATTTTTTAACTACCGGTTCCGGGGGCGTGGCTTGGTGGGCGTGGTGTGGCTTGGTGGGCGTGGCAGGGGAAGGATGCTACAAAATCTCCATTCTCACCCCACTCCTGGGGGAAGGATATTGCAAAATCCCCATTCCCACCCCACTCTGGGACCAGCCAGAGGTGGCATTTGCCGGTTCTCCGAACTACTCAAAATTTCCGCTACCGGTTCTCCAGAACCTGTCGGAACCTGCTGGATTTCACCCCTGGATCACCCTGCCACAAATTCGCTAGTGTGGCTACCGCACGACTGCGTTGCGCATCGGTGCCCGGCCCACTTTCAATCCGCCGCACGGTTTTGCCGCCCATGCAAAGCCAGGATAAAGAGAGTGGAGGAGACGCTGGTCACCCAGCTCGTTTTGAGATCCTCGGCCTATCTGCGGTAGCCTCCTTCTGCAGCGGCATCGGGCGCCGTTTATCAAGGCCCTTCGTTGTGATTTACAGAGCGTGCCTACAATATAATCACAACTCGGCAACAATGTACCGAACAGATTTACTTCTCCTGAGCAAATACATCTCGGAGTAATTCATTACCCAACGGGGCGCCAGCTCGCAACTCATCCTCAGCCCTCTAACCAATAGGCAGGGACTTGACAACTCATCTGCCCAAGGGGTCTGGCACTCGAGAGGGTTCCCGGCGATGCCCGGCCAATGGGAAGGGAGAACCCTGCTCTGCATCAATCTGCCGTCCAATCCGGTGTCTTGGCTTGAGACTCGACGTCCCGAGCCTGCAATTCACCAGTTAAGTGATGGGCTGGGAGTTTATACAACCTGAGATTTACGGCTTCTAAACAACTTCTTATCGGAGGTGTTTCAGCTCATTGAAAAATAGAGCTACTGGCGGTAAACGTTTCATTACCCACATTGTGGCCGATGTACAAGTAAGCCGAAGGGATCGTAAATCAATGCCAAACAATATCTCCACCGAGGACACGGAGCTGCTGCAAAGGTTGCTCCCCAGGAGACCTGATCCGGGGCTCTCTCTTTGCCTTGTTTCCGCTTCACCGCCTTCTCCATTCCTTAAGCTCGGCAATGGGAAGGCGCGGATGACCTTGGGAGGCAGAAGAGATTCAGCCAAAGGGAATCTTCAGATAACAGGCAACTTAGCCCTCAGCTGCACAGCGGATGGGGCAAGAGGCTCCAAGAGACCCTGTCTAATTTGGGCTGTAAAGGGGACGGGTAATAGAATAACAGATTAACAAAGCTGGAAGGGACCTTGGAGGCCTTCTAGTCCATCCTCCTGCTCGAGCAGGAAATCCTGTACCATTTAGACCAGTGATGGCGAACCTTTTTGGCACTGAGTGCCCAAACTGGAAACGTGTGTGCATGTTTGCGCAGGTGTGCACACCGGAAGGAGCGCCAGAAACCAGAAGACCAGGTGGCCAGTGTGCACATGCCTGTTTTTTGGTCATTTTTGGCTGTTTTTTGGGCCATTTTCAGGCTGTTCTTTGGGCCATTTTCAGGCCATGTTTCGGGCCTGAAAATGGCCTGGTTTTTTGGCTGTTTTCAGGCCATTTTTTGGCTTGTTTTCAGGCCATGTTTCGGGCCGTTTCAGGCTGTTTTTCGGGCTGTTTTCCAGCTGTTTTCTGCCACTCCGGTGCCCGCGAAGACCAGCTGGCCGGAGCACCGGAAAGCAGAAGAGCAGCTGGCATCGGCACCCGTGCCCACAGAGAGGGCTCTGCATGCCACCTCTGGTACACGTGCCATAGGTTCGCCATCACGGATTTAGACAAATGGCTGTCCAATCTCTTCTTAAAACCTCCAGTGATGGAGCCCCCACAATTTCTGGAGGCAAGTTGTTCCTCTGGATAATTGTTCTCCACTGTCAGGAAATTTCTCCATAGTTCCAGGTTGCTTCTCTCCTCGATGAGTTTCCACCCGTTGCTTCTTGTCCTGCCTTCAGGTGCTTTGGAGAATAGGTGGACCCCCTTTTCTTCGGGGCAGCCCCCCCAAATATTGGAAGACTGCTATCCTGTCACCCCCAGTCCTTTTGTTTCATTGAACTCAACAAGAAGGGTAAGAAGCGTTCTTTCAGAGTTGCAAGATTCTTTGGATGCGCCCGTACAAGAAAGCAGAATTAGTTCATCTGGGTAGGTTTACCTTGTAAGTGTCAGACTGCGGTGCTATCTCAAAATTAAATGAATTTCCAAACTGTCAATCTTTAAGGAAATCTTTCTTTAATTGAGCTCAGCCACTGGATCATGACTCCGCGTGGCAAGACTGACCTTTTGCCTCCCAATCCCTCCCTTTCCGATCCCCAAATCTCTGCTTCTCATTGGCTGTCTTCCAAGTCATTCTTCAGACTTCTTTTCCTCGCCATTTCCCAGGAATGTGCCCCCTCCCCTCATTTCCACGACAACCAGGCTTCAAAGGGATTTAGCAGGCAAAAGTTTCAGAGTTTATCTTTCCTTCTCCTCTGCTCTCTCTATGCCAGCGTTGCAACGCTGACATCAAGGCTCACACACGCCAATCATCCCCTCTTATTGCAGATGGTCCTCAGTTTACAACCGTTCATTTAGTGACCGTTCAAAAGTTACAACGGCGCTGGAAAAAAAAGGTGGCTTAGGGCCGTTTTCCACACTGACGACTGTGGCAGCATCATCCCCACGGTGACGTGGTCAGGATTCAGACGCTTGGCCCCTGGCTCGTATTTATGACCTTCTGACATGTGAAGTCAATGGGGAAGCCGTATTCACTTAACAACGGTGTTGCTAACCTGCAGGGATTCACTTAACAACTGTGCCGAGAAAGGTTGTAAAATGGGGCAAAACTCACTGAACAACGGTCTTGCTTAGCCATGAAAAATTTCGGCCTCCGTTGCGGTCGTACATCGAGGACTTCCTGTCAACAACTGAACAGATGGGAAGGAAAAGAAGTGACCCACAGGTCGTCTCTCTTCTAGGGAGTTGCCCCCACTGAAGGGGTGTGGGGGGGGCGAGGGGGGGTCCGGGATGCAGGGTCCCATCAGATTTTCCTATCCTTGCCTTGCTCAAGGAAATGCTCGCCGCTACCACTTATGGGTTATTACGTGGGATGGTGTTTTGTTCCTTTTTGGGGTGGGTGGGGCGTAGCCGTGGAGCAGCAGCTCTGTCGCTCTGTGTGAAGGGCTGTCAGAGCCCCCCTCCCCTTCCCCGCTGCGTTCCCCAACATAAAAAAAACCACCCACCAGTTCTAGAGAGAGAGAGAGAGAGAGAGAGAGAGAGAGAGAGAGAGAGAGAGAGAGAGAGAGTGTACTCCATAATAGAACTTAATCATAACAGCTATTAGCTGGGCCGAATGGCTACAATTACTATCTCAAGCAGCAAAATTTTCTCTTCCCCCCCCCCCCCCCACCTTCGAAACTCTGCTGCTCGGCGCTAATGCATCCAGCTGGGATAATGGCTCCAAGCTTCCTTAGCAACAGGAGTGGGGGGTCCTCTCCCCACCCCCCAACCCACCGAGACTCCCCCTCTGTCAAATCCACTCCCGGGAGGAGGATGACGGACACAACAACCCAACTCCCTCTTGAGCCTATTTTCCACACCTCTCCTGCAGCCCCCCTCCTCCCCCTGCCCCCCGTCAAAGATGTCAGAAGCCTGGACTGGCTGCAAGAGAACGCCAAAATATATATATATATATATATATTACCAACCGGCACCTGTGCAGATACCCCCCCACCCCCACCCCCCGCCACCTTCCTTAAATTGCAAGATTGCATTGCAAATCCCAAGCATTAAAACCAAAGCATTAAGATTCTCCTTTTACCCTGATACCTTGCTGGGTGCACCTAACTAAAGCCCGAATTTCATCCATAGAAAGGCAGGAAGAGGAGGTTTGGGGGCTGAGGGGCCCTTACCTAATTGAAAAGGGCAACCCGCGGGCCCTGGGTTTAAGCCAGTCCCAGATTAGCACCCCGTTATTTGCTCTAATTAGTACGCTGATTATGTTACTAGTTTGGGTAATGAAACAGTCCTTCTCCTCTTTAATGGGAACCTCTGGCTTTTCCTGCCAGTGTTGGTGGGATGTGGTTTTTCTCCTTGGTTCCTTGATTAGGGTATTGTTTTCTGCTGGACTGTTTGTCTGGTGTTAATCCCTGCTTATCTAGGGGCAGGCTGCAGGGCAAGCTATTGTATATTAAAAGGGAGCAAAGCCCACAGGAGTGGGCAATTGTGGCTCTTTTACAACCTGTGGACTTCAACTCCCAGAATTCCTGAGACAGCTTGGCTGCTTGGCTGTCTCAGGAATTCTGGGAGTTGAAGTCCACAGGTTGTAAAAGAGCCACAATTGCCCACTCCTGCTACTAGGCCAACAACACTCCAATCAATCAAGGAACCATCAAGCCCACTGTCACCAACAGGGCAAGCCGCTGTATATAAACAGAGAGGAAACCCTACTCCCTTCTATCACTGATGATATTACCTAGTTGGGTCATGAAATGTTTGCAAGAAAACAACCAAGCTCAGATAGCGCGGAATTGGAGATGTCTAGTTTCATGAAAAGAAGGACAAGGGGAGACATGATAGCAGTCTTTCAATATCTAAGGGGCTGCTGCAAAGAAGAGGGGGTCAACCTATTCTCCAAAGCATCTGAGGGTAGAACAAGAAGCAATGGGTGGAAACTAATCAAGGAGAGAAGCAACTTAGAATTAAGAAGAAATTTCCTGACAGTTAGAACAATTAATCAGTGGAACGACTTGCCTCCAGAAGTTGTGAATGCTCCAACACTGGAAGTTTTTAAGAGGATGTTGGATAATCATTTGTCTGAAGTGGTGTAGGGTTTCCTGCCTGGGCAGGGGGTTGGACTAGAAGACCTCCAAGGTCCCTTCCAAGCCTGTTATTCTGTTAACACCAAAAACCCCTCATTTCAATCCTGAGCTACAAATATCCTCCTTTACCACCGAGGGATCCATGGTGCTCCCTGAGGTGGCTTGTTTTCTTGCAGACATTTCATGATCTATGTGGGTAACGTCATCAGCCCTAGCAGAATATAAAATGAGTGCAAACCCCCTTCCCTCCCAGCACTGATGATGTTACCTAGTTTAGATCATGAAACGTCAGCCAAGAAAACAGGGAAGCTCAGGGAGCACCAAGGACTCCTCATTTCTTTACGGGACCGCCTGCTGCCACCAATAGCCTCCCACCGACCAGTACGCTCCCATAGAGAGGGGCTCCTCCGGGTGCCGTCAGCCAAACATTGTCGACTGGCGCCCCCCAGGGGGAGAGCCTTCTCTGTGGGGGCACCTACGATCTGGAACGAGCTCCCCCCGGAGATACGGAGGATTCCGGATCTGCGCACCTTCCGTCGCGCGCTTAAGACGTTTTTATTCCATCAAGCTGGCCTGACCTAAACTTTTCCTCTTTTTAAATGGAATTTTAAATTTGGTTTTAATTTATTGGGGTTTTAAAATGTCTCAGCCAAATTTATTTAATTAGTTTTATCTCTATTTTAAATTTTGTATCTATGTGTTTTATTTTATGGCTGTTCACCGCCCTGAGTCCTTTGGGAGTAGGGCGGTATACAAATTTAATAAAATGAAAATGAAATGAAATTTCTGCCTGGTGGTGCAGTGGACTAAACTACTATTAAAGTAGCACTTAGCTGCCAGCTGCCTACAATTACTGCGAGTTCAAATCTCACCAGGCTCAAGATTGACTCAGCCTTCCATCCTTTCGAGGGAGGTAAAATGAGGACCCGGATTGTGGGGGCAATAAGCTGACTTTGTATAAAAAAAGAACACTGCTTGGGGGGGGGGGGCGAAAGCCCTACTAAGCAGGTATATACAAAAGTATGAAGGCTATTGCTTAACGTCTTGTAAGCCGCCCTGAGTCTCCGGAGAAGGGCGGCATATAAATCAAACTAATAAATAAATAAATAAATAAATTTCAACCCACAGCTACAAATCTTCTCCTTTATTGGTAGATTTATTTATTTATTTTATTTATTGGTTCGATCTTCTCCGGAGACTCAGGGCGGCTTACAATGCATTAAGCAATAGCCTTCATACTTTTGTATATACCTGCTTAGTAGGGCTTTCGCCCCCCGCCCCCCAAGCGGTGTTCTTTTTATTTTTAATACAAAGTCAGCTTATTGCCCCCACAAACCGGGTCCTCATTTTACCTCCCTCGAAAGGATGGAAGGCTGAGTCAACCTTGAGCCTGGTGAGATTTGAACTTGCAGCAATTGCAGGCAGCTGGTGTTACTTAACAGCACTTTAGTCTTCTGTGCCACCAAGGCTCTGCCACTGTCACTGCCCAATGAGTGGGGGGGGGTGGTTTCTGGGATTTTCAGGTTACGTCCTTTTGGATGAGACTGAAGTTGTAAAGCAAAGCATTTCAGAGCTGTGATCCAGGAGAGCAGGGAGCATCTGTAACAAAGTGCCCCGAAAAGCTTCCGACAATTGTTCTAATCAGGGGCTCTTGAACAGACACTGTCTCTGCTCTCCCACTGCGTGAAGTTCTTGTGGGGTGTGTGGGGGGGGCAGGCTGTGGGTAGCTCAGCGGAATGTTTGAACCCAGGTTACCGTGGCTAAACCATGATAGCACAATGTGTGGACTCAGCTACTGTGACTGCTCAGAAGCCCATGGCTTGAGCTGGGGCCAGCGTAAACCCGGGACCAATCTGTGCAAGTCTTTTACGAGGCTTGTATTAAACTAATGGTTGAGACATCAAGCTAGAAAGCAGGAGACTGGGAGTTCTAGTCCAGTTTTAGGCATGAAAGTCAGTTGGCAAGACTTTGGGCTAACCATCAGGAGATGGCGAGTTCTAGTCCTGCCTTAGGCATGAAAGACAGCTGAGTGACTTTGGGCCAATCACCAGGAGATGGGGAGTTCTAGTTCTGCCTTAGGCACGAAAGCCAGTTGGGTAACTTTGGGCCAATCACCAGGAGATGGGGAATTCTAGTCCTGCCTTAGGCATGAAAGACAGCTGAGTGACTTTGGGCCAATCACCAGGAGATGGGGAATTCTAGTCCTGCCTTAGGCATGAAAGACAGCTGAGTGACTTTGGGCCAATCACCAGGAGATGGAGAGTTCTAGTCCCGCTTTAGGCATGAAAGACAGCTGAGTGACTTTGGGCCAATCACCAGGAGATGGGGAGTTCTAGTCCTGCCTTAGGCATGAAAGACAGCTGAGTGACTTTGGGCCAATCACCAGGAGATGGGGAATTCTAGTCCTGCCTTAGGCATGAAAGACAGCTGAGTGACTTTGGGCCAATCACCAGGAGATGGAGAGTTCTAGTCCCGCTTTAGGCATGAAAGACAGCTGAGTGACTTTGGGCCAATCACCAGGAGATGGGGAATTCTAGTCCTGCCTTAGGCATGAAAGACAGCTGAGTGACTTTGGGCCAATCACCAGGAGATGGAGAGTTCTAGTCCCGCCTTAGGCACAAAAGCCAGCTGGGTGACTTTGGGCCAATCACCAGGAGATGGGGAGTTCTAGTCCTGCCTTAGGCATGAAAGACAGCTGAGTGACTTTGGGCCAATCACCAGGAGATGGGGAGTTCTAGTCCCGCCTTAGGCACAAAAGCCAGCTGGGTGACTTTGGGCCAATCACCAGGAGATGGGGAAGTTCTAGTCCCGCCTTAGGCACGAAAGCCACCTGGGTCACCTTGGGCCAGTCCCTCTCTCTCAGCCCAACCTACCTCACAGGTTTGTTGATATGGGGAAAAAGAGGAAGGTGTGTTAGACATCTCCACCGCCTTGAACTATTTGTAAAAAAAATAATAATAAAAGTGGGATACAAACCAACAAATAAATAAACAAATTAAATCAAGACGGCCTCTCTGACTCCATTCAGAAGGAGCTGGTCATATTTTAAGGTGCCTCTCTTGATATATACTACAACGACAACTCTTGACGTTGGGGGGGCCAGGCGGCGCAGAGTCAGGGTCTCCAATTCCCAGAAGGCAATTCCCATCCGCAGGGACCGGAGAAGGAGGAACCGTGAACTTCTCTCTAGCAACCCCTGCAAGATGTTGTAATGGTGGGCACTCGGCCAAGCAGCCAAGCCCGGAAAGAGACTTGCCAAGATCGGATCCTATGACGTTAGCGTGCTCAGCTCAGCTCCCGACACGGGGTGTGTGTCTGTGTGTGTCTTTGTGTGTGTGTGTGTGTGTGTGTGTGTAGCTGCGCAAGGCATCCTTGTACACACAAATGCTCCTCAATTTTTTCAGCCGCCCCGGGAGGGATGAGAGGGGAGTCTGCAAAGGTTTCCCTAATGCGATTCTTCGGCGTAATTCTCCCTCACGTGTACACATACACACGGAGACACTCAGTCGCCTGGAAAAAATGCAAAGCTGGTCCCTCCTCACCGATAAAAATGCATTTTGCTGATGCTTGTGTGCAAAACACACGTCCCGAGCGTAGCTTTTGACTTCCTTGTTAGTGGGGTTGGTTTTTTTTTTTGCATTCATGCCACAGACAAGAGAAATAAAGAGATAAGAAGGAGTGTGTTTCTATTATATCCGTGTTTTTTTTCCCAACCGGGCAATTTGAAGAGCGGTGGACTTCAACTCCCAGAATTCCCCCATCCAGCTATGACAGCTCTCTCTCTCTCTCTCTCTCTCTTTTTTTTTGATTTATATGCCGCCCTTCTCCGAAGACTCAGGGCGGCTTACAATGCGTTAAGCAATAGCCTTCATACTTTTATATATTTATACAAAGTCAGCTTATTGCCCCCACAATCTGGGTCCTCATTTTACCTACCTTAGAAAGGATGGAAGGCTGAGTCGACCTTGAGCCTTGGAGAGATTCGAACCAGCAGAAATTGCAGGCAGCTGATGTTAATAACAGTGCTTTAGTCTGCTGCGCTACTAGGGATCTCTCACTTGAAAGCAACAACTATCCTGTTTCTCCTAAAATAAGACCTCCCCTGATAATAAGCCCAATCGGGCTTTTGAGCGCATGCGCTAAAATAAGCCTCCCCTCCTGAAAATAAGCCCTCCCCAAAAATATTTAAACGCAGAGCCGGAAATCAGGTAAGACGGCAAGAGGAGCCCCATCTTGCTCCACGCGCCCCCAAAATAATAAGACCTCCCCGAAAATAAAGCCAAGCGCTTATTTCTTGGTTCAAAAAATATATATAAAACAGGGTCTTATTTTTGGGGAAACACGGTAGAAAATGGTGCCACGCTGTTGCAATCCGTTCAGATGTCCGTTGTGGTTAAAAACAAGACAGGCCCAGTCAAGCTGAATTCTGCCTCCCTTTTAACATCTCCCTGTCACATAAATTCTTTTGCTGTCCCCAAGAAAGAAAAGAAAAAGGAAAAAGAAAAAAAAAAACTCAGGCAGGTCATTACTTTGAGTTTGGGGGAAGCAGGAGGATAAATTTCGACAGGAAAAACCATCAACCTGAATGAAAGGCCCCGGCTTTTAAAGCCAACGTTCTTGAAAAATCGCCAAAAATAGACCCTGTAAGCAGGTTAAAAGGGTTTTTGGGGGCGGGAGGGGGGGGGTGTCGATATGACGGCAGTGTGTTGACGTGTGCGCGCACAGATATGTACAGGTAGTCCTCGAGTTACAACCAGGATTGAACCCAAAATTTCTACCGCTAAGCGAGTCTTTTGTTAAGTGCGTTTCGCCCCATTTTACGACCTTTTCTTGGCACAGATAAGTGAGGTTTTGTTTTTTTTTAAATTTGATTTATATGCCGCCCTTCTCCGGAGACTCAGGGCGGCTTACAATGTGCTCAGCAATAGCCTTCATCCTTTTGTATATTTATACAAAGTCAGCTTATTGCCCCCACAAACTGGGTCCTCATTTTACCTACCTTAGAAAGGATGGAAGGCTGAGTCAACCTTGAGCCTTGGCGAGATTTGAACTTACAGTAATTGCAGACAGCTGGTGTTAATCACAATGCTATCAGTCTGCTGTGCTACCAGGGATCTCTCACTTGAAAGCAACAACTATCCTGTTTCTCCTAAAATAAGACCTCCCCTGATAATAAGCCCAATCGGGCTTTTGAGAGCATGCGCTAAAATAAGCCTCCCTCCCCTGAAAATAAGCCCTCCCCAAAAATATTTAAACGCAGAGCCACCAGGCCCTTTTAAGTTGTTGCACTTGCTCAGTTGTTAAGTGAATTTGGGCTTCCCGTTGACTTTGCTTATCAGAAGGTCGCAAAAGCGGATCACTGGACCCCGGGACACTTGCGACCGTCATAAATACGGGTCAGTGGCCAAGCGTCTGAATTTTTGACCACGGGGATGCGGCAATGGTCGTAAGTGTGAATAACGGTCGTAAGTCACTTTTTCCAGGGCGGTTGTAACTTTGAACGGTCACTAAACGAGACCGTTGTAACTCGAGAACTAGCTGTATTACAGAAATGGCTCGTTTCTCTTCCCCCCCCCTTCTCTGTTTCTCTCCGCTCAACACTAGAGTGATTAAGCAGGAGTCCCACACGCTGTGATTTTCTCTAATTGTTGTTTTTGCTGAAAGGTAATTAAAATCGCTTTCCATTTCATGTGTGCGGGAAACCTTGATGATGGGAAAACTGGAGGGAGGGTGGAATTACAGGGAGAGAAGCAGAAGAGGGAGGAAAAATGGCTTTGGAAAGTCTCGGAGGATCAACCAACGGGGTTGAGGGAAGGTTTGGGGCATCTTTTAAGAAAATCAAGTTTCCAAGTGGGTTAGGAACAATATTCATTTTTTCCCCCCAAATCCACAAGTAGAATTGGGAAGGTATACAGGTCGTTCTCAACTTACAACAGTTTGTTGAAATTTACGGCATTGAAAAACGTGACTTGTGGCCGTTTTTCACACTTACGACCATTGTGGCCTCTCCGTGGTTACGTGGCCAAAATCCAGACGGTTGGCAATTGGCTCATATTTATGACGGTTGCCATGTCCCGGGGGTCGTGTAATCCCCTTTTGCGACCTTCGGACAAGCAAAGTCACCGGGGAATCCTGTCTCGCTTAACAGCCGTGTTCCTAACTTAACGACGGCATTGATTCACTTAACCACTGCGGCAAGAAAGGTTGTAAAACGAGGCAAAACTCACCGAAGAACTGTGTCGTTTAGCTACGGTAACGTTGGGCTCCGTTGCGGTCGTTAAGTCGAGGACTACCTGGAGTACCGAGTTGGGAGACCGCTAGGCCATGCCAAATTGGTAAATTAAATTAAGATTTTTTTTTTAAAAAAAAAAAAGAATCCCAGAAGGATGTAGAAGGGAAGAGAAAAAGATCAGAAAAGACATAAACATAGGACAGTGTACATCAGAATTCCCCCAAACTTTCTGGGTTGGTGTCAGACTACGATGCTATCTCAAAATTAAATGAATTTCCAAACTGCTAATCTTTAAGGAAATCTTTCTTTAATTGAGCACAGCCACCGGATCATGACTCCGCGCAGACAAAACTGACCTTTTGCCCCCCAATCCCTCCCTTTCCGATCCCCAAATCCCTGCTTCTCATTGGCTATCTTCAACGTCATTCTTCAGACTTCTTTTCTCGTAATTCCCCAGGAATGTGCCCCCTCCCCTCATTTCCACGACAACCCGACTTCAAAGGGATTTAGCAGGCAAAAGTTTCAGAGTTTATCTCTCGCTCGCCTCTGCTCTCTATGCCAGCATTGAAACGCTGACAGTTGGTGGCCTGGAGCGGAGGGGGGGGAAGTTTTGTGGGAGGGACAGGTGTGTCCGAGTGTCAGTACCCATTGCTCACGCGAGTGGGGCTGAGAGCGGCTGCGATGCTCACGTCAGTGGGGCTCTGCAGCTAGCCACTCACGCAGCCCTGTTGGAAATAGGCCACGAACCAGTAGTGGGCTGCGGCCCACAGGTTGGGGACCACTGATGTACATAAGCCTGTTGTGGTCTATCGGCCATCGGTCCAGTGGTGAGTTTCACTTACGTTTGCTACCCTAACCCTAACTGCTCGCTTCGCTTGTGCAACGCTTCTGCGCGTGCGCAGAGTGTTTTTGATGACATCCAGGCAAGTGGGCGGAGCCTCCCACTGCCGCTGCTACTGGTTCGCCCAAACTGGGGTGAACCGGTAGCAACCCACCACCGTGCTGACCCCTCCATCAGCCGAATCAAGAGGAGGCAGCCGTGCACAAAACCTGAGAGAAAATTTTTATAAAATGTTTTACAGATGGCATTTAGATCCTAAAAAATTATCATGTACATACCCAAATCTGCAAGCTAAATGTTGGAGATGTGAATGTGATGATGCAACTTATTATCATATATGGTGGACTTGTAAGAAAATCAAGGCCTTTTGGATAACAATTTGGTGGGTGATGCAGAACATCCTGAAAAAAAGGTTGAAATTTACTCCGTGATTGTTTTTATTGGGTATAACTATGGATTGTACAGCATTAGAGACTAAACTGATTTTAAATTTAATATCAGCAGCTAGGCTGTTGGTAGCGCAATACTGGAAGAAGGACTCTTTGCCTACTATTGAAGAATGGACATTGAAAGTAGCGAATCTAGCGGAAATGGTGAAAATTTCAGCGTATTTGAAGGACTATACACAAGAAAGATATATATCGGAATGGAAAAGATGGATTGACTATATTCAAAATAAGTATCAGACAAGAAAATATCAAATAGCTTATGAATGAATGTTAAATTTTAGAAGTATTACGTTACCTATAGTGGAGTTAAGGTTTTAGGGGGGGATTTGGTAGTTCAAGGATAGTTAGGTTAATTTAGCTTATGATTGTTAATTGAAATACCCTGTATTTTGCTCTGGGAAGTCTGGGGGGGAGGGGGGGATGAGATGGGGGGAAGGGGTGTGGGGGTGGTGGGGAGGGAAAAAGGGTGGGGGGAATACTGGGGGAAATTTTTTTTTTTTTTGGTAAAACTTTTCCATAAAAAAAAAAAAAAAAAAAGAGGAGGCGGCAGTGTGGGAGAGGAGGAACAGCTGGGTCCAGTGCCTGATGCGTGGATGCGCAGAAGGCAGAGGAGAGGAGAGCAGTAGAAATCCATGGGCCGGTCCTCAGGACAAAAGAGTCACTGTTGCTAGCGAAGCCCCACCTTAGCTCGGGATAAAAGGCAGGGGGCAGAGATGAATAGATGTGACAGACAACTATTCATCTTCCGGATGGACGGACTTGTTAGCCTGCTGTGAGAGAATTTTTTTTTCCTAGTAAAGGAATCTTTGAGTTAACTTCAGAGAATTTGTCATTTTGGGGGGAGCTGGCTCAGAACAAAACTTCCCTCAACCTGAAATCTACTCTGCTGGCTGGGGAATTCTGGGAGTTGAAGTCCTTCAAGTTATTTAGATTGAGAAATACTGTTCTGGGAGATTCCACTTGCACTTTTGCTACTGTGAAATTATTCTTTTTTTTTTTTTAATTCTGCAATACTCCTTTATTTTATTCCTGATTGATTTTTGCTGGCTTCTTGTTGCATTTTCTTTCCTTTCTCTCTCTCTCTCTCTCTTTTTTTTCCCACCTCCTGCTTTGCTCCGAATTGGTTATAAATGGTGTTTTTATTCAACACCGTTATCCTTAGCTGATGTGGTTTGACTTCCGGAGCCAGAAATACGGGATTTAACTTTCTCAGAAATCATAAATCAACAACCAACGTGTCTTTTCCATGACCTCATTCGCCTTTTCCACTTAAAAAAAAAAAAGAGAGAGAGAGAAATCTGTATTCTGGCCCTGACATTATGCTCTCCTTTGATCCAAATATTATAATCAATGCAGACAGTTGGGAGAGAAAATACAATTTAACCCTTGCCTTTAAAAGCTCCTGCCTGCTTTTATTCTGGAATGGAAGATTTCGCTTTAAAGAAAATGCTGATCCAACGTGCCCAAATACTAAGCAGGCTGCGCTCAAATAAAGCATCAGTGTCCGAATAATAAAATCTGGGGCTTGTGAATCTTCCTTGTGTTTTTTAACCAAATTACTGCCTTTTTAATTAACTTTTGACAGTTTTGATCATCCTCGCTGTTTTTTTTCAACGATTTTACATCGCATTTTTTGTCTTTGAATGATTTATTTCTCCATTGCTCAGAGTCAGTCCGTCCCCCCTTCCCCCGCGTGAGAGTTATGGGCGGCTTCAAAATTGGATCAAATAAAATAAATACAGGCAATCCTCGAGTTACGACCACGACTGAGCCCAAAATTTATGTTGCTAAGTGAAACATTTGTGAAATGAGCTTTGCCTCTTTCTTGCCGCAGTGGGTTAAGGGAATCGCTGCAGTCGTTCAGGGAGTCACACCAGTGGTGGGTTCCTCCCGGTTCGGTCCGGTTCGGCCGAGCTGGTAGCAGTGACGATATGACGTCACTGAACCGGTTCTTCCCCACCCCGCCCTCCCACCCCCCCCACGTTATTCTTACCTTTTATTTGGTCCCACCCCCAATCTATTGCTGCCTCCTGAGTCCCAGCTGATGACTAGAGGGGAAAAAAACTGTTTAAACTTTTGCCGCGGGGCTTCAAAGGGCCGCCCTACAGCTGATCAGTGTTAAAAGCAAACAAATGAGTCGGGTCGTAAGTGCCAGGACTGGTCGTAAGTGCGAGGACCTTCCAGAAATGACTCTGACCAGCTAGCCATGCCCACCTAGTCACATGACCTCCAAGCCACACCCACAAAATAAGCCACGCCCACAGAGCCAGTAGTAAAAAAATTTAGAACCCACCCCTGAGTCACACGGTTGTTAAGTGAATCTGGTTTCCCTATTGATTTAGTTTGTCGGAAAGACGCAAAAGGGGATCACCTGACCTGGAAACACTGCAACCGTCATAAATATGAGTCAGTTGCCAAGCATCTTCAGAATTTTGATCATGCGACTATGAAGATGCTGCAACGGTCATAAATGTGAAAAACGGTCATAAGTCATTTTTTTGTCAGTGCCTAAAAGCAGTGTTGTAAGTCGAGGACTATCTGTGTTGGGCAAACGCAGAAAAGGGTTTTTTGTTCCTCTTACACTCCCAAGCAGCTGAAGTCAGGATAGATCAGAGTCAGCAACCCGCAGCTCTGGAGCCGCATGTGGCTCTTTCATCCCTCTGCTGCAGCTCCCTGTTGCTGGTCGGCTCCACAGTTGATAGGGCTTTCGGTTAGGACGCCGCGCTAGGAGGAGACTCTATGGTGGGGGAACCGGACTTCCGGTCAGCAGAGGAAAAAGGACACTGCGCTAGGAGGAGACTATGATGGGGGAACCGGACTTCCGGTCGGCTCCAGAATTGAACGGGGGGCTTCCGGTTAGGACCTTTGTGGCTCTTTGAGTGTTTTAAAGTTGCCGATCCCTGGGCTAGATAAGTTGGCTGAATTTTTGGAAACCAAACCAAGATTGAGCCAAGGAAGTTGAGAAGTCGGAGGTGCTCAGAAGACTGAGGAAGAATAACAGAGCGGGAAGGGACCTTGGAGGTCATCTAGTCCAACCGCCTGCTCAAGCAGGAGAGCCTATACCATTTCAGACAAGTGACTGTCCAGTCTCTTCTTTAAAACCTCCAGGGATGAAGCATCCACAACATCTTGAAGGCAAAGCTGTTCCACTGCTAATTATCCTCACTGTTAGGAAGTTTCTCCTTAATTCCAGGTTGCTTCTCTCCTTGATTACAGATTAACAAGAGTTGGAAGGGACTTTATAGGCCATCTGTTTCCATTCGTTGCTTCTTGTCCTGCTTTGAGGAACAGATTGATCCCTTCTTCTTTTTGGGCAGCCTCTCAAATACTGGAATATTGCTATCATGTCACCCCCGCAATCCTTCCTTTCACTAGGCTATTCATACCCAATTCCTGCAACCATTCTTCTTATGCTTTAATTCAGTCAAAAAAGGGAATTTTTTTTCTCCTCCTCCTCCATTCATCCCCTCTGAAATAGCAGATACTAAATCGCGATCTGTTTCGTATTGTTCTCCATATTGATCTATATGGGCCGAGACCAGGGGTGGGTTCTAATTTTTTTTACTACCGGTTCTGTGGGCGTGGCTTATTTTGTGGGTGTGGCTTGGAGGTCGTGTGACTAGGTGGGCGTGGCTAGCTGGTCAGAGTCATTTCTGGAAGGTCCTCGCACTTACGACCAGTCCTCGCACTTACGACCCGACTCATTTGTTTGCTTTTAACACTGATCAGCTGTAGGGCGGCCCTTTGAAGCCCCGTGGCAAGAGTTTAAACAGTTTTTTTTCCCTCTAGTCATCTGCTGAGACTCAGGAGGCAGCAATAGATTGGGGGTGGGGCCAAATAAAAGGTAAGAATAACGTGGGGCGGGTGGGAGAGTGGGGCGGGGGAGAACCGGTTCGGTGATGTCATATCGTCACCGCTACCGGCTTGGTAGCGAACCGGACCGAACCGGGAGGAACCCACCACTGGCCCAGACGCTTCCGCTGCGAAGTATAGGGCATGTTTTTTCCTTCGAGGGGGGGGAAGGGAAACGCCTGTCAGCTTTGGAAGCTATATTAACCCCGGAAGCTTCCATGCTGCCACCTTCTTGGGAAAGTAGGAGTGGGGGATTTAGTAGAGAGAGATTGTACTTAGAGATAATATCATTCTTCTTTTCGGTCAAGGTCAGGGTACTCCTGCATCTGGAGGAGGAGTGGTTGCAGCGGTGGCTCAAGTTGGGACGGAGGGTGATTGGGCCATGTGATGGATTGATGGATGCAGGGGCTGGATATGGGGTTTTGATTTATTGAGGGGGAAACCCGGAACTCTCAGATTCGGGTTTTCCCAGATGTGCCAGTATACTTATTTCTAATAAATGAAGGATTTGAGATGAAGCTTGTCTCGGAGTCTTTAATTGGAGTTGGGTTGTTCTGGAACGCTGACATTTCTCACTCTCCCAAGCAGTTGAAGTCAGGACAGGCTGCTGGCTGAATTTTTGGAAATCCAGCTAAAATTGGGTGAACATGGCTGAGAAGGATCCCACCAGAAGACAGAGGAGGAGGAGAAACAACTAAAGCAGAACCTTTTGCATATCAAAGGAGCCTTGGTGGAGCAGCGGACTAAAGCTAAATCTCGCCAGGCTCAAGGTCGACTCAGCCTTCCATCCTTTCTAAGGTAGGTAAATTGAGGACCCAGTTGTGGGGGCAATAAGCTGACTTTGTGTAAATATACAAAAGGATGAAGGCTATTGCTTAACGCATTGTAAACCGCCCTGAGTCTCCGGAGAAGGGCGGCATATAAATCAAATTAAAAAAAAAAAAGCGCTATTACGTAGCACTTAGCTGCCTGCAATTACTGAGAGTTCAAATCTCACCAGGCTCAAGGTTGACTCAGCCTTCCATCCTTCCGAGGTAGGTAAATTGAGGACCCGGATTGTGGGGGCAATAAGCTGACTTTGTATAAAAAAAGAACACCGCTTTGGGGGAGGGGGCGAAAGCCCTACTAAGCAGGTATATACAAAAAGTATAAAGGCTGTTGCTTAACGCATTGTAAGCCGCCCTGAGTCTCTGGAGAAGGGCGGCATATAAATCGAACCAATAAATAAATAAATAAATAAATAATAAATAAATAAATAAATATGTATTGTATTGCTGTAAGCAGGCATTCAACCTAAAAAAAAAAATGGCCACTCTTGGTTTTCCACTCACTTTTTCTTTTTTTACGAAGAATTGAAAATGTGCAAAAAAAAAAAATATAAAAGCACCCCATCACGATTGACTTGTGTGTTTGCCCCAGGTCAAAAAAAAATAAAAATAAAAATGCTGTCTTTTTCCACCCAGGAATTTAAAAAAACCTTTGCAAGCCATATTTTTCACATCCTGCCTTCGCTCTTCCAGAACTGTAAAGCTGCGGCAAGCATGCAACCGATACGCACAAGCACATCCCCGCAAAAAAAAAGAAGAAAAAAAAGAGAGGAAAAGCTGTTCCAGGAATGCCACTGCTACATGCACAACACACACAGACACACACACACAGAGGGAAGCACACGGTTTTTCCTGCCATCCGACTCCTGCTCCCACTCAGTTTAATTACCACTAATGTAAACTCTGCTCCATAATAAAAGAAACCTTGGCACGCTGCCTCGGAGAACTGATCAGTCCCATAAATTCACTGCAAAGAGCTGAAACGCCACTGAGGCGTTTGTGTGTTTGTGTGTTTGTGTGTGTTTTCCTCTTCTGCTTACCCCCACCGGCCTCCTCTTCTTGATTTTTTTCTTTTTTTTAAAAAAAAAACCTGGGTATTTGCTCAAGGGCGAAAGCTTTTTAAACAGGATCATAAATGCTTATTACACAGGCGATGCACTGCCTTGATGGGATTAGCTGGAGGAAAAATTGATCATCGGGAGGGGGGGTCGTCTCTCTCTCCCTCCCTCCCTCACCCCCCCCCCCCCACTAATAAAGAGCAGAGGGAGGGGGGGGGAAATCCTTAAAACGACCTATCTGGCCATTGAGATATTAAAGTCCCGGGAAGGGGCATTTTGCAGATGGGGCCCTAAGAAGAAAGAACTCTGCCCAAAGGAGAAAGGGAGGCAGGATGCAAAAATGGTTAGAGTCCCCAGGCGTGGCTCGATGGGTGGGTGGGTGGGCAGGAGGGACCCCTTGGCAAAGAGTAGCCAAGGAGCCAGGCACCCCGACTTTCAGGCAAAAAGCTGGCTGCATCCAAAGTTGCCAGAAAAGGGGGGAAGTTGGATTATTTCCCAAACTGCCAGCCCGTAAAGATTCTTTAATTCAGTGTTTTCTAAACTTTAGCTATGTTATTATATGTGGACTTCAACTCCCAGAATTCCCCAGCCAGCTATGCTGGCTGGGGAATTCTGGGAATTGAAGTCCAGACATCTTAAAGTTGCCGAGGGTTGAGAAACACAGCGTTAATTAGTCCTTTTAATTAGCTCTGATTGATCAGGGGCTCCCGATCCAATTAACACCCCAAATCCCAGCCTGGCTGTGCCAAACATCTGAACTGCAGGCCTCTTTGGAGTAGGATCCTGTTGGGAGTAGCCGCTGCTCCCTTTCATGGCAAGATTGTGCCCCGTTTAAGTTAACGATGCTACCAAATTTAGGAGGAGCGTGGCAGCTCCTTTCTTATTTTATTTTTATTTATTTTTTTTATTTGATTTATATGCCGCCCTTCTCCGGAGACTCAGGGCGGCTTACAGTGCGCTAAGCAATAGCCTTCATTCTTTTGTATATTTTATACAAAGTCAGCTTATTGCCCCCACAAACTGGGTCCTCATTTCACCTACCTTGGAAAGGATGGAAGGCTGAGTCAACCTTGAGCCTTGGAGAGATTCGAACCAGCAGAAATTGCAGGCAGCTGTGTTAATAACAGGGTGCACTAAACCACTGTAGTATCAAGGCTCTTCTAACTGAGAAACCGTAGTGAAATGGATGCGTAGGTTTTGGGGAACTGCACTGAATTCTTCAGAGGCATGGGGCGGATAGACAGATGTAGGGGAAAGGAAGGAAGGAAGGAAGGAAGGAAGGAAGGAAGGAGAACATGAAGAAAGAATAAGAAAAAGGAAGGAAGAAGAGGAGAGGGAGGGGTGGAGGAAGGAAAAGACAAAGGCAGGGAAGGAGGAAGGAAGGAGAGAGAAGGGGAAAAGGAAGAAAGGGTAAGAGAAAAGGAAGAAGAGGCAGAGGAAGACAGGGAGGGGAAGGATGGATGGAGGGAGGGAGGGAAGGAAGGAGAACAGGAAGAGAGGGTAAGAGAAAGGAAGAAAGGGGAAGAAGAAGAGGAAGAGTGGAAGGAAGGAAGGAAGGATAAAGGGAGTGAGGGAGGAAGGAAGGAGAGGGAAGGGGAACAGGAAGAAAGAGGAAGAGAGAGGAAGAAAGGGTAAGAAGAAGAGGAAGAGAGGAAGGAAGGAAGGGACAAAGGGAGTGAGTGAGGAGGGAAGGAAGGAGAAAGAAGGGGAAAAGGAAGAAAGGGTAAGAGAAAAGGGAGAAGAAGAGACAGAGGAAGACAGAGGGAGGGAGGGAGGAAGGAGAGAGAAGGGGAACAGAAAGAAAGGGTAAGAGAAAGGAAGAAAGGGTAAGAAGAAGAGGAAGAGAGGAAGGAAGGAAGGGATTGAGTGAGGAAGGAAGGAAGGAAGGAGAGAGAAGGGGAACAGGAAGAAAGGGTAAGAGAAAAAGAAGAGGAAGAGGAAGAGGGAGGGAGGAAGAGAGGAAGGAAGGAGAAGGGGGACAGTATGGAAGGGGAAGAGGAAGAGGGGAAGAAGAAGAGGAAGAGTGGAAGGAAGGGAGGGAGGAAGGAAGGAAGAAAGTTAGGAAGGAGAGAGAAGGGGAACAGGAAGAAAGGGTAAGAACAAAAGAAGAGGAAGAGGGAGCGAGCAAGGGAGGGAGGAAGAGAGGAAGGAAGGAGAACAGGATGAAAGGGGAAGAGGAAGAGGGAGGGAGAGGGAGAGGAGGTTGACAATGCAGACCACATGCCAGACAGATAACAAGCATCTAATCAATTAACGAATTCTAATGTGTTAAAAACCTGCAGTGTTGACTTAAGACTCTCGGAGTTGGCTAGTTTAACATTCTTAGATCAGCAGTTACCAAGGTGTATTTCCATGCGGGCAAACGGGGATCCAGAATCTCTCCAAAACCAAGTGCTGGAGTTATAAACACCAGTTTATAACCAGAATCCCCCAGTTATCAAAGCACCCCAGGATCAAGAGAGGGTCTCCCCAAGGCGGACAGGAGCCCATCTTCGCTGGATTTGCAAAAGGATTTGGTTTCGTAAAAGCAGCACTTCCCAGCCAAACCTCCCGTTTTCCACAACCCTGGAAAGCAAATGCAACCCAGACTCTCTCTATACAATTGGATTTAAAATCGCTCAATTTAGCTGCCATGAAGGAGTGCATTAGACCAGAGGAAAAATTCCACTTAATATGGGGAAATTTTCCTGAAATGATATTTAGAGCAATCACTGCCAAACCACCGTGGGATTTTCATACCCCCAAGACAGGTGTGTGTGTGTGTGTGTGTGTGTGTGTGTGTGTGTTTTTTAAGGCAACCTCTTCTATAGTTCATTTTCACTTAATCCTTTTGTTCATATTAATAATGCCTTGTCTTTAAATTAAAGGAAAGTAGGGAGGGAGGAGGGGGAAACCTTGCAGAGGGCGTAAGGGGCAGGGATTCACGGTTGACACGGCATTGAAAAGCAAATAAACTTTTCAAGATGAATAAGGATGCCAATTTTTTAAAGACACAAACGTCTCTTGTTCTCTTAACTAATTCCAAGAAGAGAAGTTAGAATGGAAGAGAAGAGAAGAGAAGAGAAGAGAAGAGAAGAGAAGAGAAGAGAAGAGAAGAGAAGAGAATGGAAGAGAAGAGAAGAGAAAATGGAAGAGAAGAGAAGAGAGAATGGAAGAGAAGAGAAGAGAAGAGAAGAGAAGAGAAGAGAAGAGAAGAGAAGAGAATGGAAGAGAAGAGAAGAGAAGAGAGAATGGAAGAGAAGAGAAGAGAGAATGGAAGAGAAGAGAAGAGAAGAGAATGGAAGAGAAGAGAAGAGAAGAGGAGAGAAGAGAAGAGAAGAGAGAATGGAAGAGAAGAGAAGAGAAGAGAAGAGAAGAGAAGAGAATGGAAGAGAAGAGAAGAGAAGAGAATGGAAGAGAAGAGAAGAGAGAATGGAAGAGAAGAGAAGAGAAGAGAAGAGAAGAGAAGAGAAGAGAAGAGAAGAGAAGAGAAGAGAAGAGAAGAGAAGAGAGAATGGAAGAGAAGAGAGAATGGAAGAGAAGAGAAGAGAAGAGAAGAGAAGAGAAGAGAAGAGAAGAGAAGAGAAGAGAAGAGAAGAGAAGAGAATGACAGAGTTGGAAGGGACCTTGGAGGTCTTCTAATCCAGGGATCTCTATCCCTGGTCCGTGAACCGGTACCAGGCCGTGGCATACCAGAAACTGCCAAACAAGCGAAGCCCCATTCATGGGATGCAGGCAGCACACAAAGCCACACTCCTCCGGTCCATGGAAGAACCACTCTCCACGAAACGGGTCCCTGGTACCCCAAAGGTTGGGAGGGGGTGTGTGATGTTTTAATCCAACCCCCTGCTCAAGCAGGAAACCCTATACGATTTCAGACCAGTGGCTGTCAAACCTCTTCCCAGGTAGTTCACCAATTCTGTGCTTTGCACATTTCCTACTTTCCCCCTTCTCCCAACATACCTGAAGTTCGGGGCAGAGGCCCACTCGAGCGCCAGGCAGGCCAAATCCACCGTAGCGTAAACCAGTAGGAAGAAGATGGTGACCACTGCAGCTATGGTGTTCAGCTTCCCGGAAAACAGGACCAGCTGTGGAAAACAGACCACGAGAATCAAGAACCGTGGCAGCCAATCACCGAACGTCAGCCCTGCCCCTTTTCTTGTGGTACATACCCAGAATCCCCCCGTTGGCAGGCGGGATTCTGGGAATTGAAACTCAACGCATCCTCACGAGGGTTGGAGACTGCTACAAAGCAAGAATTCTTGATTCTGCAGGGATCTTCTTATCCCTAAATTCAGCAAGTCGGATTTCCCCACCGGGACAGTCCCCAAGGGTTTTAAAAAAAAGGGCACAGAGTGAGACAGAAAACTAAAAAAATCAAAAGCCATTCCCAATCCAGTTTTACGCCCATTTCTAAAAAACGTTGTGCCGAACGGACAAAAGGTTTGTCTGTTTTAAGTGCAAAAAAACAAAAAAACAAACAAACAATAACCACAAAAACAAAAACAGGACTATTTTAAAAAATGCTATTTTGAATAAAAAACAAAAGAAAGAAAAGTCTCAGATTTTACTTGGTTGAGCATCGATCCAGATTCCCTGATGTTATTCTGCTTTTTTTAAAAAAAAAAAAAAAAAAAACAACCAAATGACAACTCCTATTTTAATTACTATTTTTGAACGCTCTCTAGCGAGCTCAAAAATGCATTTGGATGTAGATATATATTTTGAACAGAAAACTTTGTCATTATGGTAATGGTGCTTTTTTTTTTTTTTTTTAAAAAATGAAAATAAAGCGATAACTACCTTCTCGTCTGCTTTTTAGTATTTAGGAGCTGTTGATCTATTATATCTGTATATGCTAAACGCATCACAAAACTATGCCATGGTTTTCTTTTAACCATAGCTTCTTCAACAAGCTACAATCAGTCGTAAACTGCAGTTTACTTAAACCATGCTTATGAATTATGCTAAACCAAATCCAGACACAGAATATTATAATTTAGCCCATAAATTCATCAAAGGCATATACTTAACTCCAAAAAAAACTCCAGTGTGGTGTAGTGGTTAGAGTACCGGACCAAGAGTGGAGAGGTTTAAATCCCAATTCAGCTCTGCAAATGATTGGGCCAGTCCTTGTCTCAACCAAAGCCTACCTCAAAAGGTTGTCGTTTGGGGGAAAATACCACACTTGATATTTCTAGAGCAGGGGTGTCACACTGGCAGCCCGCGGTCCAGATGCATCACGCATAGGCCACGCCCACCTCAGCGCCATGAAGGGAAAAAAAATATCACGAAATGTCACGTGACGGAAACATGACACCGCGAGTTTGACAGCCATTTTCTAGAGCAGGGGAGTCAAACTTGATTTCATTGAGGGCCGTGTCAGGGTTGGGTTTGACTTCGGGGGGGGGGGGGGCGGAGGGGGGGTACGGCCAGGGTGGGCATGGCCAGCTCAATGTCACTCATGTCGGGGGTGCCTGTGGTGGCCCGAGCTCTCTGTCAGCGAAAACAGGCTCCCGAGCTCCATTACAGGAGGCCGTGACAGCCGAAAACGGAGCTCGGGAGCAAAAGCACCGCAGTCTAGTTATTTGCTGTTTCGAGGGCGACCCCACAGGCCAGATCTAAGTACCCCATGGGCCTTGAGTTTGACACCCCTGTTCTAGAGCAAGGGGTCTCCAAACTTGGCAACTTTTAAGTCTTGTGGACTTCAACTCCCAGGATTCCTCTGGCAGCATGGACTGCTTGTGGACTTCAATTCCCAGGATTCCTCTGGCAGCATGGACCATTTGTGGACTTCAACTCCCAGAATTCCTCTGGCAGCATGGACCGTTTGTGGACTTCATCTCCCAGAATTCCTCTGGCAGCATGGACCGCTTGTGGACTTCAATTCCCAGAATTCCTCTGGCAGCATGGACTGCTTGTGGACTTCAATTCCCAGGATTCCTCTGGCAGCATGGACCATTTGTGGACTTCAACTCCCAGAATTCCTATGGCAGCATGGACCGTTTGTGGACTTCATCTCCCAGAATTCCTCTGGCAGCATGGACCGCTTGTGGACTTCAATTCCCAGAATTCCTCTGGCAGCATGGACCGCTTGTGGACTTCAACTCCCAGAATTCCTCTGGCAGCATGGATGGACCACTTGTGGACTTCAACTCCCAGGATTCCTCTGGCAGCATGGACCACTTGTGGACTTCAACTCCCAGGATTCCTCTGGCAGCATGGACCACTTGTGGACTTCAACTCCCAGAATTCCTCTGGCAGCATGGACCATTTGTGGACTTCATCTCCCAGAATTCCTCTGGCAGCATGGACCCCTTGTGGACTTCAACTCCCAGAATTCCTCTGCTGGTGGATGGGAATTCTGGGAGTTGTAGTCCACAGTCTTGAAGTTGCCAAGTTTAGAGACCTCTGTTCTCGATGAAAGGCAGATTATAAAACCCATAAAATGTGGGTCCTCTTGACAAGATTTTGGAATTGCTTCTCCTTCTTTCTAGGGCTGAGAGAGAGGGGGGGGGGGACCGACCCAAAGTCAGCTTGCTGAATTCCTGCCTAAGGTAGAACTCAAACTCAGGACCTCCTGGTTTCTAGCCAGGTGCCTTAACTACTACATCCAACTGGCTCTCATAAAGCTAATAAGCAATCGAGGAAAACAGCTTCGGACAACCAGAGAGACCCTCAACCTAGATCCGTGATGGTGAATCTATGGCAAGTTTCGCGTGCCAGAGGTGGCACGCAAAGTCCTCTCTGTGGGCATGCGTGCCATTGCCAGCTGCTTTCTGGTTTCCGGCACCCGCTGGTCTTCGCGGGCACCGGAAAACAGCCTGAAAAGGGCCAAAACCAGCCTTTTTTGGGGGCCGTTTTCCAGGCTGTTTTGGGGCCGTTTTCAGGCTGTTTTTCGGCCGTTTTGCCCTGAAAATGAACGAAAAACAGGCATGCTTGCACCGGCCAGCTGGTGTTTGGGTTTCTGGTGCCGGCATGTGCACATGCCCACGTATTCCAGTTTGGGCACTTGGTGCCGAAAAAGTTTGCTATCACTGACCTAGATTAACAAAACATAACGGCTGTGTGTGTTTGTAGAATGTGCTCCGTCTCAGCAAAGAAATCACATTAAACCTTCGGGTTAGGGCCTGATGCACACGGAGAAATTACGAATTCTCCATCGCATTCCGGCTTAGTCCGGCCTGCGTGACCTGATCTGAATCCAAGGTGAGGTGCGGAGAGGAAGGGGTTGGAATCCAGACGAGGAAGAGAGATCAAAAGGAAGGCACCTTCGGAGCTCCCGGAGGAAATGCAAGGTAGAGCTTCACATATAAATAAGTACAAACAAGCAGCGTGGAATCCCGAAAGGAAAGACAATAATCAATATTTGTAGACAATAAAACAACCCTGGCGAAGCTCTTAAGGAGCATTTCTGTGTGATTGGCCGGGCATTGTTCAGTGAGAAGTCAGGCGCAATGTTGATATTAAAACATCGTTCCCCACTCAACCGAGAGCCTTGGTAGTACAGTGGTTTAAAGCACCCTGTTATTAAGACCAGCTGCCTGCAATTACTGCAGGTTCGAATCTTACCAGGCTCAAGGTTGACTCAGCCTTCCATCCTTTCTAAGGTAGGTAAAATGAGGACCTGGATTGTGGGGGCAATAAGCTGACTTTGTATAAAAATATACAAAAGTATGAAGGCTATTGCTTAGCGCATTGTAAGCTGCCCTGAGTCTCCGGAGAAGGGCGGCATATAAATCAAATTAAAAAGAAAAAAAAAAAAAACTGGGCAGAAGAGCAGGGAAGGAGCTGGGGAAAAGAGCCAGCCCCACAGATTGAAGATCCCAGAGCAGTGTTTTGCAATCTTGGCAAGTTTAAGATGTGTGGACTTCAACTCCCAGAATTCCCCAGCCAGCCATGCTGTTTTCTTCTGGGGTGTTTTTTTTTTAGTAGTCTTGGTTAACGGATGCCTAGGAACTCCTGGTGGTCTCCTATCCGCATCTCAAACAGTCCTGAAGTTGCTAATGTTAAAGTGGCATTTTCTCAACTTTGGCAGGTTTAGGATGTGTGGACTTCAACTCCCGGAATTCCCTAGCTCAGCATCCTGGCTAAAGAATTCTGGGAGTTGAAGTCCACAGAATCTTATTTATTTATTTAATTATTAGTTCAATTTATATGCCGCCCTTCTCCAAAGACTCACTTATAGCAATAGCCTTCATACTTTTGTATATACCTACTTATTAGGGCTTTTGGCCCCCCATAAGCGGTGTTTCTACAAAGTCAGTTTATTGCCCCCATAATCTGGGTCCTCATTTTACCTACCTCGGAAGGATGGAAGGCTAAGTCAACCTTGAGCCTGGTGAGATTTGAACTCGCACTAATTGCAGGCAGCTGGCAGCTAAGGGCTACATAACAGCAGTTAGTCCGCTGCACCACCAAGGCTCTTAAATTTGCCCAAGTTGAGAAACAGTACTATGCAGGTAAGTCCTTGATTTATGACCACAATTGAGCCCAGAATTTATGTTGCTAAGTGAGAAATTTATTAAGCGAGTTTTTATTTATTTATTTTTATTTTTCAGATTTCTATACCGCCCTTCTCCTTTCGGACTCAGGGCAGTGAACAGCCAAAGTAAAACAGTCGTATTTTATGACTTTCCTTGCCACATTTGTTAAGTGAATCACTGCACTTGTTAAATTAGTATCACGGTTGTTAAGCGAATCTGGATTCCCCATGTCAAAAGTCCGCAAAAGGGGATCACGTGATCCCAGGGACACTGCAACCGTCATAAATATGAATCAGTCGCCAAGTGTCCGAATTTTGATCATGCGACCATGGGGATGCTGCAACGGTCGTTAAGTGTGAAAAATGGTCGTTAAGTCCCTTTTTTCAGGTCTGTCGTAACTTCAAACGATCACTAAGTGAACTGCCGTAAATCGAGGACTACATGAATAAGAGCTTCTCTAGAGGGAGAACTACATCCTACCCCTAAGTTAAATTCTTCCTGTTTGCACCGGCATCTGGGTACCTTACAGTAGCCCCCCCTGATTTGCCCACTCAAAACAAGCCGGCTTTTGTCAAACCGTGGTCTGATCTGCCGGTAATTGCCGAAGGGGTGGGGGCCGGCAGAGACAAGAGGCTGAGATAATTCAAGCCATTTAAGCAATCGGGGACCTCTAGCCGATAGCGAGTTAATAGCATGAGCCAAGACGAGATTGTGCCTGGTTGCCGTAATGGAGATGCCGAGGCCGCTCCGGGCTCCCCTGATACTCGCCTTTGATTTATAATTCATTTAGCGGCTCGTCAAAGCAAAGGAGCCACTTCTGAAAGACACCGGTTGACGGTGCTGAGTGAGCACGCGAGGCTGAAGGTGTCTCCGCCGAGCACAGATGGGTCCCAAGGAGCGCCAAGGAGAAAAAAAACTCAATAAGCCAACATCTGCAGCATTGCTCTAACCCAGGAGGTTGGTAAGCCTAGTCTAGGGGAGGGGTGCTAATGGATCCCATCTGGGGTGCTGGGTCATGGAGGGAAGCCTGCTTAGGTCCCATCCATCATTTCTTTTGGAGAAGGCAGATGTAGAATAGAATAACAGAGTTGGAAGGGACCTTGGAGGTCTTCTAGTCCAACCCCCTGCTTAGGCAGGAAACCCTACACCACTTCAGACAAAGGGTTATCCAACATCTCCTTAAAAACTTCCAGTGTTGTGAGATGGGCCTTCGATCCACGCTTCTCCTTTCATTCATGTCCATTGTTTTCCGAGGAGAAAAGCGTTAGCTTAGCACTGGGCGTAATGCACGTTTCTTCTTCTTTTTTTTTTTTAAGTCTAAGCACTGCTCGACTTTTAGTGACTGTTCATTTAGTGACAGTTCAACACACGGAAAAAAAGTCACTTAGGACCCTTTTTCACACTGACGGCCGTTACAGCATTCCCCACGGTCATGTGATTAAAATTCAGATAGTTACGACTGTTGCAGTATTCTGGGGTCACATCGTCCCTTTTTGTGACCTCCTTGACAAGCAAAATCGGTGGGGAAGCCAGATTCACTTCCCAACCGTCTTACTAACTTAACAACTGCAGCGATTCGTTTAACAACTGTGGCAAGGAAAGTCGTAACATGGGGCAAAACTGACTTACGAAACGTCTCACTTAGCAACAGAAATTGGGGGCCTCAATTGCGGTCGTAACTTGAAGACTACCTATACCTGTTTGTCGGTCTTCCCAGGCTCGTGACACAAGTTTGATCTCTCCCTGCCTGCTTCCGTTGCCAAGTGGCAGCTCTCGCATCGCACACAACAGCAATGGGGGGAGGGGGTGTTTGTCGCTTCCGCCAAGCAGCCCCCTCCGCTTAATGGTTCCCCCTTCCTCTTCCCCCTTCTTTTCAACTGCTCCGCAATGTTCTCGGCTGGCTAATGGGGCAATTTTTTTATTCTCTGCATTACACCGATTTGTCCAATTTGCCGTGCCATTCAGAGAGGCGAAAATAACGGCACCCGCAGATTAGATGATGGGAGTTCTCCGGAGTGCAGGCTGTCCTCTGTTTCGGGAACGGAATCAACTCATCTTGCTCGAGAGAAATTGGCACGTGGCATCGGACCAACAGCCCAGACACTTCTGCCACTACCTGAGGCTCAGACCTGGGCGGTCTTAGTTTGATTTTGGAGCAGGGGGTGAAATGCTCCCGTTTCGGACCGGATCGCCTGATCTGGTAGCGATGGCGGCGGGTGGTTCGGAGAACCGGTAGCAAAAATCCCTGCCCCCCCCCATGCCCAACTGAGCCGCACAATCATCAGAGGCTTTCTTTTTTTACTTTTAAAAGCATTTTTTCTACAACCTCTTCGGCCGAAAAAATGCTTTTAAAAGTAAAAAAAAACCAAAAAGCCTCTGTCGATTGCACAGCTGCCTGCCTGCCTGATCGACAGAGGCTTTTTTTCTTTTAAATGCCTCTGACGATCTAAGCTGAGTTGCCTGATCGGCAGAGTCATTTAAAAGAAAAAAAGCCTCTGCCGATCAGGCAACTCAGCTGGGATTGTCAGAGCCTTTTGAAAGCATTTTTTTACAACCTCTTCGCCAAAATGAGTCCCTAACACAAAGAATGACACCAGACCCACACTCACGAGAGCCACAAAGGATGTAACCACGCAGAAAGCAGACTCAAACCCACACTGATGATGAGGCACGACCACGGACCAGAAGCCAGACCACAGCTGCATCATTAGCCACTTTAAACCCTTCCAATCCATACATGAAGCAGACTGACACCCACCATGAAGAGGTGGCACGGCCACGAACACGAAGCCAAGCAACAGCAACACAGCTCACCAGCTCAAATCCCCCTGCTACTCAGACTAACCCGAGCTCAACCAAGCCCCCACCTAAACAGAACACACACCCAGCCAATCAGAGCACAGCCAACCCCCCATCCAATCAGAGCACAGGCAAACCCCCAACCAATCAGAACACACCTCCACCCAATCAGAACACAGCCAAGCTCCCACCCAATCAGTTCACACCTCCACTGGCAGTTAAAAGGAAGAAACAGCTGCGATCACACACATTGCTCCTAGAAGCACGAAGCCAAAAACACCAGCCTGAAGATGACGAATGAGACCTCGTCGAAACGTTGCCAAGACACCTCCAATTTTACACGGGAGAAAACCCGAATAACCAAAGTCCTACATACATATATCCAAGCTGCTTTACTTATGACACTGTTTCTCAGCCTTGGGCCTTTGAAGAGGTGTGGACTTCAACTCCCAGAATTCCCCAGCCATTTCCCTGGGGAAGAGAGGAGGAGGAAGATCTGATGGGAGCCTGTACCTTGCTTCTCTTCAGTGGGGCAGCTCTCCAGGAGGCAACCTGTGGCTCACATTCTCTTCCTTCCAACCCTTAATACCTTACTTACTTAATACCTTTCTTTGAGGGAAGTATTTTTCAGCTGCTTTTTAAGGTAGAATCTTGTCAAAATGGTATCTTTAAGGATGGGAATTTAATGCAAAGCAGCAATAAAAAGGAATTCAATTGCAATTTTTCCTTTTTTTACAACATTCTCCAAGGCGTGAGATTAAGCCTCTTTTCAGAAGGTTTCAGGTAGAATTATCAAAAAGGAATCCAAAAAACTAGGTTAAAATTTAATTCACTTTGCATGCTGGCTGGGGATTTCTGGGAGTTGAAGTCCAGGCATGCTGGCTGGGGATTTCTGGGAGTTGAAATCCACACATGCTTACTAGGGAATTCTGGGAGTTGAAGTTCATGCATGCTGGATGGGGATTTCTGGGAGTTGAAGTCCAGGCATGCTGGATGGGGATTTCTGGGAGTTGAAGTCCAGGCATGCTGGATGGGGATTTCTGGGAGTTGAAGTCCAGGCATGCTGAATGGGGAATTCTGGAAACTGAAATCCACACATGCTTACTAGGGAATTCTGGGAGTTGAAGTTCATGCATGCTGGCTGGGATTTCTGGGAGTTGAAGTCCAGGCATGCTGAATGGGGAATTCTGGGAGTTGAAGTCCAGGCATGCTGAATGGGGAATTCTGGGAGTTGAAATCCACACATACTTACTAGGGAATTCTGGGAGTTGAAGTTCATGCATGTTGGCTGGGATTTCTGGGAGTTGAAGTCCAGGCATGCTGAATGGAGAATTCTGGGAGTTGAAATCCACACATGCTTACTAGGGAATTCTGGGATTTGAAATCCAGGCATGCTTACTAGGGAATTCTGGGAGTTGAAATCCACACATGCTTACTAGGGATTTCTGGGATTTGAAATCCAGGCATGCAGGATGAGGAGTTCTGAGAGTTGAAGTCCACAATTCTTAAAAGGGCCAATGTCTACAAAGACCCTCTTGTCTTCTATGAAAGCAGAGCCATGCTTAGCAGATGCTTATGGGACCCACTTCTTATACAGGCCGAAGCAGAGGCCTACCCCATAGCCAACATTACAGCCCCCCCCACACACACACACACCCAAAAAACTTTTCCAACTTTTTCTAACTCGACTTCTCTCCCCTTTGCTGAACCTTGGCAAACCTTTTGATCAAACTCAGATATTCCGTATTGCTTTTCTAATGCATTTTTATCCCCGCATTTCCGAATGAAGTGGCTCTCTCAAAAATTGGTCTCTGGAGGCAGCTATAAACGTACGCCGGGTAGATCAAAATGTTATTTGAAAGATAAGGACATGAATACAGTATCCCGGGAAATATTTTCAGACTTTTTAAACCTTTCTGGATGGGGTTTTAATCATATTCTCATAAGCCCATCGTGACGATTTTCAATGTAGCCAGCAGACACTTCAGCCTAGCTTATATTTACTACTGATAGAGCCGCTTTTTCAAGAACATCAGCAGGGCAGAGGGCAAAAAGTCAAAATGGTGGCCGGAGCTGCATGATAAAGTCTCAATATCTATGGAAGTGGACTTGCTCCCCACTTGAGCCTTCAAAGCTGCTGATGTAGGTGTGGGTTCTAAATTTTTTTACTACTGGTTCTGTGGGCGTGGCTTATTTTGTGGGCGTGGCTTGCTGGAGGTAATGTGACTGGGTGGGCGTGGCCAACTTTTTTTTTTTTTAACTTTTAAAACCATTTTTTTCTACAACCTTAAGAGGTTGCAGGAAAAAAGATGCTTTTAGAAGCCTCTGACGATCAGGCAACTCAGCTGGGAGATCGCCAGAGGCTTTTAAAGGCATTTTTTTTTTCCTACAACCTCTTCGACTGAAGAAAAAAATGCTTTTAAAAGCCTCTGACGATTCCAGCTGAGCCGCGCGATCATCAGAGGTTTTTTTTTTTTTTTTTTTACTTTTAAAAGCATTTTTTCGGCCGAAGAGGATGTAGAAAAAATGCTTTTAAAAGTAAAAAAAAAAAAAAAAAAGTTGGTCACACCCATGAGGTGGGCGGGGTAAGCGAGTGGCAACCGGGCCAGGGACCGTTTTGGGGGCGTGGCCAGCCAATGTTATTACCGGTTCTCCAAACTACTACAAATTTTTACTACCGGGTCTTGCAAACCGGGGCGAACCGGGAGCAACCCACCACTGGTGTGATCGTTTTTCACACTTACGACCGTTGCAGTCACGCAAACAAAATCCAGACGCTGGGCAACTGATTCACATTTATGATGGTTGCGGTCGTAAAATGGGGCAACGCTCACTTCACAAATGTCTCACCTAGCGACAGACGTTTTAGGCTCCATTGTGGTCGTAAGTCGAGGACTACTCATAAAGAACTTTCTCTCCAATAGGAATAAGGTTCTAAATATAAGGAGGAGGCCTCAAATTTCGGTTTTTGACAGGAAAAAAAAAAATCTTATTTCATCCCTCCAGTACCATGAATTAAAGACAACGATTCTGTTTTTTCAAAGTAAGTTATTTGGGGGAATTTTTTCATTTTTTTGCAATACGGGTACTCCTCGACTTATGACCACAACTGAGCCCAAAATTTTCACCGTTAAACAAGACAGTTGTGAAGTGAGTTTTGCTCCATTTTAACGCCCTTGCTTGCCACCGTCGTTCAGTGAATCACTGCAGTTGTTAAATTAATAACAGGGTTGCTAAGTGAATCCAGCTTGCCTACTGACTTTTGCCTGTCAGAAGGTCGCAAAAGCGGATTGAGTGACTCGGCAACCGTCATAAATATGAACCAGTTGCCAGGCGGGTGAATTTTGATTACGTGATTATGGGGATGCTGCAACGGTTGTAAGTGTGAAAAACGGTCATAAATCACTTTTTTCAGGGCCGTTGTAACTTTAAACAGTCTCTAAATGAACAGTTGTAAGTCGAGGATTGCCTGTACAATGCATCCAAGACAACTATCCCATTTTGAAAGTAAAATTAAATGTGGGAATTCTTTTCTTTTTTAAAAAAATAAATAGGGTTATAGAATATAGCATAACAGAGTTGGAAGGGACCTTGGAGGTCTTCTAGTCCAACCCCCTCCTCAGGCAGGAAACCCTCTACCATTTCAGGCAAATGGATGTCCGATCTCTTCTTAGAAACCTCCAGTGATGGAGCTTGTGGCAAGTAGTTCCACTGATTAATTGTTCTCACTGTCAGGAAATTTCTCCTTAGTTCCAGGTTGCTTCTCTCCTTCCTTAGTTTCCATCCATTGCTTCTTGTCCTGCCCTCAAGTGCTATTTAGTTCTCATCAACTAGCCATACCACTCCAGTGGTGGGTTCCTCCCAGTTCGGTCCGGTTTGGCCGAGCCGGTAGCGGTGACGATATGACGTCACCAAACCGGTTCTCCCCCACCCTCCCACCCCCTCCCCCCCACGTTATTCTTACCTTTTATTTGGTCCCACCCCCAATCTATTGCTGCCTCCTGAGTCCCAGCTGATGACTAGAGGGAAAAAAAACTGTTTAAACTCTTGCTGCGGGGCTTCAAAGGGCCGCCCTACAGCTGATCAGTGTTAAAAGCAAACAAATGAGTCGGGTCGTAAGTGCGAGGACTGGTCGTAAGTGCGAGGACCTTCCAGAAAGGACTCTGACCAGCTAGCCACGCCCACCTAGTCACATGACCTCCAAGCCACACCCACAAAATAAGCCACGCCCACAGAACCGGTAGTAAAAAAATTTAGAACCCACCCCTGCCTTACTCGGATTCGAACTTGGGCTGCCTGCATATTAGGCAGTTGTATTAACCTCTGAGCCACAAGTTCTCCTCCCTTCATCAGCTTGATGATGATATATATATATATATATATATAATATATATATATATATATAATTAAAAAAAAAACACCTTAAGACAAAAAGCATACTTCATGCAGTCTTCTCTGTGTTTGTCCTGAATTCTATACTATTTAACGTCACAGATGTCCCCACTGAGCTTCTAGGGCATCGTCCTGATTTATTTGTTCAATCAATTTATACACCGGCTTGCGTCTCAAGAAAAGAAAGATAGATAGATGCATATTTCCAGCGTGTCCTGCCAAGGCAATTTTTTATCTCACTTTGTCTTCCGGGAGACACTTCGAGAGGCATTAGAAGATGCAGCGATGACAGCCAAAGTGATAAGAAATTATTGGGTGCCCCCATATTCGGATGACGATCAAAATGTTTAGCCTCCTCCGCTATTTCACTTCCTTGCACGAAGGGAAGGACTCGATCTACCCCTGCTCCTTAACAAAGTCGTCCTCGATTTATGACCACAGTGGGGATCAGAATTTCCGTTGTTAAGCGAGGAAGTTGTTAAGCGAGTCGCGCCTGAAGTTACGAACTTTTTTGGCATTGTTGCTAATGCAATCACGGAAGTTGTTATAAGTCAAGGATTACCTGTATTACATTTTTAGGGAATTTTGTGAGCTGCTTAAGAACAGAGGTGAGCCGAGATGGCAATTTCCGCCCTTAAGATTAGCAAAAAAGTTTAAGAATAAATCTGCAAAATGTTGGAAATGTCATCAGACACCCGGTTCATACTATCATATGTGGTGGACATGTCAAAAAGCGAAAAAATATTGGACAAAAATACATACATGGCTGGGAAAAAATGATAAAACAACACATAGACATGAAACCAGAGACATTTTTGCTGGGCATTTTACCAGACAAGTATAATAAAGGGAATGTATGTATATCTGATTTTACATGTATTAATGGCAGCGAGAATAGTATTTGCACAACAGTGGAAAAGTGAAGGGATCCCAACAGATGAAGATGTGATTAGAAAAATATTAGAATGCGCAGAAATGGACAAGCTAACATTTACAATTAAGAAAAAGAAAGAAATGGAATATTTTTTGACTTGGGACTTATTTTATCAATGGCTAGCGGGCAAAAATAGGAACTAGAAATAGGGAAATATGTGAAAGGATCAGCGATAGAAGGAAGATGTGTTAAATTGGTTAAACAAATAGTATGATTATTAATGGTATTAATATTAATATAAATGATATAAATGCGATGAATATTGTTGTAAATACTCTGATTATTACTTCCTAAAATGATTTGTACCCAGACAACACACTGTTCAATTGAAGTTGGAATTTTTATATACTATAAGGAGCCTTATAGTGGCGCAGCAGACTAAAGCACTGTTAAGTAACACCAGCTGCCTGCAATTACTGCGAGTTCAAATCTCACCAGGCTCAAGGTTGACTCAGCCTTCCATCCTTCCGAGGTAGGTAAAATGAGGACCCGGATTGTGGGGGCGATAAGCTGACTTTGTATAAAAAAGAACACCGCTTGGGGGGGTCCCCGAAAGTCCTACTAAGCAGGTATATACAAAAGTATGAAGGCTATTGCTTAACGCATTGTAAGACACCCTGAGTCTCCGGAGAAGGGCGGCATATAAATCGAACCAATAAATAAAATAAATAAAATAAATTCCGGCTCTGTTATTCTGTTCTCAAAAGTTCTTCCCAAAGTTTCCAAAACTTTTCACCATTTAAATTCACACTGGGGCTAATTCTCCTTCTACAGCCAGAGGGCAGCACCCACAATGCTTTGGTTGATCTCAGAAAGCTAACCGGCTCAGACCTGATTACAAGTTGTCCTTGACTTATAGCTCTTCATTTAGTGACAGTTCCAAACTACACCGACACTGGAAAAAGCGACTTACGACCGTTTTTCACATTCACGATTATTGCAGCATCTCCACGTGATCAAAATGCGCACGCTTGGCAACGGCTTCATATTTATGAGAGGTTGCAATGTCCTGGGGGGTCGTGTCTTCATCTTTTTGCGACCTTTTGACACACGATCAGTAGGAAAGCTAGATTCGCTTTTCAAACGTGTTACTAACTTGACAGCTGTGGCCAGAAAGGTCGTAAAACCTCCGGGGGTGGGTGGGTAAGGCTTGTTTTTTGCTCTCCCCAGGCTCCAGAGGCTTTCTAGGAGCCCGGGGAGGGTGAAAACAGCCTTCCCACACCCTCCCGGAGGCCCTCCAGAGGCTGGAAACGGCTCATTTCCTGACTTCCGGTCCGGGTCGTTTCCGGCCTCCGGCGGGCCTCCAGGAGGGTGGAGAAGGCCGTTTTTGCCCTCCCCAGGCTCCTAGAAAGTCTCTGGAGCCTGGGGAGGACAAAAAACGGGCCTACCGGGCCCACCGTACCATCATGTGCAAAAAGCAAGGGGAACGCAGGGGGAGGTCACGTGCGCATGCGCAGGGGCGGGGCGCATTGAATTATGGGTGTGGGCACACGCACATGCGACCACCCCCGCGCTCCCCCCACTTTTGGCACGCGACGGCAAAAAGGTTCGCCATCAGTGTCCTAAACTAATCCAGTCCCCTGCATTCATTTAAACGGTTAAGCTCCAAGAAAGCAAAATCACGGTTTGTGCTAATGGATCGGAGGAGATGTTCCCTGACAATGCCATGTCGTGTGAACGCACAGAAAGGTAGGAAAGGGAGGAAGCACTGAACTCACCTGTACAAGGATCCAGGAGAAGATGACGGCTACCCAGGGGTTTTCACCAGCTGATGTCTGCTTCGCTGGGACCAAAACTTTGCCTTTATCACAAGGCCGGGCAGGGCAGAGAGAGAGAAAAAAAATGAAATAATCCATTAAGATCAATGGTTGTACTCAGGGATCGGGTACTGGGGGTTCGGGCGAACCTCTAGGTAAGATTCTGTGCAGTTCGAAGAACCCCCAAATCCCACTCCTGGCTGGCCCCACCCAACCCGCCCTGCCACTCCCAGGAGTCCCTACATGGCCCGTTTCGGATGCAGCTAAGTGCAGGGTACGCGCGGAGGCTCGGGGAGGGCAAAAAATGGGCCTACCGGAAGTTTGGGAAAGCCAGAAACGACGGGATAATGCCGGGGCAGGTGAGTGGGCCCAGCCATTGGCTGTAAGTACCGGTTCATCAAAACCGGCTGAATCCCACCCCTGCCTATAACAGTTCTTTTCTAATGATCTCCGAATGGGAAATTGGTTTTTTCTTCTTTTGCTTCAGAGCAAAAGGGGGCTGCAATCTTAAACATTCAAAGAGCCATTTGGACCCGTTTCCCGCAGAAAAAAACAACAACAAAAACAACTCCACATCACTCACTCCCACCCAGTCACATGACCCCTCCCTAGGCCACGCCTACCCAGCTGGTCATTAGGGCAGAGAACCGGTTGTTAAAAAACACGGGGAACCACAAAACCTTTTTCTCTCTTTCTCTCCCCTACTCTCTCTGTCTCTCTCTCGCCTCCTCTCCATCTCCTCCTCTCTCTCTCTGATTCTCTCTCTCTCCCCCCCCGTATCTCTCTCTGTATCTATGTCTCTCTCTCTCTCCCTCTCCCTCTCTCCCCTCTATGTATCTCTCTATGTCTCTCTCTCCTCATCCTATCTTCTCCTCTCTCCCTCTCTATCTCCCTCTCTCCCTCTCCCCTCTCTTTGTATCTCTCTCTGTGTGTCTCTCTCACTCCCTCCCTCTCTCCCCCTTCTGTCTCTCTCACTCCCTCTCCCCCCTCTATGTATCTCTGTTTCTCTCTCCTCCTCTCTATCTTCTCCTCTCTCTCTCCCCTCTCTTTGTATCTCTCTCTATGTCTCTCTCGCTCCCTCTCCCTCTCTCCCCCTTCTATGTCTCTCTCCCTCCCTCTCCCCCTCTATGTATCTCTCTCTCTCCCCTTTGTATCTCTTTCTCTCTCACTCCCTCTCCCTCTCTCACCCTTCTCTCTGTCTCTCTCACTCCCTCTCCCTCTCTCCCCCTTCTCTCTCCCTCCCTCTCCCCCCTCTATGTATCTCTCTCTTTCTCTCTCCCTCTCCCCCTCTATGTATCTCTCTCTCTCTCCCCTCTTTGTATCTCTTTCTCTCTCACTCCCTCTCCCTCTCTCCCCCTTCTCTCTATGTCTCTCTCCCTCCCTCTCCCCCCTCTATGTATCTCTCTCTCTTTCTCTCTCTCCCCTCTCTTTGTATCTCTCTCTCTCTATGTCTCTCTCACTCCCTCTCCCTCTCCCCCACTTCTCTCCATGTCTCTCTCACTCCCTCTCCCTCTCCCCCTTCTCTCTATGTCTCTCTCCCTCCCTCTCCCCCCTCTATGTATCTCTCTCTCTTTCTCTCTCTCCCCTCTCTTTGTATCTCTCTCTCTCTATGTCTCTCTCACTCCCTCTCCCTCTCCCCCACTTCTCTCCATGTCTCTCTCACTCCCTCTCCCTCTTCCCCTTCTCTCTATGTCTCTCTCGCTCCCTCTCCCCCCTCTATGTATCTATGTCTCTCTCCTCCTATCTTCTCCTCTCCCCCCCTCTCTCTGTATCTCTCCCCCCGTATCTCTCTCTCTATATATATCTATGTCTCTCTCTCTCCCTCGCTTCTCCCCCCCCCCCCACTCTGTATCTTGGATTTCCAAGGCCAGGCGAGGACTGACTGGGAGGGGAGGGTGAGGGGCAGGGCCAGCCAGTGATGGGACAAGGAGCTGCAGCAGAGGGCCGAAAGAGCTGCATGCGGCTCCGGAGCAACGGGTTGTTGACACCCGGTTTACACACTGGATCAGTCTTTGCACTGAGTTATACTTTCTTGGTTACCATCACTCCAATACCTATCGGCTCATTTTGTGCCATTTAGATATTTTCTCCCCAATATTTTACACTTTACGCTCCCTTGCACATTTTGCTCTTTGCCATTTTAAAGCCTATTTCCCTCAGACAAAAGAAAAATGTCCGGAGCTTCGTAACTTCTCACTTGCTTCAATGCTTCTCTTCTCAGGCCCCGTGAAAACTGGAACTTAGAAATAAAAGTCTGGTTTTTCTTTTAAGAGCCTTTCTTTTCAGAGCAATCGAGCCCAAAAATTGACGTTGCTAAGTGAAATATTTGTTCGGTGAATTTTGCTCCCCGTTTTATGACCTTCCTTGCTACGGCTGTTAAGTGAATCGCTGCAGATTTAAGTTAGTAACAGGGTTGTTAAGTGAATCTGGCTTCCCCGTGGACTGTGCTTGCCAGGAGGTCGCAAAACGGGGATCGTGTGACCCAGGGACACCGCAACCGTCACAAATATAAGACAGTTGTCAAGCCCCTGAATTTTAATAACGTGACCATGGGGATACTGCAATGGTCGTAAGTGTGAAAAACGGTCATAAGTCACTTTTTTCAGGGCTGTTTTAACTTTGAACAGACAGTAAATGTACTCTTCTAAGTCAAGGATTACCTGTATTTTATTATTATTTGGCCAAGTGTGGTTAGACACACAGGGAATTTGTGTATAGAAGCATTCAGTGTACTTGCAAAACAATAGAATATAATAAGAATAAGAATACGAATAAGAGCCCTGGTGGCGCAGCAGACTAAAGCACTGTAATTTAACACCAGCTGTCTGCAATTAAAGTAAGATCGAATCTCACCAGGCTCAAGGTTGACTCAGCCTTCCATCCTTTCTAAGGTGGGTAAAATGAGGACCCGGATTGTGGGGGCAATAAGCTGACTTTGTATAAAATATACAAAAGAATGAAGGCTATTGCTTAACGCATTGTAAGCCGCCCTGAGTCTCCGGAGAAGGGCAGCATATAAATCAAAAAAAAAAAAAAAAAGTACTAAAGTGCATAGCCAATAAAAGAGGAAAGTAAAAAATAATAAAGGACATTAATAATACTATTGCAGCCACATCTTATTGAGTTTACACACACACACACACACACACACACATACACACACGTTTTCCCAAAAATAAGACCTATTCCAGGGGTCTGCAACCTTAAACACTCAAAGAACCATTTGGACCCGTTTCCCACAGAAAAGAAAACACCGGGAGCCGCAAAACTCTTCCCGTGCCTGACTATTTCTTAAGCGGCCACAAAACTAGCATATGTAGTTGAATTAAACGTTCTGTTTTCTTCTGAAACTTTTCTTTTCTTGGATTTATCCACGCTTGGCCTACCGGAGGTTGAAAAGCTCAATAAATCGCGTGCCGGCGGATGTCGCACATTGGCGGTTGTGACGCCTATTTTGAGTGACAGGGAGCCGCAGCAGAGGGGTGAAAGAGCCACATGCGGCTCCAGAGACACAGGTTGCTGACTCCTGACCTATTCCAACACTGCAACCATCATAAATAGGAGTCAGAATTTTGATCACATGACCATGTGGATGCCGGAATGGTCATAAGTGTGAAAACTGGTCCAAAGTCACTTTTTTTAGCGCCACTGTAACTAAGAACGGTCACTAAATGAATTGTTGTACGTCGAAGAGTACCCGAATAACAGGTCTTCTATGGAAGGCATAATCCATAAGGGGTTTATTTTATTTATTTATTTTATTTTATTAAATTTCTATACCACCCTTCTCCCGAAGGACTCAGGGCAGTGAAGAGCCACAAGATAAAACACATACATACAAAAATTTAAAATGAATTAAAAACGAATTAAATAATTTGGCTGAATTTAAAATACCCCATAATTTAAAACAAATTAAAATTTACATTTAAAAAAGGGGTTGGATTAACTGAACAGTTTTAAATTTAATAAGAAACAGCACAGATCATTTAATTCAGCTTTTGTGTGGTCCTTGGCGTGGTGGTGTTCTTGGAGACGTTTTATTACCAAACTAGGTAATATCATCAGTGCCACTTCGATTTTTGCTTCTTGCCCTGGCTATAAATCATGGCTATCAGAAGATGTTCTCCAGGCAATAGGATGAGAGAGGAAAAGTCCCTTTTAAGTAGAGGCCCTCAAATGTGGAACCATTTTCCTGATCCACTAAGCTCAACTTCCCAATTCCAGCGAAAGGATTTTGATTTATCAAAGGGTTTTGGGGTTTTTTTGGTCATTTCTACCTGACAGTTCTGTGGCTTTATAACTCTTTGTTTTTATTGTAACAGGAAACCGAAGAGACGATGTATGTTCTTTATTATGGTGCATTTATATTCCCGTAAACTTCTGAGGAATTTGTCAGGTCTGAAGGGCAGAAATTTATTTATTAAAACTGTAATTCCAACCTCTCTCTGGGTAGCCATGCGATCGGCAGATTCTTGGCTTTTTCAACAACTTCCTTGGGCGTACCTCGCCCGCCTTCCTGGCCATTTGCTAGAAAAATATATGTTCCTGGTAAGATAATACGTTTCTATAAAACAGGCAAAAGGCCGAGAGAAATCCCAAATCCTCACTAGGGCAATGAATTATTAGAGTCAATCCAGACATCATAAAATAATGAGTAAATAAATTCTCTAACTGCATCTGGTGATATTGCTACGGCCGCCGTAACAAAGCAGAGAGAAATTTGTGCTGGGGAAAATGTTCAAAGAGATGTATATGTTTCCCTCTTTTTTTAAAATTATATATGGCAGGCTTATGAAGGAGATCAGTTTCATCCACTACTGGGCAGGATAGAAACTAATGTTCCAATTCTTCTTTCCACTCATAAAGTAAAAAATAAAACTTCCTTGGGGTTGAGCTCCATAGCGGAGTTTTCATACTGCAACAAATTGGATGCCCTTGACTTCTTTTGCAATGATTTGTTCAACTTCTCCGTTGCTCGTAACCGTGGCTTTCTGAGTGGTGCCCCATCCATCAACTCGCCTGGCCAGGCCTAGCTTTTCCAAGATGAGCCTGGCTGCCTGAGGGAATCGTCTCTCAACATTTCTCACTGGGCTCATGTGTTGTGGCTTGATATGAACGTACCACAATTAGCACTTCCCCCCCCCACACACAATTTTTTTATATTTATTTACTGTGTGACATTGAAGACATGGATAGAAGCGGTGAAGACTTACAGAAAGTAAAAATCTAGAGAAAGAACGTAATAGAATGATACACAGAAGCTGGAGATATGTGGTCAATTTTGTAAGGTATAAGAAATTCAAGAAGTAAATACAGGTAGTCCTCGCCTTACAACCATTCGTTTAGTGACCATTTGAAGTTACAATGGCACTGAAAAATGCGAATTATTATTATTATTACTATTATTACTATTATTTTATTTATTTATTTATTTATTTATTTATTTATTTATTTATTTATTTATTTATTTATTTATTTATTTATTGAATTTGTATACCGCCCTACTCCCGAAGGACTCAGGGCGGTGAACAGCCAAATAAAATACATATAATACAAATGTTAAAAAACCATTAAAATACAATTAAATAATTGGCCCGGAAAACGAAATTTAAAACACCCCAAATTCATAAGACAAATTTAAAATTTAAAAATTTTAAAAATTTTAAAAAACAGTTTAAAAGAGAGGTTAGGCCAGGCCGGCCTGCTGGAAAAGAAATGTTTTGATGGCACGGCGGAAAGCACGCAGGTCTGGAATCCTCCGTATCTCCGGGGGGAGCTCGTTCCAGATGGCGGGTGCCCCCACAGAGAAGGCTCTCCCCCTGGGGGCCGCCAGTCGACACTGTTTGGCCGACGGCACCCTGAAGAGCCCCTCTCTATGGAAGCGTACTGGTCGGTGAGAGGCTACTGGTGGCAGAAGGCGGTCTCATAAATACCCCGGTCCTAAGCCATGGAGCGCTCTAAAGGTGGTAACCAAAACCTTGATGCGCATCCGGAAGACCACCGGGAACCAGTGCAGCTCGCGCAGGAGGGGGGGTCACATGGGAGCGCCCTGTCGCTCCCATAACCACCCGCGCGGCCGCATTCTGGACCAGCTGGAGCCTCCGGGTGCTCCTCAAGAGGAGCCCCATATAGAGACCACTGCAGTAGTCCAGGCGGGAAGTGACGAGGGCATGAGTGATCGTATTTAACGAGTCCCGATCCAGAAAGGGATGCAACTGGAGAATCAGGCAAACCTGATAAAATGCCCTCCCAGCCCTTTTACGACCATTTTTCACACTTTCCACCATTGCAGCATCCCCATGGTGACGTGATCAAAATTCAGATGCTTGGCAGACGCATTGTAAATTCATATTTACAATGTCCGCGGGGCTCATGTGATCCCCTTTTGTGAACTTCTGTCAAGCAAAGGTAGCACAGCAGGTCCAAGAAGGCTCCATACCCATTTGCACCACTCAGGTGACCCTGAGGACACAGATAAACCTCCAAGTGGCCTCAACGACTCTCTATAAAGGATGCAAATGACCAGCTTTGTCTGAAAGGAATATAAATCCTTCCATTCCCCACCATTCAGTTAGAGCTGAAGAAACTTCTTGGATGAGAAGCGAAACGTCTTCAAAGAAAAACCAGAAAGTCCAGTTGCCTCTTGCAAAAAATACCTTTGGGAGTTTGGCAAAAGTTTAACCTATCTCAGTGATGGCTAACCTTTTTGCTGATGTATGCCAAAAGCGGGGGGGAGCACGGGGGGTCGAGTGCGCGCGTGCCCACACCCATAATTCAATGTGCCCCGCCCCCCATGCATGCACACGCAACCCCCCCCCACGCGACCCACACTTTTGGCATGCGATGGCACGGTGGGCCCTGTAGGCCTGTTTTTTTGCCCTCCCCAGGCTCCAGAGGCTTTCTAGGAGCCGAGGGAGGGCGAAAATGGTCTTCCCCACCCCCTGGAAGCCAGAAACGGCCCATTTCCCAATTTTCGGTGGGCCTGAAAGGCTCGAAAATCAGCTGGCTGGCGTACGCATGCATGCTGGAGCTGAGCTAGGGAAACGCTCGCATGCCTACAGATATGGCTCCACGTGCCACCTGTGGCACGCGTATCACAGGTTCGCCATCACAGACCTAGCTCATCCTTTAGGGCCTACTGATTCCACAACCCTTATGATCAGGGGTAGGTTCCACTTATCTTCACTACCTGTTCGCAACGGAAGCGGTCACCCACGGCGCTTCTGTGTATCCGCAGAGTGTCTGTGATGACGTCCGGGTGGGTGGGAGGAGCCTCCCGCCACCGTCACTACCGGTTCGCAAGATCCGGAGCAAATCAATAGGAACCCATCACTACTTATGATGTGATGGAGTCCAAGCTTTCTTGAGTGACAGAAGGCTGCTTTTTTAGAGCAGGGGTCTCCAAACCTGACAACTTTAAGACTTGCGGACTTCAACTCCCAGAATTCCTCAGCCAGCCTGGCTGAGGAATTCTGGGAGTTGAAGTCCACAAGTCTTAAAGTTGCCAGGTTTGGAGGAAACTTAGTCTTAGTCTTGTCTTTATTGTCACTTTGAATGTACGCCAATTGGCATACGTTAAAATGAAATTTCGTTGCATCCAGCTTTCAAAGGGTCCCCCCCTCCGATATACACCACACAAACATGACATAAAGATCGCTATGTTCTTCTCTTGTTACTCACCAAAGAGGTCATCTTTGGCCAAAGCGTAAAGGATCCGGGAGGCCCCAATGAGGTTGCTCATGGCGGCTGAGAGGGTGGAAAAGTAGACCCCGATGATGACAAACGGGGGCCAGATGTTGATGTCCTTCAAAAAGCTGTAATCCCGCTGGAGAAGAAACCTAGAGAAAGAAGAACGTTGGTAGAAGAACGTTGTGTGATGAAGTTATGTAGGCAACACCTGATTGCTAATTTGTACCCTATGACTATCATTAAGTGTTGTTACCTTATGATTCTTGACGAACGTATCTTTTCTTTTATGTACACCGAGAGCGTAGGCACCGAGACAAATTCCTTGTGTGTCCAATCACACTTGGCCAATAAAGAATTCTATTCTATTCTGATTATGATAATGTCCGTAATCTTGAAGTGATTACAGTATATTTGAGGCATAACTCCCTGGGTTTGCAAAAAACCAGGGCCATCAGTTAAAAAAAATATCTCTGCCAAGATACTACAGGTAGTCCACAATTTATGACCATAATTGAGCCCAAAAATTCTGTTCCTATGCGAGGCGTTTGTTAAGTGACTATTGCCCCATTTTATGACCCTTCTTGCCACGGTTGTTAAGTGAATTTGACTTTCCCACTGCTGGTCAAAAGGGGATCCCATGATTTTGGGACAGTGCAATTGCCATAAATACGAGGCAGTTGCCAAGATCCCGTGACTATGGGGACGTTGTGACGGTCGCAAGTATGAAAAATGGCCATAAGCCATCTTTTTCAGTGCCGTTGTAAAACGGTCATTAAACAAACTGTTGCAAGACGAGGACTACCTTGTGTACCCCTTTGAGTGTTTGCATGTTAAACTGGAGTTGAGGCTTTGATTGTGTGGTTGTGACTGCCATGGTGACTTTTTTGACTCCCTCGGATGGTCCTGAAGCCATTTTCATTCCAAAAGTTCGAAGTGACACATAAAGTACGACCATCGTAATACAGTGCAAGAAGAGAAGAAAGCCGAAGAAACTACTACATCATAACATAAGGATTAAGAGATCCTGATATAGACACCAAAGCGCACTTCAAAATCAGGTCATCATATATAAATACACAGACACAGGGGTTTGCAAGGGTTCGGGAGAACCTCTAGCTAAGATTTTGTGCACCCCCAAATCCCACTCCTGGATGGCCCCGCCCTCCCAGGAGCCCATTTTGGGATGCAGGCTTGGGGAGGGTGAAAAACGGGCCTACCGGAAGTTCAGGAAGGCCGGAAATGGGCCCGTTTCTGGCCTCCAGAGGGCCTCTGGAGCCTGGGGAGGCCGTTTTGAGGCCTTCCTGGAGGCTTGAGGAAAGCCTCTGGAGCCCGGGGAGGTCAAATGCGCCCCCCCTCCGCCATGGTGCAGGAAGCTGACTAGGCCACGCCCACCATGGCCACGCCCACCCAGCAACTGGGCAGAGAACCTCTTGCTAAAATTTTTGAAGCCCACCCCTGCACAAACACATACGAGGCAACAACTATCTTGCTCCCAGTGATACACAAAACAGATACAATTTGAGAAAGAGTTCCCAGTGGGAGGAAATTTAATAAACAATAAAATAAGCAATCTTAGGCATGAAAGCTGGCTGGGTGACTCTGGGCCAATCACCAGGCGACTGTAAGTTCTAGTCCTTCTTTTGGCTCAAAAGGCAGCTGGGTGACTTTGGGCTTATCACTAGGACGCTGTGAGTTCTAGTTCTGCCTCTGGCATGAAAGCTGGCTGGGTGACTTTGGGCTGATCATCAGGAGACTGTGAGTTCTAGTTCTGCCTTAGACGTCAAAGTGCAATGCTCTCTACATGGGGCTCCCCTTGGGGTGCACCCGGAGGCTGCAGTTGGTCCAGAACGCGGCTGCGCAGGGGATTATGGGAACGACGGGGCGCTCACATATAACACCTCTCCTGTGCGAGCTGCACTGGCTTCCTGTGGTCTTCCGGGTGCGCTTCAAGGTGTTGGTGACCACCTTTAAAGCGCTCCATGGCTTAGGGCCGGGGTATTTGCGAGACCGCCTTCTGCCACCAATAGCCTCCCACCGACCGGTTCGCTCGCACAGAGAGGGCCTCCTCAGGATGCCGTCGGCCAGACAGTGCCGGCTGGTGACCCCCAGGGGGAAAGCCTTCTCTGTGGCAGCACCTGCCCTCTGGAATGAGCTGCCCCCTGAGATACGCATGATATCAGACCTCTGGACTTTTCGTCGGGCCCTGAAGACACACTTGTTCCATCCAGCTGGGCTGGCTTGATCCCATCCTCTCAGTTTTTTAATCGAATTCAGTTTTAACTGGGTTGTTTTAAATTCGGGCCAAAATTATTTAATTGTTTTTTTAAATGTTTTTAAATTTTATATGCTATGTTTTTTTTTTTATTGAAAAAGTTTTCAAATACAGATTTTTCCCCCCTTTTTCCCCCCCCTCCCTCCCCCTCCCTAACCCCCCCTCCCCACCCCACCCATCCCCCCCTGTG